>CM037784.1:15424620-15474620 GCA_021229015.1 Solen grandis
TTTTTTTTAATAAATTAGGATCCGAATTATGTATGTTCGAACCCCTTGGGGTCAAGACTTTTCATTTTCCTAACAGTCGCCAAGATTTTGTTTCCAAATCTACGTAAAACAAACAAACAAACAAAAACAAATCTCGAGATATGTGGCGAAATCACAACTCTATACTTGGTTATTCTTCATATCTCACTTTCTCTTTTGACCCATGTGGTTCTTATTTATTTATTAATTTATTTATTTGTTTATTTATTTATTTATTTATTACACATACTTATTGCAAAGAAATATTGACACAAGTAATAAACTCATATATTAATAAACGGATGATTCGCATCTGTAATACGTATAAAGTTTTTCATCACATTTAGGAATTATGTATTCAGCCTTACCAAAGTCGAAAATCATTCTCGAGATGACGATCGAATGGGTCTGTTTTATTCTTATGAATAAGCTCTGATTGGTCGATTTAAGTTGAGGGAGATTAGTTACGTCAACAGGTGTACAGAGCTGGCCAATCAGATTTGCGCTTTCATTTCCTCCGTTGTAAATGAACACGCCATCTCCTGAATGACCGCACGTTGATTGGTTGCTATAAAAAGACATTATACGCAGGTTTATGATGTATCCTGGTGGCGATAGGAGATTGAAATCACACGTGAATAGTTCTGTGTTTACATACGGGTAGCCTGGGGAAGCAATGGCACGTGGTTCGTAGCGCCATGGCAACGTCACATTACACATCCAGTCTGTAAAAATATGTCACGTTGTTATGCGGTAGAAAATAAAATATAGTGATTAACAGTATCAAATACGTATGTTTTATTATTTAACTAAATGAAAAAGGTATATTTTGCGACCCGAATAAGGTCATTTTGTTCAGTTTCAATATTTAAAAGAGAAACATTGATAAATGATAAATTACGTGTCTGCGTTTAGGACTACATTGTTGCCATTTTTTATATAATTATTAGAAGAACATTGCTGCAACATATTTACCGAAATCGATCAGAAAGAATGAACTAGAAATCTGAATTATACGATTAACAGTGCACACAGGACATAAGGAAGAAGAATCGGCATTTTAGAATGAGGAAGGGCTAGTCTAATATGGTAAGATCTTAAATCTGACAAGCTGACAGCTGAGGTTGAACTTACATTTTTCATTACCCTTCCAGTTTATATACTCGAGGGCACAAAAAAAAACGTCCGGTGTATAAAATTTCGATATATTATGTCATTTAGTTGACCCATCCTTTATAAAATTCGTACTGTCTTTAATTCGACGTTTTATAAAATATCCACACACGAAGGCAGAAACATTGTTGACTCAGAAACGCATAAGACATTTAAAAAAAATATACTCGGTTGCCTTCGGAAGCCGAATAATGTTTGTTTTTAAATAGCTTATATACTCAAACACGATAAAAATCTTATAAAATACGTTAACAACTAAAATGAAGTCTTAAAAAGAATTAATTTTCTGTGAAATAAAGATTTTTTTTATCCAATCGTTGACTCAAAACCATTCCTTTCGAGCATGTGTAATTGTAAATCCCGGGGCCTTTACCTCAATAACGGACTAGGCAGTCCCACTGACTGAAAGTGATTGAATAATATGAATTAAGCTGAAACTTGTAGCATATGTTTATCTTTTTACACCATTCTTTTGTTATATATGTTTTTGGTGGCTATAATTAAAATTGCAAAATTTTGGCATTTAATGACTATCTAGGTTACTGCAAGTAGTACTCTTTGGTCAGCGATATAAATTCAACTTTGCTTGACATATTTGTTTCGGCAGCCATTATAACACTTGCGTAAAACCAAGCTTGTTTTAGTCGGAATGATAATGCGGATAACTTACTTCCACTGTACTGAAAATGGTCATAATTCAAGGCTGATGTCATGTTTTGATTCCTATCCCTCACATAGGAGCTAACTGCGCATGCGCTGACTTCCTGGTTGTATGCAAATGAGTTGCAGCTGGATCCGAATGACCTTAAACATGCGCTTGCGCAGTCATGGACCGTAGCATTGCTTATCACATCCGTGTAGAGATTTCTTTGGAGAACTTGGTTCTTATACCGAATGAAGAGAGATTCCAGGGCTGCCAGATTGACAAAACATAGTGTTTAAATTAATTGTGGGTTGCATGTTACAGTTTCGGCTGGCAAGTTTAAAATATATAAACATCAGTAGTTTATAGAGAGAAAATCAAAATCGACAACTATTAGACATGAATGATTATAACAGAGCACTTCAGTAATCCTGAAATTTTGACATATTTTAATGGTTGATATTTGTATTCTGTACTATTAACACATGTAAAACCATAAAAATATATTTATGAATAAATAATTATCGACGGTGTATAGTTTGATCCAGGCTTATGGATCTAATTTTGAAACGGCGTTTAAGAAACGTTTCGATTTAATCGTCCAATGAAATGCTTGCATTTCGTTCAAAGTTTGAAAAATATATTGCATAGAATTATCCGTGAGGTCTTGATATGAAAAAGATATGAGTTTATGCTGCCTGCGTGATCTTTGGATATAATGGACGGAGCTCGTTGCGGCGATGGATGATCACGTCATGTTTTGCATGTAGCCTTATAAAATGTACCCACTGATACTGACTCTGAACCATCACGTGAACTGTCAATCAAACGGGAGTTGGTTCCATAACGCGAGGTCAAAGGCAAAGATGTATGGCGTACTTGAACTGTAAATATGTTATAGCTTATATTTTAAATTTTATGTATTCATCGCATTGTTCCGCTTCGTGTCGTTTGCAATAAATTCCATAACATTTAAATTATAAACAATAACTAATACTTAAGTTTTCTAATAATTAATTTATGGGTTTTATTTTTTATTATTACTACAATGTAGTTACGTTTTGAAAGTTCATAATAAGTTGTTCCCTTCGCTTTTTTCAGAGAGCTATATCCTTCCATGACGTCATATCCGGCTGCAGTTTTCAAATGTATGCAGACCCCGCCTGAAGTTACGTAAACAAATGACCAGCAGTAGTCACGTGGCTGATTCATTTCTATTTCTCTCGTATTTGATTGGAGAAATGAATTTTCCACACACAGCTGCGCGCAGTGTTCACGGGACATTTGTTTTGGACCAGAGAATGTTTTGTTTTTCACAGGCATCATTCGGTCTCGAGACTCCGCGAACAGAGGGAGATAGTTATCTGTAAAAACATAATTATTACAATAAATTGAAAAAAAAAGAAGAAAAAAAAAGCGTTGGACAATTTCTGTTTAATCATATTTTCATTTTTCAGAAACAACAACGTTATGTTGATAAATTTTATTTCAGAATTAGTGACTGCGCATGCCCTGCAGTTGTCGAAATACCAAAAAAGAGAAGAACACGTTGAGTTTATAGGTCAATAAACTGAGTGGACTTGGTAAAAAAAAAAAGAACGAAGAAGAAAACCCATGAAGGGAAGGGGTTTGATATAATTATTCCGCCGCAGCGAAACACCATTTTGTCCTTATGGTGCCATATTTATGATTTATTTTTCTTAAATTTTAAATGCCACAGAGAATGCGCAAAACCGAGATACATGTATATAAAATTTGGCGTAATAGCTAAATACGTAACAAAATTTACATCTCCACTTTGTCGCCAATATTGCCAATCAAAACCCCGTTTTTTCTCGCTTTTTGTTGATTCTCTCTCATCAAGAATCCAACGGCTTTAAAGCAAAACAAATAATAAACTATATATGGATATGGATGTAACTTGTTGAAATCAACAAAAGTTGGAACCCCCTGAAAATAATCGATTTTACAACAGCCACTTTTTATTATATTTTCAATATAAAATAAAAAATAATTTAATGTTAATCAATATATAAAACCGTTATATCAAACTTCATAGTTATCAATGTAAATATAGTACCAAATTAAATCAAATAAGAAACTACGTTATTTGCTAAATGATAAATATAAAAAAAAATGTATACTACACCTGATAATTTCGTCTGCTCGTTCTCGCTACACGAGACGCTTAAAGCCGCTGTCACAAATAAAAGTAAACGCACATATTGCACGTGCATTGTTCTTCAACATGTATATCCGCTCAATTGACGCGATTATTTCACAATAAATCCTCACGGAATTCAAATTCTTAATTTCACGTTAATTGTTACTACTGAAAAACACAAACAATATAAAGTTTTCTTGCATGATTTTCAAAACTATTGTGAATTTTATTTCATAATTTTTTAGACCATCGTATTCCTGTATAAGAGTTTCCGATATCAGATAATGAAGATGTCAGATATCATTAATTTTCAACACCCGTGCCAAAAAATGTCAATATTGAAGGTTCGACTGCACTAAATTGGCGTTGGTAATATGCAGTATAGGGTTTCGTGCCGTGGTAACGAGCACGAGTGCGGATTCGAATGTTCTGGGTTCGAACGCTATTGCGGGCCAAGGATTTTTACTTGCCTTCTCAGGTGTCAAGTACTGGTCCAACACAGAAAACCACCGAGAGGGGTTAGTAGAAGTTTTAAGAATTTATTTCCAAATTGAACTTTACACAGTGTCAAAATAAATATAATTAAGTGTTTAGCATTCATAATAAAACAATTGAAAATTTAATAAATCAATCAATCAATCAATCAACTGTTAAAGCGTTGATCTATAAGATTTATTAAAAATAAATAAAAAAAAATAATTTAAATTTGAAAATGCATTAATGCAAGAGCTTCTCAAAAAATATGCTTCTTTTTTTTTTCTTTCGTTCCAGCGACCTCACTGAGATATCGAACTTTAGACGAAGTCATGATATCACAACCAAACATACCATACTAATGTATACCTGCCGTGCATCACTTACCAGCTATCTCACCGCTTTTGTCCTCCTATGTGTTATACTAATGATATTATTATGTTCAAACGAATTATATTATGTAAAAATAACATGAAAAGCAATCATTTCTAGGCATGAATTTAACATTTTCGTAATCATTTAAAAAAAAACACAAAAAAAACAGTAACATTTCAGATCGAACGAATAACTTTTTACCAGGCATATTTAATATTAACATTTAACATTGTAGCCATTGGGTTGCCTTAAAATATAGATACATGTATATAAATGATGGATATATGGATGGGCTACCTTAAGATGAATAAATTCAACAAAATGTCCAATTTAGTGTAGTGGTACCGTATACTACCTGTACTAAGTTTATCAAGAAGCGACAGGTGCGCGTTTCTTTATCCAACTTAAAATAGGCATTATCAGTGCCAAGCGGTACTTCTGTTGGCTTATATCGTAGGTTTAACGCCCCACCGACGATATTTCAGTAATTCGGAGGCTTTTTGTATAGAACAGAACAGAACAAAACTTTTATTCACCCAGGTATTACATTAATACAACATGGGGTTTTACATAGGTTATACACACACATATATATATAATATTTGTTAATAATTTCCGGTCTTATTTAATAAGATTAAGTTCATTTGTAGCATAGATCAATTTGTTAGGCATTTTTCAATTATTTAAAGCAGACATGCTGTGTTCAGAGTGGGGGGATTACATCTTTGAATTTATAAATAAATACAAGAAAGACATTGTTTATTTTCAACACACACACACACACACACACACACACACACACTTAAACCTAGCATGATCAATTTATGTAACGTTATAATGACAACAACAACAACAAAAAAATAGATAAATACATGTGCTGGCAAATATTAATGTCAACAAAATAACCTTTGGATAAATAATTTCTTTGTTAAGTGTTTTCAGCTATAAAACATAAAACAAGCAGTTATTCCTATTGTATATATACAGTCTCTGCATCATACTTTACACAAATAAAGACAAGTGAACAATAACATTAAAGAGCGACAAAAGCATGCTTTTCTTACAGATTTAGATAGTAACAAATATGTAAAGTCACTATGATAATAGTTACTTATGAGAGAGAGAGAGAGAGAGAGTAAAAAAAAAAAAAAAAAAAAAAAAAAAGAAGGATTGCGTGGCATTATTAATTATTCAATTAGATAATTTATTGCAAAGGAATTTTAATGCATGTAAAGACACAATCATATTTAGAATAATAGATAATTCGTTACTATGTTGCCAAAGTGCCAAAGAGAGAGAGAGAGAGAGGAGGGGTGAGTATTCCCCTTCTCTCCCCCTTTCTATATACCTTGCCTGATACGAAAACGAAAGTCGACAAGGTATCATTGTGAGAATGCTTATTGCAATATATCTCAATGACATACATGCATACTACCCCCTTCTTTCCCCCTCTAGTACAACCTTGCCGGGTACGAAATCGTAAGACGGCAAGGTAACAAAAAGCGCATGCGTACGTGATGGTGAGAAATCAGGAAAAAAAGCAAAAAAATAAATGTCAAACAATAATGGGAAACAATGGATTAAAATATTATTATATACAGTTACAAAACAACACAATCAATTATTTTCTCTCATTTGAATAAGGTGTTCCTAAAAATAGATAGCTGTTTGAGGTTATTTTTAAAACGTGCATGAAATAAGCGTGGAAATCGGGGAGCTGTTTATTCCTAGCGAGTGGGATAGACGGTGTCCAGACAAAACAAAGAGAGCGAATTTTTTTTGTAATTTTAGATTTTTTAAAAACTTAGTTAGCATGTTACATTTTGTTCAGTGCGAAAAGACATAATGTATAAATGGTTCAGGCTATCTTTTCATCTGAATTTGTTAAAGATAAGTGATGCAAACTTACTTAAATTTCTCAAAACTTTATCAGAATCGGATTGCAAAAGGGTTTTGAATGAAAGATAGTGCCTCTGTATATTGATTTCATCAGGGTCAAGATAAATGTTTCTCTCCCTTTGAAAATAATTACAGTGTAATAAATAGTGTTCCTCAGTGCCAACCTGGCCCGTGTCACATAATGGGCATAATCTATTTTCGAAATTTGTCCCATCATATCTACCAGTTTCAACAGGGAGTGAGTGATTTGCAGTTCTTAGTTTAAAAAGATTTATAAAGTCTCGCTCTTCAAGTTTAATAAGGTAATTTTCCAAATTTATGTTTTCCTTAAATCTAGAATAAATCAAACCTTTATTGGATGTTTGCAACTTCGCGTGCCAGTCTTGTTTGAATTTATCGATTAATGAGGATTTTATTTGTTTATGTACGTTTATATTATTTATTTGGAATTGATTTTCCCACAAATCAGGGCGCCCTACAGATATAAGGATGTTTTTTATCTTTTCGATCCACTTAAAATGACAGTCCTTTTGGTTTAACATGTACTTATATATTTGTAAGCTTATCTTTTGATCTTTGCCAAGAAATAAACGGTTCCAGTAAGAAATCATGCGGCTTTCAACTACTACTGATATGGGATATCTACCTAGTTCTCCGTATAAAAAGGATATCGGTGTAGATTGTTTTGCTTTAGTTATTCTTCTAAGAAATTTATTATGTACCTTCTCAATGAGATCGATATTTTCAAATCCAAATATTTCGCTGCCGTAAGTTAAAATTGGTAGAACAGTATGATCAAATAATTTAAGTAATAAGTCTATCGGTAAATGTGCATTATTTGCTCGTGTGAATAAAAGGTGCATTGCCTTTGATGCCTGCTGTGCTACATGCTTACGTGCATTCAAAAAAGAGCCATTATTTGAGAAAGTAACGCCCAGGTAGTGGTATTGATTTGTGATTTCAACAATTTGATTTCCAAGTTTGAATTCAAAGTTTCTAGTTTGCCGGGCTCCAAAAACAATTATTTTCGTTTTACTGATATTGATGTTTAAATACCAGGATTTGCAATAATTATGAAAAATATTAAGACTTGACTGAAAATCTGTTTCTGAATCCGAAATCAAAATGGTATCATCTGCGTAAAGTAAGATCAAAAGTTTAAGCCATAGTGTGAGATCATGGGGATCTTTAAGCTCAACGCCGGTGGAACCATTTTCATTCATATGAGATTGAAGGTCGTTAAGGAAAAGAGAAAAAAGGGCAGGGAAGGTTTTCACCTTGTCTGACACCAATTTCTGATAAAAATGTATGTGATGTTAGGCCATTGTGTTGGACAGACGATTTTATATTTTTATACATATTTGTTATAACATTAAAAATTTTGCCATTAACTGAGTTTTGGAGTAACTTGTACCATAGTCCCGCTCGCCAAACCTTGTCAAACGCTTGTGAGAAATCAATGAAGCAACAAAAAAGTTTTTTCTTTCTTTTTTTCAGAATTTCAATTAAAGAAGACAATGTAAAAATGTGATCTGCGCACGAGTACCCTTTCCGGAAACCAGCCTGATTTTCTTCCAGTATGTGTTGTTCATTCAGGTAAGTAGATAATCTGTCATTCAAGATAGAAGTAAACAACTTGCCTAAACAGCTTAATATGGTAATTGGCCTATAGTTACTTGGATCTATAGGGTCACCTTTGCTTTTATAAATTGGTATGATAACGCCTTCTAACCATGTATTTGGGATGTAACCAGAATCCATTACAGAGTTGAAAAGGGTGTGGTATAGAGGCAAGAAAATAGTTTTAGTCTCTTTAATATGTTCATTCAGAATATGATCGTAAGGACTAGAAGCTTTTGAATTTTTTAAATGTTTAATGCAGTTTAGAATTTCTGATTCTGAAATAGGAGAATTAAGGTAAGTATTATTGTAAGTATTGTTTGAGTGAGTGTCATTTTCAAATCTTCGGTCATTAATTATGTTTTCATTGATATGTCGCAGGGTCAGATTTTAGCCTGATCGTGTCATTAAAGCAATTTCGTAGAAACTATAATACACGTAATTCTACATTCTCATTTCATTAAAATATGCAGACATATACATTTTTTTCATTCATTCATTCATTCATTCATTCATTCATTCATTCATTCAGTCAGTCAGTCATACCTTCGCTCGCTACTAACAATCAAGGGAGTTAACTCACTCACCAGGTGGCGGACCTCGTGATAAGCACGGGTAACACATGCGCACTTTATCAATAGATTTAATGGCGAGAGCCACGACTTCTTGTATCCGTTATCTGTTTATTTGCGCTGTGTTCCAGGTATGACATATCATTATATTACTTTGTTCTATCAATCACAATGTGTTTATAGATCATAGTTTCTTCATTGCATTTATTGCCTGTCATCTTATGCGCACTTTATCAATAGATTTAATGGCGAGAGCCACGACTTCTTGTATCCGTTATCTGTTTATTTGCGCTGTGTTCCAGAACCTGAATGGAACAACCCGCGGGTGCCGTCTAATATCATCACCCATATACATAACATTGCAACACTGAAAAACGGCACTGCGACATTGGTGGCCAGTGTGACATTTGGGTTCGAAAAGGCAACGGGACGAAAGTACCGACCGTGATGACGTCATAGGATTTCTGGCAGGCTAGGGGGTTTCCTCAGGAATGCGATGTAAACAAACCACACGAGGACCGAAACAGTGGAAATAGCTGTATTTTTCAACCATTTGCTGTCAGACAAGTATACTTCATGGAGTTTGTAGATAGTTTTCTTGCATATTTTGTGATAAAGCATTAAAAGAAGCTATATTTGAAAGAAATATTCCTCTGCTTCTACACGTGTGTTTGCAGTATTTCGGATCTGTGTTTGCTCGTACCTTTATTAATCTCATTCTTATTCTACGATGGAATAAGCACGTTAACAGTATAACCGGGAACAGTTATATAGTTCAAGCACTAGGAGTCAGCATTGGCGTTAGATGGAGAAGTGATCGTTTGACTGTTGAACATTTAAAGACTTAGAATCTACCTGATTATCTTTAAAACTAAACAGAATGAGAGGTGAATGTGTGAAAGGGAATGAGAGAAAGAAGATGTGAATTAAAAAGAAACATTTGTCAAACAAATTTTCCTTTGAAATTATTGTGTCATTGCTTATATTTGTAATTGAATTTCTATGTCATGTTCAATTTGAAATTTAATTGTTCTCTATTGTATTTTGCAGGCTGATCAGATTAAGAGGTTAAAATCTCATGCATGATCCTAACTGAATGGTAATTGGTTAACTGTCATCTAATAACTTTCCTCATCTGTCATTCTTTGTTTCCACATCACATCTCATTCATTTCTTCATTGAATTATTCATTTTCATAAAAAAAAAAAAAACATACAAACACACACAAACACACAGAGTGATTTTGTGGGAAATTAGTGCTATAGTATTGTTTTATTTATGTCTGTTATTTTCAGGTATTGAGTGAAAAGAGTTATTTTTTTTTAGGAACTGAATGAATAGAGAGACAAGATAAGATTAATTTATTTGAAAAAAGGATCAGGATTATTTGTTTACACTGATTTGCTTGAAAATGTTTTTTTTCTCTTCATTGATTGTTTTATTTCAGGTGTAATAATTCAGCATTTATTGACTTGAATCTGTTATGATTGCTCTGTCTTATTTTTATTGTTTGCTTGCTTTTCTGTGAGAGTTTTATTTGAACATAGATATCAGATATGGAAGGCACCACTCAGGAGTTGTCAAAGATAAGAGATGAAGAATTGGCATATTTTGCAGAGCAGCTTATGAAATCAGGTAAGTATTTGATTTATCCACAGCCTGTAACAAGCACCCCGGTTGTGACGACTTCTGACCGTCCTCCTATTGTACCTGAGAGGAGCACTATCCCAGTGAGATCGAGAATATCAGGAATGGATACCTCAGGTAAGACACCAACACAAAGATTGAATTTGGAAAATACAGACACACCCCTAAAAGAATATTACAGAGAGAAGGGGAGATTGGAAAGCAAGGTGTGCAACCCTGAACCCTTGCCGGTAAGGCCTCCACTCCCTAACATGGTTGATTTGTCATATAGTCCCTACAGGGATTCAGCAACTGTCTCATCAAATACTCATAGAGTACCAGTTTTGTCTCATTTTTCTGGTGAAGGTAACAAAGATGACTGTGAATTTGAAGTTTGGAAATATGACTTGAATTGTCTGATTAGAACTGAAGTGTATCCCAGTCATGTGCTATTGGAAGCAATCAGGAAAAGCTTAAAGGGAAAAGCCAGATCAGTTTTGTTACACATTGGTGAAAAAGCTAGTGTACAAGAGATTTTGTCAGAGCTTGAGGGTATTTATGGCACTGTCTGTACCTCAGAAACTTTGAAAGAAAAGTTTTACTGTGCTAAACAGAAAGAGCTTGAATCTGTTGCAGATTATAGTTTAAGACTTGAACAATTGCTTAGTAATGCAAACTTACACTTAGGTAAAGTTACTAAGAATGAAATGCTTAGAAACAGACTCTGGTCAGGTTTGAAAGATAAAGAATTGAAGAATGTTTCAAGGTATAAGTTTGAAACAGTGAGAGAGTACAACATGTTCAGAAAGGAGTTGAGACAGATGGAAGAGGAAATGAGTTGTGGTAGGAGTGAGCCTAAGAAAGGGAATGAAAAGGCATCTCAAATGATGACTTTGGCAGAAAGTAAGTTATTGACTCAGCTAGAGGAAATGTCTGGTCAGATGAGGGACTTGGGAAAGAGGCTTGTTGAGGTGGAAAAAGAGTTGAGGGAGGTCAAAGTAGGGAGGAGTGGTAGTAGTTTTGGTTTTCAGGAGAGAGGTAAGATGAGTCAAGGGAACCAGAATTTGAGAGGTGGCACTAGTAGTTCAGGTGTAAGGAAACAGTGGGATGAATCACATGGAAAATCTCAGAATGCAGGTTCTGGTACCAGGTTCAGACGTGATTATAAGCAGGGTGAGAGAGACCAGAGACAGAGTGAGAGTGAAAGGAAAGTCAAAAAACCAGACAGGGTCTTCTATACAGGGTCAGTAGAAGACCATGAAAGTCATGTTGGCCCTAGAGTAGCGCCTCTAGTAGGGAAATCTTGCAATGGTACAGTAAATCTTAATGAACAAAATTTCAAGGCTCTTATTGATACAGGGTCTATGGTATCAACGATTTCAGAAGATTGTTATAACAGCCTTAAACAAAAACCTGAATTGTGTAGTCTAGTAGATTTTGATCTCAACATTACTGGTGCTAGTGGTGTTAAAGTCCCATACCTAGGCTATGCTCTGATCAATGTAAGCATACCAGCAGTTGATGTTTCTGGTACACTTACACCGGTTTTGGTAATACCGAACTCGTCATCTTCAAAGGATGTACCAGTTATAATTGGTACCAATGTCCTGAATTATTTCAGGACTTTTGACATAACAGATATTGTATCAAATGCATGGCAAGCTGCATTTTCTGTCTTGAACGGCACGCAAGGTGTACCTGTGAAGGTTCTCTGTAGGAGACCCTTCACAGTTAAACCAGGTGAGGCCAGGACAGTCACAGGCACAGTGAGAAATGCGGGCGATATGACCACTGGCGTGACAGAGTCATTTGACCAGTCTCAGTCAACATTAAATATATGTCCAAGGGTAGTAACAGTGAGATCTGGAACAAGTTTTTCCAGAATTCCAGTCCGTATTTGCAATTTAACTGCTAAACCGTTTCTCATTAAACCAAAACAGTTGCTTTGTAATTTACATCCAGTTCAAGTTATTAGAAATGTTGACCCATTCGAAGGTGACAACAGATCTCACAACCAGGACAAGTCTCTTGAAGACTTGGGTATCAAGCTCCCTACCGACATTTTGTCTCCGCGGCACCGCGAAGAGGCGGAAACATTTCTTTCTAGATGGAAACATATCTTTTCATCTGGATTGACAGATTTGGGTTGCAGTAGAATTGTGGAGCATGATATCAATCTTAGTGACCCTACCCCATTCAAAGAGAATTATAGAAGGATTCCACCCGGCATGTATCAGGAAGTAAGAGAACACCTGAATGACATGTTGAAGGCAGGGGCCATACGGGAGTCTAAGAGTCCCTTTTCGTCCAATGTTGTGTTGGTTCGGAAGAAAGATTCATCTCTTAGATTCTGTTTGGATTTCCGCCGTCTGAACAAGTGCACTATCCGAGATGCGTATGCATTACCAAGGGTGGATGAAACTATTGACTGCCTTAAAGGCGCAAAGTACTTTTCGAAGTTGGACTTACGCTCCGGGTATTGGCAAGTGGCCATGAAAGAGAGCGACATACACAAAACCGCTTTCACCGTGGGGCCTCTTGGTCATTATGAGTGTGTAAGGATGCCTTTTGGATTGACCAATGCACCTGCAACCTTCCAAAGGTTGATGGAGCGCACAATGGGAGAACTACATTTAAAAGAGTGTTTGATTTACTTAGATGATATCATCATCTTTTCAGACACAATTGAGCAACATTTTCAGCGTCTTCAGTCTGTTTTTGAGCGATTGGAAGCCAATGGATTGAAGTTAAAAGGCTCCAAATGCGAGTTCTTCCGGGAACAAGTGACATATTTAGGTCATTTGGTCAGTGCCGATGGTATTTCTACTGACCCGGACAAGGTTAAGTGTCTCAAAAATTGGCCAGTACCGAGCAATATTAAAACTCTTCGGAGTTTTATTGGTTTTGCCGGCTACTATCGGAAGTTTTTACCGGGATTTGCCCAAATTGCGAAGCCCCTGAACGATTTGCTGGTCGGACATGCTACAAATGGCACTGCCAAGACAAAAAAAGAAAAAGCAAAATGGGTTTGGTCAGAGGCTCAACAGGATGCCTTCGATACTCTCGTATGCAAACTGTCCTCAGCCCCTGTTCTTGAATACGCAGATTATTCGAAACCCTTCACTTTGAATGTTGATGCCAGTTCAGTGGGAATTGGTGCTGTATTGTACCAAAAGGTAAACGGGACAGAGAAGGTCATTGCGTACGCCAGCAGAGGTCTTCGCCCAGGAGAGAGGAACTATGCAGCTCATAAGCTCGAGTTCCTTGCGCTCAAGTGGGCTGTAGTGGACAAGTTCCATGAATATTTATATGGGAACGAATTCACAGTAAAAACCGACAATAACCCACTGACGTATGTTTTGACCTCTGCCAAACTTGACGCCACCTCTCATCGGTGGTTGGCAGCGCTGTCTGCGTATAATTTTACAATACAGTACCGATCAGGGCGCCAAAACGTGGACGCAGATGCGTTGTCACGGCTTCCCGGTGCGGTAGATGTAATTTTCACAGACGTGGTGAAGGCCATTTGCATGGCGAAGCAAGTCGAGACTGAACAGTCCCCAAGCTTTGAGTGCCTTGGTGGCCCCCATCAGGTCGGTGAAAGTGACATTTACGGCAACACAAACTTCAGTGGAGTTGACTGGAAAGACGAACAAAGTCAGGACAGAAGTATCCTAAGGGTTGCGCAGCTTGTAAAAGCTGGACATAAGCTAACCAAAAGACAGGTAGCTTTAGAACCCGACCCAGTTCGCATCTTGTTGCGAGAATGGGAAAACCTTGTGTTGAGGGATGGGGTTCTGTACAGGAAGGCTACTGTGTGCAACTCATCTGTTCTTCAGTTGGTGTTGCCAAGCGTGTTTCATGAAGTGGTGTTTGTTGGCCTGCATGATGACGCTGGTCATCAAGGAAGGGACAGAACCCTTTCTTTACTCAAATCGAGGTTTTACTGGCCATATATGGATCAATTCGTTGAGAAACGGATCCGAGAATGTCCTAGGTGCATTCGCCGTAAAACCCCGGTCAGACCAGCAGCGCATCTAGTAACCTTCGAGTCAACGTATCCAATGGAATTGGTGTGCATGGATTTTTTATCTCTTGAAATGTCAACAGGTGGTTATGAGAATATTCTTGTAATCACTGATCATTTCACGAGATATGCACAAGCTATTCCCACCAAGAACCAAACAGCACCGACTACAGCACGAGCGTTGTTTGAAAATTTCATTTGCCATTATGGTTTCCCGGCTCGTCTTCACAGTGACCAGGGGCGCAATTTCGAGAGCGCGGTCATCAAACAACTGTGTAGGATTGCCGATGTGGCTAAATCAAGGACGACGCCTTACAGACCGGAAGGGAATCCAGTGGCAGAGAGATTTAATTCCTCGCTTTTGAACATGCTGGGAACATTACATGAGGAACAAAAATCTGACTGGAAGGCCCATGTTCCAGCGATGGTACACGCCTACAACTCAACCAGGCACTCTAGCACGGGAATGACCCCTCATTTCTTGATGTTTGGGCGCCATCCACGATTAGCCATTGATGCTTTTCTCGGATTGGAGCCAGACAAACCAACGTCGAAGAAAGACCGCGACTCTTATGTTGCAAGTCTTAATAGGCGGCTTAATTTTGCATACAGGGTCGCCGCAAAGGAGTCGATGCGCCAAAGTACACGACATAAGGCTCGCTATCATTTGCGAGTACGTCCTGTTAAGGTAAATGTCGGAGATCGGGTACTCGTGCGTGCTGTTGGTCATCAAGGAAAGTGCAAATTGGCAGACAAATGGGATCGTGATGTGCACATTATAGTAGATCAACCTAATGCCGATCTACCTGTATATCGCATAAAGAAAGAGCGCGGTAAACACATCCGCACGGTGCACAGAAATTTCGTTTTACCTTTGACAGGTTTGCCATACGAGGAGCAACCAGAGCCAGATCAGGTAGGTGACACTCAAATAGCTGAAGACACAGCAATCGGAAGTAGTCTGAACCCCAATGCAGAGACATTCGTGCCTCGGAGGTCCAAGAGGTTACGAAACAAGGTTAAGTAAGAGTATTCTGTGTGCGTATCACACGATATATATGTGCAGAATTGACTTGAGATACATGTACGTAGAAAGTAGATCTTTTAATTAATGTATATATTTCTTCTTTTCTTATAGGTTCTGTCTGGAATCATTCTGTGTACTACAGGAGAGCGTTTTATAGCTCCAGGACAAGAAGTATTTTGTTTTGATTTATTTCTTTTTCAGATACAATGGTGGAATCGATACTGGATGTTCACTGATATGCGGTCATTCGTTTAAAGGTTAGCCTTTGTAAGCATATATCTGTACAAAGTTAATATTTTATTAACCATTTATTTTACTTCAGTTTAGCGGACACATAGCTGTGTGACTTAGGGTATTTTGGTAGGTTTTTGGGCCAGGATTTTATCATGTAAGCAAGTTTTGTAAATTAAACTTGCTTATCATACGTGCCTTGATCGGAAGCGCATTAATAGTTTAATACACAATTTATTTACAGGAATAGAAGTGCCCCGTGAACAACATATTAGCATTGCATTTGAGATGCAATTTTCATTTAGGTTATGTAATTATTGATTATAAAATACCGGTATATTAATTTGATGTTGTAATATGAGTAGGTTTACTACAATGTTACCAGTCGACCTCTATCTTTAAATGTCGGGACGACATTTCCCTGAGAGGGGAAGGGTGTCGCAGGGTCAGATTTTAGCCTGATCGTGTCATTAAAGCAATTTCGTAGAAACTATAATACACGTAATTCTACATTCTCATTTCATTAAAATATGCAGACATATACATTTTTTTCATTCATTCATTCATTCATTCATTCATTCAGTCAGTCAGTCATACCTTCGCTCGCTACTAACAATCAAGGGAGTTAACTCACTCACCAGGTGGCGGACCTCGTGATAAGCACGGGTAACACATGCGCACTTTATCAATAGATTTAATGGCGAGAGCCACGACTTCTTGTATCCGTTATCTGTTTATTTGCGCTGTGTTCCAGGTATGACATATCATTATATTACTTTGTTCTATCAATCACAATGTGTTTATAGATCATAGTTTCTTCATTGCATTTATTGCCTGTCATCTTATGCGCACTTTATCAATAGATTTAATGGCGAGAGCCACGACTTCTTGTATCCGTTATCTGTTTATTTGCGCTGTGTTCCAGAACCCGAATGGAACAACCCGCGGGTGCCGTCTAATATCATCACCCATATACATAACATTGCAACACTGAAAAACGGCACTGCGACAGATATTTTTGAAATGATCAAAGAATTCATTTATAGTAGGAGACTGTTTGCATTTTTTCTTTGGATTAATATTTTTCAAAAATGACCAATATTTTTTTGGATTTTTCTCATTTAAATTTCTTAATTTAATTTGCTGAGAGAGTCTGTGTTTTTTAATAAAGTAGTTCATTGTTCTTTTATAACTTTTGCTAGAATTTTGCAGTCTTAATTTAGTATCAGGTGTGGGTTTTTTCCTATATTCATCTCTAGCGTTATGATAATTTTTTCTAGCCTGAAAGCATTTAGGGCCAAACCAGGGTTTGTCGTTTGTATTGTTTTTACCGTTAAACATTGATTTCTTTGCAGGGAAAGCTCGTGCTGAGGCATGCTGGAACAAGTCTGACAGCTGGTTCGTAACATGTTCAATTGTTTGAGGATCCGTTGGATTAGAGGTAAGTTGACTAGTGAGCGAGTGCACTTTTTGTAAATCAATGTTTTCAACAAAAGAATTTGCATAATTATTGTCCCATTTTCGGGAGAGGCATGCGAAGCCCGTGGATTTTCATCAATAAAAGTCATATCTGCAAAGGATAATGTTAAATGGAGGGCATTGTGCCCGTCTGAAAAAAGAGCGTCCGTTTGTATAACATTAAAATCACTTATATACTCAAAACATTCAACTGATGAGATTATGTAATCGATGACTGATCTATCTCTAAATGTATGACAACCTTTGAATTTATCTTCAAACATTCTTCCATTCAGAATAAATAGGTTATTGTTTCTGCAAGATTCTATTAAGCGGAGACCGTGTGTGTTAGTTCTGTTATCCATGGAGTACCTTTCTAGAGGAACGGACAAATTTTCAATTACAGTAAATTTGTTTAGACTAGTTTGGGCTTCTTCATCAATATCAAACAAGTCACAAAGATATGTATCGGCTGGAATATAGTCTTTCAATGTACCTGTTCTACAATTTGTGTCTCCAGCTAATATTAAATACTTATATGAGGAACATTTTTCAGCAATCTCTAATTCAAAGTCTGATAAATAATCAGAGTTTATGAATTTAGAATTTTCTGGTGGCAGATAAATTGCCCCCAAAACTACATCTTCATCTACTTTGAGAAACTCTTTCTTTATAACAATCCAGAGAATATATTACGAATTATTTTCACAAACCTCGATATATTGTGCGAGCTTATCAACAATGTAAATTCCAATACCTCCAGATTTACGCTTAAATTTCTGCAGTCTATGTTTTGCTATAAATGTGTACCCAGGAATGTCAACTATATCATTGGAATCAATATGAGTTTCCGAGACACAAAATATGTCATATTTATTGACAAAATCAGTAAAATCTGGGTATTCTATGCGACGTTTCAAACCATTGACATTAAGTGAGCCAATATTTACACATATGTTTTTTGTTTCAGGTGCGACAGAATCCCCCCAAATGTCCTAATTGGACGAGGATCGTGCACAGGGATCTGGAGCAGTGTCCCACGGACGGCTGAAGGATCGAGTGTTTGTGTTTTGTTCTTGCCTGGGGGTATGGCGTACCGGCGGGGGACTCCTGGCTGGAGCACGTCCACGAGAACCTCGGGATCGCCCTGGTGACGTCGACTGTCGGCGGGAACGGTGTTTCTCATTACCCTTGCTATAACTGCGCCGTGCATTGGAGTTTTGTTCACGATTTTCACGTGCTTCGGTGGTGTGAGGCTTTGTGTGAACTGCCTTGTCTACTTTGACACGGTCACCTTTTAGGATGAGGCTCCAATCGGGGAACATATCCGCAACCACCTTGCCGTCCTTGATCAGTTTGGCTGGGTAGCTAATGCTGACTTTGCTATTAGGATAGTCATGTCGGAGTTGTTTCACCTCTGGCCATAAAGCCTTCCTGGCATCTGAAATTTCTTTCGGGAAGTCACGATTAATGTTAAATCTAGTGTCTTTCAATAAATTTGCCTTGGAAATAACATATTCGGCATCCCTTGTGTTAATGAAATTAACAATAATTGGTCTAACATAACCCCTCTTGAAGCGCCCCAATCTGTGTGCTCTAGATATGTCAGGCATTGTTGAATATCAAGGTTGTCTTTCAAAAATCTTGACATTACTGCAAAACAATTTTCATATCTGTCCTCAGAAATTCCACCGAAAATAAGGTTATTTCGTCTACTGCGGGCCTCGATATCTAGAGATTTATACTCTAATAGGGTCAACCTGTTCATGTTTTCATTCACCTGTTGTTCGATGCCGTGTAACTTATTATAAGTAATTAAGCACTCGTCCACTTTGTTTAATTTTTTTAAAAAGTTAATAGTTTATCATCTAGTGTCATCTTTTTGTAATCTTCATAATTTGGTGTTTGAAAAAAGTTACTACCTCCACCTTGACTGCCAGTGCTAGTGCGTTGTCTTTTTCGGTCATTGCCCACCTTCGACCTGTCGGGGTTGTCGAAAACATGGCCGCCATTTTCATCTCCCGAGAGCGGGTCGTAACGGTTATATGTCGTCATTGGCGTAACAACAAAAATCTGCCGATCGATCACACTAACAGCTTAATCCCACGTACTTCAAGTCTATCTTGATGACTTTTTTGATTATAAAGAATGATTTTAATGCCTTATATATTTAAAACATAGTCCAAATTCTACACTGGTGAAAAAAGTACGTCCATTTTTTTGACCGGAAACCAAGCCAAGCATACATGGGACAGATAGACTTAGTGCTTCCATACTGCGATCTCACTCTCTGGGTTGACTTTACAACTGAAGGCCTACATTTTACCTAGATCACATTTTAACAGGTGTGAAAATTAGGTTCCTAAATAGCACTATCTGTGAACAATGGTTATCCCCCTTTTTCTTGGACAATCACATATGTCACAAGTTGAAGCTGCGGAGAAGGGGATCATTTCTTTTACATGTACATGTATGTACAAAATTGATTTTGGAAAAATTTGGCAATACGTATCGCATTATTTTTTTTATTTTTTTTACAGTCACATTATCCTTACACCGGGCTAACCAACTACCCTGATTATATGCTAAGCGCAAAATATGGAGCCACCAGTTCAACATTTAACGACTTTGATATGTCGCGGTCGGGGATCGAGCCCACGGCCTCCCACACCCAGGGGACGGTTTTTATAATCCCGAATCTGAATCTAAAATAAAGATTAATAATTTAGGACCAAAAGTACAACAGCAAGTGCTATAAATTAGATCTCAAATATAGAGACTTTATTATCGATACACAAGACATAATTCAGCATATAAATAGAAATTACAGAGAAACTTCTCTAAACCGGTTTGAACCAGTCTAACCCTTTACCTCATATAGCCTCGTGTTGACGCATTAGCAAACAGCAAATCCAGATGAGACCGCTACTTCCGGGTCTCCCCTACATGCTCACACAACATTGTATCTCTGATTCTACAGTCTACACAGCAAAGGGAAATCCATTGTTTCATATACCATTTCAAGTTCTATAAATTAATACTCAACAAATCATTAATTTGTACATGAATATCCATGAGTTAATGAACCGTGTTAAATGTCTGGTTTAGCGAGGTGTACAGTTTTTTTGTTTTTTAAAAAAATGGAAATTGTCACTGGCTGTCTATTAGTGCATGCTGATGTAACAAACATATCCATAAAAATAATCTTACTGCAACATCTCTGAACTAGGCTAATATATGATTCTGACTAGGAAAAGATAAACAAAATAAAGAAATCTAAAAAGCATTTATTGATAAGGAAAATGGTTGTTTGTTAGGGTTTAACGTCCGATCGATCATTTCAGTCATTTAGGGGCTTTAGTATTCATGGGACAGATATAGTGCTGTCACACCGCGATATTACGCCGTAGACATGTGGCATGACATACAAATGGAGTGAAAAGTACTACAAAATGGCGTAAGAGGTGCATTTAAGGTAATCCATCCATCATTATATTGCTATCATGTTCCATTAAGTGACCGTTGGGATTTTATATTAAATGCAAGCCTTTATAGAATTTGAGCAAATATCCTATAACTCCAAATCAAAGGATGCTTGCATCTGCACTTAATTCTTTTTTTTAAACACTTGAAGGACCATGATTGTAAGTTAATGATGGATGGGTTACCTTAAAGGAAGGACAAGCATTCCTAAGCAGACATTATCAATTAAACAGTGACTTGTTGAAGAAATGAGAAGCTGGATAAAATCTCGTTGAAATCTCGTTTAATCGATACCCCAGTCGGAAAAAGGCAATGATTGAAAAATAGTTTTGTTTATTCAGATAGAATAGGGTGGCAGGTAACACAAAATGACGTCAGAGCTGCACGTACAGGAAGGCAAAGCAAACCTTACAAGAGAGTGTTTTGTGGCAGAAATAAGAAGCTGTTAAGAAACATCTTAGATTCATATCCCAACCAAATTAGGCAAAGCCCATGGAAAGTTTGTTAAACAGTTTTGTAAGTAAAATAGAATTGGAGTGGCAAGTGCTACAAAATGATGTTAGAGGTGCGATAAAAGGAAAACAATTCAAACCTTTCTAGAAAGTGATAAGAAGCTGGTAAGAAACTTGCATTGATATCCCCGCCAAATTAGGAAAAGTCCAAAACGTAAAATAGAATTGGAGTGGCAAGTGCTACAAAATGATGTTAGAGGTGCGATAAAAGGAAAACAATCCAAACCTTTCAAGGAAGTGATAAGATTTTGTTTGTTTGTTTGTTTGGGTTTAATGTCCCACCGACAGTATTTCAGTCATTTGGAGACGATGTCTACTTGAGACAGATATAGTGCTGCCACACTGCAGTATCACGCCGTAGACATGTGGCATGATACCACACCCAGTCACATTATCCTGACACCGGGCCAACCAGTCCTGCAACTACGCTTATATGCTGAGCGCCAAGCAAGGGAGCTATAACAGTACCATTTTTTACGACTTTGGTATGTCGCGGCCGGGAATCGAACCCACGACCTCCCACACCCGTGGCGGACGATCTAACCACTCGGCCACCGGGGACGGTAAAGTGATAAGAAGCCGGTAAGAAACTACATGTACTTGAATTGATATCCCCGCCAAATTAGAAAAAGCACATGGAAAGTTTGTTAAAACAGTTCTGTACGTAAAATAGAACTGGAGTGGCAAGAGCTACAAAATGACGTGAGAGTTGCATTTAAAGGAAGGCAAAGCAAACCTTACAAGAGAGTGATTTGTGAAAGAAATAAGAAGCCGATAGGAGACACCGTAAATTGGTATCCCTGCCAAATCAGACAAAGTCTACGGAAATTTGTTAAAACAGTTTTGTACGCAAAATAGAATTTGAGTCGCAAGTGCTACAAAATGACAAAGAGTTTCATTTTAAGGAAAGCCAAGCAAACCTTACAAGAGAGTGACTTGTAATAAATGTAGAAATAAGAAGCCGGTAGGGAACTCCTTGAATTGGTATCCCCCACCAAATTAGGCATAGTCTATGGGAAGTGTGTTAAAACAGTTTTGTACGTAAAATAGAATTTGAGTCGCAAGTGCTACAAATGACGTAAGACTTGCATTTTAAGGAAAGCAAAGCAAACCTTACAAGAGTTCAACAATAAATCGTTTTAGAATCAATAAAAGAAGCTGATAGTTTAAACAAAAACTTGTAAAATAGAAAAAGAGTGGCAAACTCCTTAAATTTATATCCCCGCTTAGTTAGGCAAACCCAATGGAAAGTTTGTTAAAACATAGTGTTGTAAGTTAGATAGAATTTAAGTCGCAAGTCCTACAAAATGACGTAAGAGGTCCATTGAAATGAATGGCAAGCAAAACAAACAAGAGAGTGAATTGTGGAAGAAATTAGAAATGATATTCCTTCCAAATTAGGCAAGGCCCATGGATTGTGTGTTCAAACCTAGTTTTGTTTGTTAAATAGAAATGGGGTGGCATGTGGTAATGTTAATTATATTAACATTTATCCCTTCAAAGCTGACAGTAGAAAGAGAATATGTACGAGTGTGCTTGTAACAAATAGAATGATTCATAAAAAGTTTGACTATTAAGGTACACATGTATATATTTCAGTTCCCGTAAAATAAATCTCTGAACTAAAGTAATGGGTCAATCTCATAAAATTTATTGAAACATAATCCGCATATTAGAAATGGAGAGGAATGTACTGCAAAACGACATAAGAGGTACTTATTAAGGAAGGAAATCAAACCTTTCAAGAGCTCAACAAGAAGTAAGGAACAAATTTTTAAGATGAAGAAGCAAAATGGAACAAGCAAATTGATAATCCGCCGAAGTAAGCATTCCATAATTTGGACTTATGCCGCCAGCCCAGAATCCAGGCATTATTTCCGTCATTTTGACAAAATGAAAGACAGAAAGAGCTTTTCTGTCGCCAAGTGGAATGTTACCACCATTAGTCACACCTTTCTAACGGACTAACCACTCCTTTTGGTGTGTCTGCCCGATGATCAAGCTTGCAACACCAATCTCCCAAATCAAATATTTTAGTCACTCGGCCATCGGGAAGTGGTTCTTATAAAAAAAAAATTACTGCTTTAAAATATATGGTGATACCACAACGTATATATGTATAATTCGTTTTAATTTCAGATGGGATGACGGACGCTCGGCGACATCATGTACTGATGTTCTAGCTGGAGAGGAGGGTCATGTGACCTATAATTTGTCAAGACCAAACTGGTCATGCCACAACACAAGTGAAAATCAAATCAAAGCGCACAATGCGCTGAGAGACGGCGACGGGATTAACATTCTAAACCCAGTATTTCTGGAGTTAATGAAGCAGTCACATGACGACAAAAACTCCACCCGCTGTTGCTACATAGGTTCTGTTTGTTACATAATAATCCGGAGTAAAGGTCGTGAACTTTTCATTCATAAAAAGCCGCATACCTAAGTAGGTCATTCTCTTTCTCTAGTGCTAGCGAATTATATCTGTTGTTTTGTACGTGTAGAAATTGACCAGGTATTTAATTATTTAAGATACCAGAATGTTTGCCTATCTATTTCAAAGTTAAGAAATGCCCTGGGAGGGATCTAACTCGCTATCATGCAAAATACTAGTAATGTGTGGACTACTTTAGGTCAGTTACATACATTGGGAGCACTATTTTTTCTTTTTACAGGAGTAGATCTTCATGTACGTAAGATGGGTTGCTGTTCTGGTTAAGAAATGTCACGGATATTTTTTCACGTTTAAAATCGATGCTTCCTGTGAAAAATGGCAAAAAAACAACATGTTAACAAATAATAACACACTATAAGCGGTTACGGTTATGATTTAAATGTCTGTGTAACATATTCCACTCGTATTCGTTAGTGCAGAATCGCGTTGCATGGATCCGCACTAAGCGCGGAGAGGTACAGTTAAACTTGTTGTTGAAAATATGCAAATTAGCAAGGACTGGTTTCGTTTTTCAGCATAAGACGGCTATCGCCGTCTAAAAACGATAAGCAAAACACGTGATATTTTGCTATTAAAATCAACACAACTTTCAAGTCCTAACACAGGCCCATGGAAAACATTTGCCTTGCGATGAACCAAAAATGCAAATCAAAAACAACAACAGAGAAAATGCCACCATAACCGAAGACTTAAAGGCTTACAAACCTCTTCAACAGAAAACAATGATAATGAATGAAAACCAACGACAAACAAGAGCTGTCTGGCGCTACCCATATGTACAGAGCATCAATCGAATGGGTACGATTTTAGCGACTTTGGTAAGTCTCAGCAAGGGTTAAACCTTCGATTTGAGGGCGTTTTAACAACCTGGCCACGATAATACGTGTATATCTATCCTAATCGCGGTTATATCAAATACTAAAGCATTCGGCCAAAGCATGTCATGATACTTTGATAGAAATGCGAAAATATTTTATAAGTAATGTTAAACTTTATGTTGTTTTTAGCACGTAATATGTAACAAACAAAAAGGATATTTTACGGTATTTAGGCGGCATAAAAGTGATTAAAATGTCTTATTGCAATGTAATATGTTAAATTAAAATCAGTTCTGCCCTATTTTTAAGGTCTGCCCTATTTCTAAGGTCTGTCCTATTTTAAGGTCTGCCCTATTTTAAGGTCTGCCCTATTTTTAAGGTCTGCCCTATTTTAAGGTTTGATCTAATGTTAATGTCTGTTCTAATTTTAAGGTCTGCCCTATTTTTAAGATCTGTTTTAATTTTAAGGTCTGTTCTAATTTTTAGGTCTGTTCTATTTTTAAGGTCTGCCCTATTTTAAGGTCTGCCCTAATTTTTAGGTCTGCCCTATTTTTAAGGTCTGCCCTAATTTTAAGGTCTGCCCTATTTTTAAGGTCTGCCCTAATTTTAAGGTCTGCCCTAATTCAAAATGAATGGTGATGTTCGTGTATAAGTCTCATGTTATGGCGAAAAATGATGGACACAAAGGACACACGTGGCTAACAAAGGTACTACACTTTCATTACACGTATCGGAATGATTCAGCAAACTTTATTGTCAGTCACCGACAGCTTCTAGCTAACTTTTGTGTATTTCTTCACAAAGCGAAAAATGGACAAAACGCAATTAACTATTAAGTGCAGTCCGACCAATAACCAATGTGTCACCTAAACATAAGTCAAAATCTAAACTTTTAAAATACAAAAACCCAAAAAAGAGCTTTTTAAACTCAGGTACCTTTTTAACACCCCCACAAAGTGAAAGTGTGAATAATCCACCTAAACTAACCCCGCATTTTGACGAAGGTACCTTTTTAACACCTCCACAAGGTGAAAGTGTGAATAATCCACCTAAACTAACCCCGCATTTCGACGAAGGCACTAAGAAAGACGATACGATAATCAGGAAACTAACATTTACTTCACCATTACAAGACCGAGAAGTGAAGGAAAGCAGCCCATACACTGTCTCAATCATGGATCGGCATCCTACAGGAACGCTAATTAACAGTTACTACAAACGATCTACTAATACACCTGCTGACGATTCACCTAGGAAACAGCCTTCATGCCCAGACCGCCCATCATTTAAATTTGACAAACCATAGTATCTGTGGCCTAAAACTGAATGTTTATCCTTTATTTTAGTCTGGTTATATTTCTAGCCCCTCTGACAAATTTGCCTTATCAGAAAGATTAGGTATTGGAGGAGAGACACATCCCAAAGTAGTACACTTGCTACTTACCAGAAAGGAGGAAATAATTAAACAAGAGGGCCATAGAGGCCCTGAATTGCTCACCTGAGTATAGGGTTACCCCAGGAACATCTGTACTAAAACATTTTGAAATCTGGCCAGTACTATTGAAGGAGCTTATTTTTTAAAGTTTTCATAATTCATTTCTTTCAAATTTATTTAAACAACTTTTGTAAAGGTTCACCCAAGGATCATCCCTGCCAAGTTTAATCAAATTCTGTCTAAAGGTTTCAGGAGATGTTATTTAAAGTTTTTACTATATACATATAAGGCAAGTTAGCCCCATCCCTAGCAGCCATGTTTTCCTTGGGGTCGGAATAATTTTAGCAATCATGGTAGAGGGTTACGTAAGGGACATCTGTACTAAAACATTTTAAAATCTGGCCATAGTTTTGAAGTAGACGATATTTAAAGTAATATCTTTTTAGTTCTATTGCCATGGCAACCAGAGTTCTACATGAATCAAGTTTATTTTAGCAACTTTTGTGAAGGTTCACCCATGGTCCACCCAAAGATCATTCCTGCCAAGTTTAATCAAATCCTGTCCAGCGGTTTCAGGGGAGATGTCGTTTAAAGATTTCACTATATACATATAGGGCAAATTAGCCCTGCCCCTGGCAGCCATGTTTTTTTGGTAGAGGGTTACCCAAGGAACATCTGTACCAAAACATTTTGAAATCTGGCCAATAGTTTTGAAGGAGATTTTTAAAGTTTTCATTATTTGTTTTCTTTCCGTTGTCGTGAACGTTCACTCAAGGATCATCTCTGCCAAGTTTAATCAAATTCTGTCCAGCGGTTTCAGAGGAGATGTCGTTTAAAGCAAACTGTTGACGACGGACGCAGGGTGATCCTAATGGCTCCCCACGAGCACATTGTGCTCAGGTGAGCTAAAAAGGAGAGTAAGCAAGTTCCTTTCAAGTATTTAGATACATTGTATTAAGGAGGGAGTTCAGAAATTGGAGCAGATAGACATTTGAAAACATTCCCATCAGGATATTAATGGAACTACTTCAAATATTTAAGAAAATGCCCATGTTCTGGTCCCTATAAAACAAAACAAATTGTTTTGTTTAGTTTAACGTCCCGTTGACAGTATTTCAGTCATTTGAAGTCTTCTTGAGACAGATATAATGCTGCCACACTGCATTATCACGCCGTAGACATATGGCATGATACCACATCCAGTCACATTATCTTGACACCGGGCCAACCAGTCCTGGAGCTACCCTTATATGCTGAGCGCCAAGCAAGTGAGCTATTCCCGAACCGTTTTTAACAACTTTGGTGTGTTACAGCCAAGGATCGAACCTTCAACCTCCCGATATCAGGGTGGACATAACCACACGGTCACCAAAACTGGTCAAATAACTTTGAATATCCTCCACAACATGGGAAACAAAATATAATGAAAATCAAGGTAACAACAAAACCAGATTCTGATCTTGTAAAACGATCCCCATCCTCGATGTACTATTTTTTCATGCCTGGAAGATTAGAAATTGGAGCAGGAGGAACATATGAAAGTGATGTATTTACATATGCAAGATCTACAAATCTGAGTGTGCCTTAGGGTTAACATTCTTAAGGGAATTTGAATCACAAAAGAAATGCATAGGCAGCAAAAGCTGAAGGCACAAAAAGTTTGGAATCAAAGTAAAAAAAAAATTAAAAAAGGCAAACGTTGGAAGTTATCAAGGAACAACTGGTCTAACCTACCACCAACGTCTGAAAGCAAGGTGCGAGTATTTTGTTTATGATCAATGTGACAGTAATTCAGTCACAACAACATCCAGGTGATTATAGGTGAGGGTTGACCCAGAGTATACAGAGGCACCCGGGTAGAATCACCAACCTAGTGCAAGACTTCCACACACGAAAAAAACCCGAGTGCACTGTCTGGAAATATAGGCTGGAAAAATCCCAATGATGCCACATAAGATATCGGTATAAGAGATAAAGGCATATCAATTTCACTGGAAAATGTCAAACAGCCAGAAAAACACTAAATGGTACCATATGAGAAATTGGCACTTTCTGTGCTGATCTTCAAGCTGGAGAGGAGGGACATTTGAAGAATATGGATGAATGAAAAGAATAAAACTAAATGATACAATAGGGTAATGTTCTAGAGTGAATAATCTGTCATATAATGAAAACTCCAACATGTGTATTTCATCATTCATTTCATGTTAATGATGTGTAAGTTAATGTATACATCTATTTTTCTTGTTAATAATGTGTAATTTATTGTATACATCTATTTTTCATGTTAATAATGTGTAATTTAATGTATGCATCTATTTTTTCATGTTGATAATGTGGAATTTATTGTGTGCATCTATTTTTCATGTTGATAATGTGTAACATAATGTGTACATCTATTTTTCATGTTGATAATGTGTAACATGATGTATGCATCTATTTTTCATGTTGATAATGTGTAACATAATGTATGGATCTATTTTTTTATGTTGATAATGTGTAACATAATGTGTGCATCTATTTTTCATGTTGATAATGTGTTACATAATGTGTACATCTATTTTTCATGTTGATAATGTGTTACATAATGTGTACATCTATTTTTCATGTTGATAATGTGTTACATAATGTGTACATCTATTTTTCATGTTGATAATGTGTTACATAATGTGTACATCTATTTTTCATGTTGATAATGTGTTACATAATGTATGCATCTATTATTCATGTTGATAATGTGTTACATAATGTGAACATCTATTTTTCATGTTGATACTGTGTTACATAATGTGTACATCTTTTTTCATGTTGATAATGTGTAACATAATGTTTACATAATGTGTGCCTCTATTTTTCATGTTGATAATGTGTAACATAATGTGTACATCTATTGTTCATGTTGATAATGTGTTACATAATGTGAACATCTATTTTTCATGTTGATAATGTGTAACATAATGTGTACATCTATTGTTCATGTTGATAATGTGTAACATAATGTGTACATCTATTTTTCATGTTGATAATGTGTAACATAATGTCTTACATAATGTGTGCTTCTATTTTTCATGTTGATAATGTGTAACATAATGTATGCATCTATTTTCATGTTGATAATGTGTAACATAATGTCTTACATAATGTGTGCTTCTATTTTTCATGTTGATAATGTGTAACATAATGTGAACATCTATTTTTCATGTTGATAATGTGTAACATAATGTGTACATCTATTTTTCATGTTGATAATGTGTAACATAATGTATGCATCTAATTGTCATGTTGATAATGTGTAACATATTGTGTACATCAATTTTTTTCATGTTGATAATGTGTTACATAATGTGTACATCTATTTTTCATGTTGATAATGTGTAACATAATGTGTACATCTATTTTTTCATGTTGATAATGTGTAACATAATGTGTATTTTCAACTGAAATGAAGGTAAGGACATACATCTGTAGCACAATTACATCGTTATAGGTCCAGCTTATCCATTCACTTCATAAATATTCATAAACAAATGTAGGATTTACTTAATATCAATAACCTATGATCTAAATGGTATATGAGACAATAGATCTTTCTTGGCATGCAGACTGTAGAATCTGAGCTACATTCCCGTATGAGCAAACACAGGAGAGCCTGATTACACTGCTACTGGAAAAGGAGGCAGGAGCTGCCTGATCTGGGTCTTCTCTGTTTGCCAAGGCCTCAAAACATGATTGTTGGGTGAAGGATTAACAAACAGGAAGTCATTGCAAATACTGACAGGAACTGCCTTCCTTTTTGTCCAATATTTGTATACATGATCAATATAAGAAAATGGATTCTTTCATCTTAAGTATGGTTGATTTTTTTAAATCAATGTGCATTTCAAGAGGCAAGAACACAATGCTTAAAGCAGAGCCTGATTGTAAGTGTTATACTGGGAGACAAAAGAAAGTAAACAGCTTTTGAATACCCCAAGTATTGACTTTCATTGCACTGGCAATATTGCCTTGACTCAGCCCTTTGAAAAGATATTGAACTTGTTGGTGCAAAGAGATACACCCAGAAGTGACATGAGAAAATGTCATGCAGGATTTCTATATAGCCCACATTAATCACATGTGATATTTATTGGAGGATTATAGTGAATTATCAGTGAATTAAAAATGTTTATTTCAAACAGTGAATATTACCATTTTTATGATTTTCACTGTTTTGTAATGAGACAACTACATGTAAAAGGCACTATCGTAATTTGTTCAAGACATTTCAATATTGATTTCTACATTGAAATAAAACTTCTTTAAGAAATTCTGATTACACGCTTTATGTTCTTTTATTGGACTTTTTTTTTAGACCGAGTAAGGATTCATGAAACTTTGGGGCTCCCCACAGTTATTTAGCAAACAAACTTTTAAATAGCTAGACTAGGATAATTGGTAGTCAATGGTTGACCTGGTTTACACTATGATGGACTATGATCACACTTTAAAGATGGATGGACTACCTTAAAGATTAAACCTTTATGATGTTGTTGTTGTTGTATTGGGGTTTACCGTCGCTGCGATAGTATTTCAATCATATAGCGACGTCCAGCTGATTACAGGTGGAGGAAGACCCCGAGTACACAGAGGTACCCGGGTAGAACCACCGACCTACCGCAAGCCAGCTGGAAGGCTTCCTCACATGAAAAATCTGAAGTCCCTACCGGGATTTGAACCCACAGCGGTGAGGGGCTGAGAGATCTGTAGTTCACAACTGTAACCGCTCGGCCACGGCTGCCCCTAAACCTTTATGATTATTACTGAAAGTCATCGTGTCAATATAATTACTCTATGTAGTCACAAATATTCATGAATTTAAATTCAACAAAAATAAAGATTTCAGAAATAGGGTGTATACGTTCATTTGTCTCGCAGTATTTTTATAAAAATCATATAATTACAGCAGAAGTATAAGAAAATAGAATAATACAATCAATGTTTGCAACAAAATAACACCAAAACATAGGAAATTTAAAGCAGTAGGTTCTATTTTGTTTTATAACATTAACGTCTGAAAATAATAATGTAAAATCATGGATTTCCGTGATATCATATAGTATTTCAATATATATACACTATGAGACCATGTATTTGAAAAACTATCAAAATGTATGTGCAGCATTGTAGAAGAGTGCTTTGACTCTTGGGGGGAAAAAATATGGATTTCTGAATAACCAACATAAATAAGCTAATTCTTATTTAAAAAGGTTGTCAAAAATGAGCAAAATTCACTATACGATGATAATTAACAAGTTAAAATCACTGTATAAAGCTAACGAAATGGCTTCCAGACTTTTGAACCCATTCAATACGATAATGGCAAAAACAACCTATACATTCCGCTAAAGTTAAACCCTATTAGTATTTAGAATACTTTTTCCAGGCTATATATATTGAGGAGTGAGAGCAAGGCAAGGCTAAGTGCATTTATATGTATTAGCACTTAGCGTAGTTTCGCTCTCACTCCCCTTTATCAGAACTACACTTAATCTCTGAACAAATAATAAACTTTTTTGTGATATATTTCAACCTACAATTTATACCTAAATTGTAAGTAAAAACCAGCATTGTTTTATTTTTTAAACGATTTTTGGATTATTTAGAAATGTATTGAAGCATATTACAGCTGCAGATTGATGCATATTTGATGTTCTACTATATTTTAAAACTAAAAAAAACAGGAATTTAAAGGAGTGATCAGCCTATGGAAAAATACAATGATGTGGAATACCAAATTTTATAAGGGCATTTTAAACCTTATTTAAAAAAAAGCCTTGATCAAGACATAATCAGGAGATGCCTGTAGTTTACTGTAAGATTCTCAATACATTAATACATGTAGTGTATGCTATTTTGAAATATGTTTACACAAAACCAATAACATCATATATACAAAGTTATAAACATGTTGAAAATGCACATGCAGAAATTATTTCAAATAAAATGTATATACCTGATACTAAATCATCATATACACGATGGAATTAGTTTTATGTAAACATATTTCAAAGTTGAATGTGTTAATGTAATGAAATGTAGAGACAGGTCTTGATAAAGTTGTTCTTTTTCTAGATAAAATGCTGGCTATGAGATAGTGTTATGTTGTTAATATGTACAGATTTTCCAATTAGAGACTACATAATAGTCATTGTATAATAAAATGAACCGTATCAAAAACAAGAGGGCCATGATGGCCTTGAATAGCTCACCTGAGAAACATTGCCCTCAATGCCAATTATTGTATTACGAGTCAGAGTGATTACATAATCTATGCAGAAGTACAGCAAGATCATCTATATTCAACACAAAAACTGTACCTGCCATCCAAACTTTGAAGGTCATTGCTCTAATAAGTCTATATAAAATCAAGTGACGCCTAAGAAGGAGCCAAATTTGACCCCTGGGCCATGATTTGAACAAAATTGGTAGATATTCAATATGCCATGTTACTCATCAAATATCTAAACTCTAGGCCTTGTGGTTTCTGTTAAGAAGATTTTTCTAGTTTCTTTCCTAAATTAGTCTATGTAAAATCAAGTGACCCCTACGGTGCATCAAAATTGACCCCAGGGCCATGATTTGAACACACTTGGTAATGATCCATAAGAAAATGCCACACACCAAATCTCTAAACTCCAGGCCTTGTGGTTTCTGACAAGAAGATTTTAAAAGATTTCACTTTAAAAATCTATTTTTAGCTCCTGTGACCCAGATATGCAATGGACCAGAACCATTTGAACAACTTTGGTAGAGCTTCATACAAGGAACATCACAGGCAATTTTCATCAACTTTGACCCAGTGGTTTCGGAGGAGATCTCATTTGAAATAGTGGACGACGGACAGCCATTGATCCTAAAAGCTCACATGAGCACTACGTGCTCAGGTGAGCTAAAAAAGAAGTACTGTTATGAAATAATGGAATCAGGCAAAAATAAAACTATTAAATGAAATGGAAATCTGTAACAAAACTTCATGGCAAATAACTAAAGAGTTTCAACAAACAACAGTTTCAATTCAAGAATCTGAAAACAAATACTAAGCTCCTCAGTTATAGTTGTATTACCTTTACTTCTTGTACAAGTTTATAACTTGACAGGCCTTTTTTGTATATGTTGGAGAAAGGGCATTATCATCATATTTTGGGGAAAATATCACTTTTTATTTTTACATTCGGGAAAGAAAAATCCTGGAGTAAATTGCAAATTTGGGGAAAACTGCACGAATTTAAAGAAAGTGCCTATGAACGGCCTCTGATAAAAAAAAAAAAAAAAGGCTCTGCTTGATGAATATTAATATAATTAGTATATGAAACAATGGGTTTTTCTTTGATGTGCAGATTAATTTTATTAGTAATCAGGATAAAACCCTCATCAGGTGCTGTCTGACTTGAGTCTGCTCTGTTTGGTAAAGACACTAAATTACATCTACATGAAGACAAGGGTAAAAGAATCACTAAATAGCAAGAAGCTGCATTAAGACTGAACATGGTTGTATTAAAAATGTGTTTGGCAAATGGAAAGACCTTTTCATGAAAATACAATCTGATGACCACATGCATTAACATTTTATCTAGTGTTCAAGGAAATTACCCATTCAACCTACTAATATTTATCTTAAATACTTTAGTTAAAAACACCACCAAGATTTATTGAATATTTTTATTCACTTATTCTTGAAAATTTCATTTTCTTATTTGATTTTTTTATCTTCACTTTCAAAATATCAAAATATCAATTGACTTACTGTTTTTTCTTTACAATTGATTAAAGGTTCAAATGCACTGAAAATAATTGCCTGTAAACGATTTTTTTTAGAAGATATATACTAGACGAAACTTATAAGTACTCCGACTAAAGTTTTGTCTATAGCATTTGTTGAATTCAAAATAACAAATTTTTAGTTTTCTATATCTTTACACGAAAATTGGTTTCACAGAGTTGATTATGCGTCAAAATTATTCAAGTAGACAACAGATTGAGCCAATGCACATTTTAATATTTACTAGGCATATGTTTTGGAAAATATATCTTCTCTACAAGTTTGAAATCGGAGTACTTACAAGTTTCGTTAAGTATATATATATATATATAGTACAGATATTAGATATGAGCAAAATGGGCAATTTCCAAGAAGAATAAGGGTCGGTTTTTTGTAATACTATTTGTGAAGTAAAGAAATATTTAAAAAACTGATTCAAAGAAAAATGAAAATAACATTAAAATCCTGCATATTGCTATTTATAATAAAAAATTCCTTAAACAGAATAAGTTTAATTCTAGAGTATCAACTTGTCACATGCTTAAAAATTACAAAACAACCATTTTACAACAATAACAATACAGTTTGCCCTGTGAGTGATACAGATTCATATATACACAAATTATGACATTAATGACATTACAGATCAGTTAGTACAAGAATTTCTGTAAAGACTGTTAATTGCATTATGTCCCAATTACGGAAAAACTGAGCATGGACTCATATATCCATAAAACTTTAACAATTAACATTGGTAAAAAGAGTCAATGGCACAAAATCATATGGATTTACATATTCAAGCGTTACTCTATAAAAAAAAAATAATCATAGGAAAAATACAACAAATTTTCAAGGTGCAGACAGGGTTTGCAGAAGGATTCTAAAACCTGGAGCCCTGCATAATGATTTGCCAAAAAGTTTATCTGTATGGTTGCTGATCGGAAAATTAGCAGTACTTTATCTTTTAACTGGAATCCTGCGACAGTGTTTTATGATTACCTGTTGAACCAGCATTAGCGGTCACCTGTATTAAGTGGTCAATTTGCATATAGCGGTCAGTTATAATATTACAAAACTGCAGCATTTAATCATGTGTTTAACCTTCATTTAGCAGCCAACTCTGTTAAGCGGTCACTTTCTCTTGTTCCCTTGAATGACCTCTTAATACAGGTTTGACTGTATTCCCAATTATTTATTTCCCCAAATGAATCTTCAGAGTGGAAATGATCCAATTTGGGGAAAAAATGACAAATAAAGAAGCTTTATCCAACACACAGGCAGCTTATAACTAGCATTTGTTAATTAACTAATCAATATATTCTTTACTTTTATTCCCCAGCTTTGTTGTTCTTTCATTTTTTAACCCTTTCTTTTCAGGGAGGGTAGGGGGAATTTGCCATTTTCTTGAATTTGGAAGATATAGACTGGGAGAAACTGGAAATTTTGTGAGAACTGCATGAATTCAAAGAAATTTTCAGAGGGTAGGGATGTCTATGAGTGACTCCTGAGAGAAGGAAACAGGGTCATTTAAATTATGTGCATATTGTGGATTTAGTTTTGATTTCTTTTTAGTCAATTTGGAGACATAATTATTACGTTTGTTTGGTTTCTGTCTGCATTAGAATGACATTAAAAAGTTTTAAGATTATATCTGATTGAATTTATATTAAGACAATATTCCCACGTTTTATTTTATGATATGAAATTAAAGTAAATAATATATGTTTAATATCAGATATCAGTAATGTGCGTTTCATGTAAGTTTAAACTTTTTTTAAAGCACAATTCATCGAGACATTCATTTGGATTTCCTTTTACAGCAGAATATAAGTAGCATGTTATATAAGAAATATTAATAAATTTGAGTTATTTCTTAAACTTAATGATTCCCCGTACCTTAATAAAATCTATGTTATGCAGATACATGACATGTAATTATGAAAAATAAAACAAACAAAAATACCATGTACCAGTATTAAAGTTTTAAAATTAAAAAATGACAACAAAAATGTGTATGGATTTCGCTCTTATCATAACTTAACGCTGACTGTCTGATCTAACCTTATTTTTTCTTTGAAATGCTACTGGAAGCATGCTTTTTTTTACACATTATGGCAAACAATGAAGGAAAAAGCCTAGCTGAGAAAATAAAGTAAGAAGAATTGTATCCAACTCAGATAAAACCAGACCCAAGAGAGCTAAACGCTCTCCTGATCTGAAACACTCTGACCTTGTTTTTGAGCTTGAGACACCGACTCATCCGACTGGTTTTGAACACTTTCAGACTCAGACTGGTTAGCAGACGCATTCTGTAAATCCAGCTTCCCAGCGATGGCTTCCACCCAAGAGTCATGAAGCTGAGTCTCACTCAAGTTTACCATTTTCATCGGTGACGTCAGCAATTTTTCGTTAAGCGTTTCTTCTTGATGCCGCCTCAAGTGATTCTCCAGATCCCATTTCCGAGAGAATTTACGCAAGCACAGCGAACACTGATATGGTTTCTGTTTCGTATGAGTGCGCAAGTGTCGTTTTAGATCATGGCGATCACGAACTATAAGCGTGCACCAGGGGCACTGGTAACGCCCAACTCCAAGTTTTGCAGCATCAAGAAGCGCAGTTTCTGATGGAACCTCATCACTACCTGCTGCTTTGAAGCCTTTTCCAGGGGGCCGAGATGGTGCTATCCTGAACAAATCCAACTCCTTCAAAGTAATAAAAAAATAAATAAAAAAATAAACAAATTCTACTTGCTTTGTTTTTACTACTGAAATATGTTGGGTTTTTTTTCTCATCCCAACAGCAGTATATCAATGATTTATGGATTTAATATAAAAGCTTATTTTGCAGTCCATCTGAAAGTAGCTTTTATAAAGAAGCTAAACCAGTAGGGGGGTAGGGAAGAAAGTTTTACAAGCTGCAGGAATATCTTTCGAGTGATTGGGAAAAAGACTTTACCATATTTTGGTGAATAAAAGTATCATTCTCTTAATAGCAATTTCACAGAAATCTACATGAATATATGCAAATTTTCTTAAGGGAAGATGCGTATGAGCGGCCACTGATAATAGAAGGTAATAACGCCCAGAGGTAGGCTTGGGTATTGAAGACACACATTCAGAAATGTCCATGGATACTTGATATATAACTGCATACTACCAGAACCTTCACCTATATAAACCTATATTCAGACATGACTCTAATCTTTCTCTCCATGGGAAAGAAGGAAAAAAAGTGTGTGTGCAAATTTGCAACTAAACACTGATCGCAATGCGCACTGGTGCATATGCTAACATTGATGATGTAACAAAAAAGACGTAATTTACAAAATTTATGTGAAATAGCCCAGACATAACTTGATTTTTTTATAGCAAATTATAGGGGACAGTAAAAGGTATAAATACAGAGAATTAAAAATAATGAAGAATGTAGACAACACTTTATTAATTAAAATTAATGCATATTTCTTTTATTTATTATCGTCGTTTGTTTATTTGGGGAAAACCGAATACAGAAGTAATTTGGCTTGAAGGTTCTGTGTTTCAGGAAAATAGTATGGATGAAAAATGACAATGTCTATCTGTGTTTATTGTGTATTTACCATAGGTTTCTCATTCATGTGTAAATAATTATATCACATGGGCTTCACCATCGTGATATAATAACATGCACCTGAATTAGAAACTGTTGTTAAATTCACAACAAAACAAAAACAGACATTGATTTTTTTTCTTAAATATTTCCTATCTGATCAAAATGAATGAATTGCATTATTGAGGAAAGTTGAGGAAAAAATACCTTACTTACAAGAAAAGAGATCTTCAATTGCTTTTGTCAGTTTTTACAGATTTTTTTAAGAGTTTATGTAAAATTGAGGGTTTTTCAAGATATGTGTAAATCATAACTTTTTAATCAGGCCCTTTTTTCAAATGTTGGGGAAAGGGCCTTAATATCATATTTTGGGGAAATTATTTTTCATTTGGGAAAGAAAAATCCTGTTGTATGATGCAAATTTGGGGAAAACTGCGCAAATTTAAAGAATTTTTCAATGGAGAATGTGCCTATGAACGTCCCCTAATAAAGAAGGAAAACAAGCCCAGGAAATACTCGACTTAAACTACTACTAATGGTGCTTAAAACCCCCCTGCATTCCACCTTCATGTTATGTGAGTAAAGGACTGGCTTGACTTGACTTGACTATTTGAGTTTACCGTCATATAGCGACGTCCAGCTAATTACAGGTGGAGGAAGACCCCGAATGCACGGAGGCATCCGGGAAGAACCACCGACTTACCGCAAGCCAGCTGGAAGGCTTCCTCACATGAAAATCCGAATGACCCTGCCGGGATTCGAACCCACGAGGTGAGTATTGGACTGGATATAATGGGATCTGACTGGACGTAACGGTTGTGATTCCTTCAGGGTTGTAAAATTCCATTCATCTGCTCGCTTAACTCTCTGAAACTTTGGTAAAAGCAAGGAAGGGCAAGTAATAATTGCTTGACTAACCTCTGCACTGAATGGATCAGACATTTTGTCTGAACTAACACCAGGCTCCACCTTTGTCACTATCTTCATCGATCCGTCTTCATTCACCATGGTAACTGGGAACATGTATCCCCCATCCGGATCCTTGTCCTGACCTGCTGGTTCCCAGCTGGCTTCTGGTTCCAATTTTGGGCCCATGTGAACCCTGCTAGAACTGCTTGCCGGTGAATATGGTCCATTAGCTTTGGAATTCTGTTCTCGTCTGCTTTTCGTTTTTTTCCGAGGATTCAGTTTATGTCTGATGTTAGTCTGATTGTTTTGATACACACTGTGGATTGAATTTTTTAGAGCAAAACTGGACTGGAGGCCATCTTTGGAAGAATTGTCCGAATCAGCAGACTGATTCTCTCTAGATTGAGCATTTTTCTGGGTAAGAATACTGAAAGTTTGAGCACCAGTCTGATCAAACTCGTCAGACTGGTTTCCATTTGCATGGATATTGTCATAGTCATAGTCACAGACTGGTTCAGTTTTGATTGTCACTTTATCAACTTGCTGGGAGACCAGTCTATTTTCGTCTGTGTCAGATTCAGTATCATAACAAGACATGACCTTCATTGGTGTCCTTTTTCTTCTGGAAGTTGTTCCTGCAGATGAAAATTTATTTTTGAATTTACAGACTGGGTCTAAATTTCCCAAACCATACCTAGCCATAAGTAATACCGGTACTTTAACTTACTTATGGACAAATTTTATCATTCTTCTCAGGGAATTTCATCCTTCATAACAGTAACCTATTACAGGCTAATTCCCCAAGCCAAGTAACCACCTATTTTCCCCAAAATATCTTTCTAAATTCCCCTCCCTCAGATAAAAATCTCCATCAATATGGGTGAGGGGGCAGCTGCTTATTGAGAAACCAAGAGAACAATAATTATGAAGCTAACCTTCTTAACATGTACCTTGCTTTATTGACTTTCTAATAGATATACAAAAGATTATTTCAATGAAAACATTTTACTTATGAAGTAACATGTTACAACACTGAAACCAGCTTCCAGAGTAAAGAGACAGATTTATGCTCATAAACATGGTAAAAAAAATGCCTTCAAATTTTGAAAATTGCTTGTTTTTTCCCCGCAAAAAAGGCTAGGGCGCCTTCCCCAAAACTGGAAAAAAAGGCCCTTCAAGTCTTTTCTCTGGTAAAAAATATATTTTCATTTCTAAACAATGTTATTACATTACAATTGATGTTAACCCTTTCCCTCATATAGACTCATTTTGACGCACTCAATAGGTATCACATAAAGCCTGATCTGCAGAAAACCACAGATAAACCTTACCAAATTTAATTACAAAATCCTCATTTCCAGACCACTGATGAGCAGCGAACAGCATAAAACCTGATCAGCCTGCGAGTTACTCGCAGGCTGATCTGGTTTTATGTTGTTCGCATAGGTCTTTTTATGGTTTCCTCTATGAGGGAAAGGGTTAACATGAACGTGAATATTTTGGTGGTATATGTATATAGCCAATTTTAGATTTTATGTTCTGTAGATCATTACAAAAATAATTGAAATAAATCCCAAGGTTTTTATTAATAACCAGTTGCCACTTAATCGTACATAAAAATTGATTGTTTTCAGCAATATCCAAAATTCTGAACATCCAAAATCCATCTTGACCCCTGGAAAAATGTTTTTTTTATTATTATTATTTTTTTTAATCTATTTTTAAATTTCTAAATGAAAACCCTGAAATCCTTGTCAATAACAATCATCACAGCCATTTTTGGAATGATCTGCTAACAATTAGATTAAAAATTCAAACTTCTTACCTCGTCTGCCTTCAATCTCTCATATTTTCAATCCACACCCCTTCCCCTGACAAGAAAAAAACATGAGGGCCATGACGGCCCTGGAATCGCTCACCTGAGAACCAGGTTTCTGTGGAAGGAAAAGGAACAGCAAATTTATATCTTAGATATTATGGAAAATTGGCAAGCCATACTTTTCAATGGATCCAAAAAATCTAACAGACTTGATAGAGAGTGACCCAAGGAACACCTGTGCTAAAAAATCTTTGAAATTCGACCAGTTTTCTGGACAAGAAGATTTTTTAAATATGTACTATATGCATATAAATAAGGAAAACAGGCTCTGCCCTCAAGCCATGTTTTTTGACAGATCCAATTAATTTTTACAATCTTGATAGCGAGTCAACCTAGAAACATCAGTGCCAAAAACTTTGTAATCCAATAAGTACCTTTGGACAAGGAGATTTTTCAAATTTGTACTTAATACATTTATGGAAAATGGGCTTTGCCCCCTGGTTGTCATGTTTTTCAACCGATTCAAATAATTTTTCCAATCATGATAGAGACCCAAGAAACATCTGTGCCAAACATCTTTGAAATCAAGCAGTTCTTTTGGACAAGAAGATTTTTAAAATTTGTACTATATACATACATATATAAGGAAAACAGGCTCCAGTGTGACCAAAGAAACATCAGTGCAAAAATATATTCAAATCCAGTCAGTACTTTTGGTTGAGAAGATTTTTAAAGTTTTCACATTTTCTTCCCTTTCAGTTGCAATTGCAACATGATTTTGGCATGGAATTATTTTTTTGACCAATTTTGGAAGAGGACCACCAAAGGAACATTCCTGTTAAGTTTATGAAAATTAGCCCAGTAGTTTAGGAGGAGATGTCATTTAAATTAAATGTTGACATAGGATGGACGCCTGACATTCATCAATCACAACAGCTCACCTTTGGAAATGGTGAGATAAAACCCCCATTTTCGTACCCACCTTTGCTTCGTTCCGGATTTCTAGGATCATCGGATTTCTCAATGTTGTTAACTTCTTCGACAGTAACACCAGCGCCACCTGGATTGTCACGTGGCAACTCCGCCTCCTCCTCTGACAGACCATCAAGTCCATCCTGCGAGACATTGTGTCGTAACTTGGCAAGCTTCCTAAGTCTAGTTGAACTGGATTTCTTCCTCTTCTGTCTTCTTCCACAGCCTGAATTCATATTAAGTACTATATCACAGAATCGTGTTAAGATTATTTGTGCCGTAATCTAAGCATGAAGGGAAAAATGTGCATTATTCTGCAATATAGCACAAAAAACTGAACCTCTCTTTCCATTTTAACACATTTACTGGACTACAAAGTTTTAAAAGTGACACAAATGAATAATAAATGTTTCTGTTTTGCAGAATTCCTGTGGTCTGGTAGCCTAGCAGAATGTCTGCATCTATTGACAATACATTATTTACTGTGTTTTCATGTCCAAAATTTAAAAATGTTTAAGGACGTTTCAGCGGGTTTTTTTGATTTTCTTATTTATTTTAAGTAGAATGATAGAAGAAAACTCAAATTTTAAGATGTTAAGAATATCATCAAAAGTATATTTGACAAATTTTGAAGGTACAAAAATACACATTTTAGTGTTTTTATGCAAATTTGGCTAAAATTTCAATAAAATAGCAGTTATAGTTCTGGTGAGTTATGTATTTTTTTTTTATTTTCAGAAAGCATTTATATCAGAGAACTGACTCTGAAAAAATAAGGAAATCTGTCCATTTTTTTATTTAGAAAAATATATATAAAATTCACAGTTACGGGATAGTTTTTGTATACATTTTGGTCCAGGCACAAATGAAATTGTATGCCTGTTTTGTATTTTCAATGCACATTTGACAGTATTTTTATCTGTAACTTATAGAATACATTATAAGTTACAAATGGTGATAAAATATTTTAAAAATATCATTTTAATATGCTGTTACAGTATTTAGAAACAAAATCTTTCTTATTTTTAATGCCATGTTTTTGCAACAAATTTTATCAAATAGTGATGCTCTACTATAGCTTGATCTCTAAAACAAGCATGGTGACCCCCTATTTTTAATTCATATATCTTTTATTTAAGTCTAAAGTAATTATATACAAATTTTTAGAAAAATCTGTCCGTTAGAAGAAACCAGCTCAAACGCCTTTAAGTAAAATATGGAGATTTTTCAAAGAATCTTGTATAGAATATATGTGAAAAAGAACAAAAAATTCAATGGAACTCACTGGAATTTAGGAATGTTTTTGGTCCGATCACAATTTCCCCTGACACAAGATCTCGGTATGGTTCAGTCTCCTCCCCAACAAAACAGGCTTTAAGTAGACAATATCAGGTTTAACATGGACAAGAAACAGGGAAAATTATGTTGCAGAAGCTTTTTGTGGCTTTGTATTTAGCTACGAGCAGCACGGGAAAAATTATATCTCGCTAGACAGAAGGGACTGCATCTTTTAAGTTTCATAGGACGGAGATTCCCCCTAATTCATATAATTCTGGTGATATTTGGGGGATGAATTTACTGCATTTTACAGGTGGGTTCCCCTAGCCAAAAACTATATTTTTTCCAAAATAATTACCTTTTTTCCCAATGAAATACAGATTTTTTTTTCACAAAAGAAATAATTGTGGAATTCTAATGGAATTTGTGTATTCTATAATTTTAATGCTGATTTGAAACTTCCTTTGCCATGATTATACCACCTGTAATTAGGTAATTGTTTTGTTCATTTAAAACATTTTCATTATTTCATGTTTTCTCGATTTTTCATTTATAACGCTAATTTTCCCAATAAGAAAGCCAGCCACCGGTTGTAAAACAAATCTAAAAAAAATCACTGAATTCATATTGCACTATATTGTGATACAACTCATATACTGTCTACGTATTTCAATATGTAATCAGGGTTCACCAATGAGTTTTGAAAGTGGGGATACAAGTGAGCACTGATCTTCCTGAACTTTATACTGAGTCCCTACAATATGTGTCCATTGGGAGTACATGGCCATTTTGAGGGGTAAAAAACCCACTGCAGGGAATGCTAGTGCTGATGCATATGGGAATACTAGAATTTATCTTTCTGTCTTTCTTTAACTTCAAACATTGCCCAAATTTCACCTTTTGCTGTTTTAAATTCACACTCCTCAACATAGGCTTATCATTGGATGCCAATTTAAACTTGTTAACACAAGAGGGTATTTGAATTGTCTTAAATGACCTTAAGCTATTTCAAAATGTATTTCTTTCTATCAAGGGGTCACTTAACCTTGATTAAGTGAACAGCAGAGAAAGAAAAAGATACAAGGGAAAATCTTAAACAAGAGAACCATGAGTCCTTAAACAAGAGGGCCATGATGGCCCTGAATCGCTCACCTGAGTACCATTGCTTCAACTGATGTCAAGGTTTTTAAACAGACAAGGATTCTGATATAACTTAATCTAAAACATTTTACCCCTGACAATACTACACACCAAATATCTAAGCAATGGGCCATATGGTTTCAGAGAAGACTTGGGCGCAGGGTCATTTATCACCGTAGGGCCAAGACTTTGAAAATCTTTGTAATGAACCATTAGATGCTACTACATACCAAAAATCTTAGCTCTAGGCCTTACTGATTCATAGAAGAAGATTTTTTAAGATTTTCCTATTTAACTCTATGTAAAACAAGTGACCCCTGGTGTGGGGTCATTTATCACCATTGGGCTATGATTTGTACAATCTTGGTAGTGGCCCATAAGATGATGCTACATACCAAATATCTAAGCTCTAGGCCTTATGGATTCATAGAAAAAGATTTTTTAAGATTTTCCTATATAACTCTGTGTAAAACATGTGACCCCTGGTGCGGGGTCATTTATCACCATAGGGCTATGATTTGTACAATCTTGGTAGTGGCCCATAAGATGATGCTTCATACCAAATATCTAAGCTCTAGGCCATATGCATTCATGGAAGAAGATTTTTTAAGATTTTCCTATATATCTCTATGTAAAACAAGTGACCCCTGGTGCGGGTCATTTATCACCATAGGGCTATGATTTGTACAATCTTGGTAGTGGCCCATAAGATGATGCTTCATACCAAATATCTAAGCTCTAGGCCTTATGCATTCATGGAAGAAGATTTTTTAAGATTTTCCTATATAACTCTATGTAAAACAAGTGACCCCTGGTGCGGGGTCATTTATCACCATAGGGCTATGATTTGTACAATCTTGGTAGTGGCCCATAAGATGATGCTACATACCAAATATCAAAGCTCTAGGCCTTATGGATTCATGGAAGAAGATTTTTTAAGATTTTTCTATATAACTCTATGTAAAACAAGTGACCCCTGGTGCGGGGTCATTTATCCCCATAGGGCTATGATTTGTACAATCTTGATAGTGGCCCATAAGATGATGCTACATACCAAATATCTAAGCTCTAGGCCTTGCAGTTTTGCAGAAGAAGATTTTCAAAGTTTGCATTTTTAAAATCTATTTTTAGCTCCTGTGACCTAATTATGCAATGGACCAGAACCATTTATACAACTTTAGTAGAGCTTCATCCAAGGAACATTCTTGCAAAATATTTTTCAAATTGGCCAAGCCGTTTAGGAGGAGATGTTGTTTGAAGCAATTGTTGACGCCGGACGCACGGACGACGGACGACGGACAAAAGGCGATCAGAAAAGCTCACCTTGAGCACGTTGTGCTCATGTGAGCTAAAAATAGTCTTCTTTCCAGTTCTGACAAATTATGGGTCAATAGGTCAGCTTTTTTTTCTTTTTTTTTTTTAAAGGTAACCTCCTACTTGCCAAATTTAATGATAAAAGTGTCTTGAGTGGTAAAGTTTTTATGTACTCTATTGTTCTCGTATTTCTTTAAAAGTTTTTGTCGGCTGCTGTAAAAATGAGGCTGCAGGTGGCGACACCTTTATCCTTTTTTTGTAGACACAATCAAATTTTAAATATTTCAAATAATTACAAAAACACTTTTTTGTTACTGAAAACCAAAAAAAAAATCTTTTTAAAAAAATCTGAAACTAATCCTTTATTCAAAATGGCTCCTCATCGTGATTATTATTTACTATATGTAGTTAAAAAATGAAAACAAGGAGACAAAAAAAAATCAACTATAATAACAAAATTCTTATCATGCACTGAAATATAAGACTGATAGACAATACCATTAAGGTAGGAAGAGTGCATTCAGTGACATTTACATTGAAATTCCTTTTTCCAAACTTCATACTTATACAGTAATTCATATATCATTCTTTATAGCCTCATTAAAAAGGGGGTTGGGTGGGAGTAAAAAATTGTTACATCAGTAACCAGAAACATTTATTTTTTTATGCCAAACGGCCCTAAATCGCTCATCTGATGGGATGGACTGTATCTCTTGTAGAATGTTTCAAGAAAGAAAGCAAGATCTCCTGATAATACTCTCCTGGTAATACAACTTGTGTGCAAGTTTGGTTAAAATCCAATCATAAATCAAGCTGTTATTGCGCAGACAGCCAATTTCTGGTCATTTCATATCTGTGGAACCAATGATGGGATCAGGCTGGTCCCAGGAGAGAAAGGAGATCCAATCATCTGACAAATGTTTTATGAAAGTTTGGTCAGGTAAGCTAACATGAAGTGTTCCTTGGAACACATGTCACCTGCTGAAAGAAATGTGACAGACAAAGTGCAACAGACAGACGGACAGAAAAGCGATAGAGAAGTGATTCCTGTGTCACCTCTACTGACAGAAGATGGCACAAAATGGAAAATGAAAACACATCGTAAAAAAACTCACCTTTACAGTAAGTTAGGAACTGGGATTTGAGCTGGTCAAGATCGGAGACCATGAGGAAGTTTTGACCTCTCTCTGAACCTAGCTCCCCGATATTGCCATCCTCCAGGCTCGCTGTCAATAACAACGCCTCCTCGCCCGTCTCGGCCAGCCGTTGCAACTGTTATAAATTCAAATTCAACAGAGATACATATATTGTACCTATCAATATTTTGCCCCAGGGGTGGGGATTGGGCTGACCCAGGGAACTTTGACATTTTTTTCATTTTTTTGAAATATAAATCTCCACCCTAATGTCAAGATCCCCTTGAGTAGGAAATGTTTGCCTGACTTATAATTTGGCCAAACTCTATTTCCAGGCACTTGGGACCATACTGTCTGCAAATACCCACCTGTTGGGAATGGTCTCCTGTCAATTGTCCCATGTTAATGCCTAATATATTGAGTATATATGTGATAAGCAATCCGGACAAATTTTTAAAATTTTATACTCTGTCTTAAAAAAAAAATTATAAACAGATAATTTATATAGGAAAACGTTTGTCCACAGATAATGATTTTTTCCCTCAGAATTGGTTATTATTTACCTATATTGTATTAGAAAGTCACTAAATATGAAATTGAGTTTAATCTTCAATTCATATAGACTCGTTTCAATGCATTGGCAAATAACGCTGATTCAGAAAGATGCATTTTATGATTTTGTATCAACTTTCGTGAAAAAAGTCTGAACTTTACCAAAGGAAAATGGAGAAAGTCACTTTTTTTTAGTTTTCAAAGGAGACAACTCATGACAACAAAATGATCAAGGGGAGGTAATAAAAGAACTTCTGTCACTTGTCATAACATGTCAGTTTGACAGACTTGACTTGACTATTTGAGTTTACCGTCACTTCGACAGTATTTCAGTCATATAGTGACGTCCAGCTAATTACAGGTGGAGGAAGACCCGAAGCACGGAGGCATCCGGGTAGAACCACTGACGTACCGCAAGCCAGCTTGAAGGCTTCCTCACATGAAAATCCGAATGACCCTGCCGGGTTTTGAACCCACGCGGTGAGGGGCTGAGTGAGTGCTAAAGTCAGCGACTTTACCCTCTGGGCCACGGAGGCCCCTCCTAAGATTACAACTGTTTGACATTGTAAAAGTTTATATACATATGTATTGTTGTATGCTATAAGAGAGGGAAGATGATCAATATTCATAAAGTTAAAATTCAAGGTTTTCTTTTGATATTTTCAAAAGGGGGGACAAATGACCCCTTGATATATAGATGAAAAGACAAATTTTGAAATATTTGGGAGTCATTTAAACAATTTGAGGGTCAAAATGGGCAATTCTGTGTGCCAGGGAAAACCCTGTAAATTGTGTACATGGATATATATTAAGGTAAAGTCCCTGTATAGGTTCTGCTACATTTCGGACCTCATGGCCTTTCATGGAGATAACCAAGGTTTCCTAATGTTTCATTAGGATACCTTGGTGGAGGTTAAGTGGTCCAAGACGTAGCGGAACCATTACAGGGACTTGACCTTAAAAGTAAAGGGTTAAGGGCAAATGGAGATATCTCTGAATGATATATATATCTAAATTTGGTCAGTAACAAATCAATCTGGTTTCCAAAGTTTGAGAAAGAATATTAGGCAAATAGCATACCAGGTTTTGGATCTCCCATTTGATGACAGTCTTCAGTGCCTGTCTACAGCTAAGCTCGTCCCAGTCTGGCTGCACTAGTGTTGCCATGGTAACAGATGTACCCCCAATATGGCAGCTTCTTACATAGTCCAATTTAGCCTCATTGTGATGTCATTCTTTAAAACAAAAGAGAGTTTACAGTTTTAGTGAACTCAATCTATTTCTAATGAACTTTGAAAACAGGAAAATATATGTATAACGAAGAACAAAGAAACGAAAGGAAATGTATTTTATGTTCCACAAATGATGCAGAAGATGAATGCCATTTTGTTATTCTTTGTTCATCTAACAATAATTTAAGAATTACATATTTACTGAAGTATTTTTATAAAAAAACAAGTATGTTTAAATTTATTGAAATGATTAATACTAATAAGGTAAAATTGTTGTACAAGCTTCGTATGTTTTGTAAAAAAGCCTTTAACTTGTGTAAGGAATTGTTGACAAACCATTCAAATTTTACGGAAAACTAGAATTATAAATTAAAATTCATAAATTATATTTAAATATATGTATTGATCTGTTGTATTCAGCTGTCATGTTGTCTTCACTCTCGCATTGCCATTTTGTGCATGTATATTTATTTGTCTCTGTATAACGATGAACGGATGTTGTTCAAGTTATATGCAATAAAAGTATGTTCTGTTCTATAACAGCAAATGTTATGAAGGAACAAAAAAACACACACACAAAAAAGTCATTCTCATCCCGCATGAAGAAAGTGTTTCCTACATATACTTGATGTACTAGTCAATGGAACAGAAAAGTGTAAAATGATGTAAAATATAATTTTGCTAAATATCATAAATATGTTTATTTTTGTTTCTATATTGTTTTGTTGGAAAACCATGCTGTAAATATTGTTTCCTTTGTGTGGATCAAATGAAAGATTGGTTTATCAGATTAAATTAAGATTTAACTTCCTGAATTAGAGTTTGCTTTCCTTATGTGTTGTTATGTGTTGTTTAATCATATATGCAACATAGCAAGCCTTTATTTATGATGGGGAAGGGACCTTCATATCACTTTTAAAGTCCTTAGGTAAGGAGAAATTTTCAGAGGGTAAAACATCTATGCAAAGCCCCTGTTAAGGAAAGGGCCTGCATCATCATGTTGTGTAACAATAACTTCCTTGCCACGAGGCTAGTTTATGAAGCAACATGGTAGTGTCTGACTTACATAGGGATAAGAGTGAAACTAGGCTAAGTGCATATAAATATATAAGCACTTAGCCTACTTTCACTCTCACCCATTATTACTTTATCATTATTGAATGTCCCAAGTTTGATTCCAGCTGAGATTAATAGGATCTTATTTGGTTACACATATTGAAACCTTCAGTAAGCTAGATTATATAAAATTGCATGTTTTAACACCGAATATTCATTGGGCCACCTTCTACTCACAAACTTTTAATTTGCTTATTTCATGATTTTGATTTGATAGGTTAGTATGTCAGTCATTCGAGGACTTACTGTACATAAGACAGATTAACACTGTGTTATCACGCAATAGTCTAGTGGCATATCCCTACACCCAGTCACATTGACCTAGCACATATTCTGTCTATAAATAATAAGATACTGTGTTGTTTTGTTTTTTTCCCAAGTAAAAGATAACTGAATATCTTTCTGAAACAAAAAGGCAGTGACACAGCGGTGCAATTGTAGTGATTGGCCTACCAGTACATAGGCACTTCCAACAGCCTTGCTGTTGGGGCTAGCTCTTTAGTGACGTGGTTAGAGTGTTGGTTTAATGATTTAGGGGTCTAGGGTTTGATCCCTGACAGAGGCCACATATTTTTCCCGCTTGAAATTACTTAACAGTTATATACATCTACATCTACATGTTACGTCGGCACAGTCAATCCTGACTATTCTGCGACGGGTGGTGCTGGTCAAGAAGAAATAGGAAAGATAGAGTCAGATTTAGCCATAAAGATTGAAGGAAGATAAAGGTCTGATGATAGCTGATGATAGATGATAAGAAAGAGAGAGAGAAAGAAATAAAAAGGGAGAGGGGGGATCAGCTGCGTTTTCACCTACTCAACCCAAACCTCTCCAGTTACGGTGGCCGCGGCTGGTACAGCAATGGGAATCATTGAGGGGTACTTACAGCTGGGCCCTATTTAGTTGTTTAGAAAGAAAGATTTGATAGCCCCTGCTTGAAGGATACCAAGTCTCGGGCTTCAGCAACTGCAGCTGGTAATTTGTTCCATACTGAAATAGTTTTGGGAAAGAAGGAGTTTTTATAGTAGGAGGTAGTTGCAGAAGGTAGATGATAGTTCTAGAATGTGCTGATCATGTGGCACTCTGTACTGGGGTGAGGTGGTCGGCAGATGAGATATCTACTAGGTTTGTAGAAA
>CM037784.1:15474720-15524720 GCA_021229015.1 Solen grandis
TTTGCTATATAAAAATAGAAAATCAAAGCGCTGAAGGCACTGAAGTTGTGTGTGTCTCAAATAAAAGAGTGTTTGAAGAGCTGCAAGTCAATCACCGTTAATTAAATTTACTTTGATAAACAAAAGAAATGCGGCATTCCTTTTCTCTCAGCCTGCCAGAGCTTTGATTTGTATTCACGCAACAGCTCTCTATTTTTAGATTGAAGTAATTATGTAAATTTCTGCACGTCAGAGGCTCCGAACTCATTTCGGATAGAGATATATACAGATATCGGCCATTTTTTAGTGTAAGAAATACCCTCTTGAGATGTCTGAGGTCGATAGCTTGCTGTGGTTATTAGTATGTTACAATGATTTGTTTTGGACTATATATGGGTTATTGTAACAGCCTAAAATGACCAAATGCTTCACATTTACTATCAAATGTATTTGCGAGCCACCTTTACATCGAAACAAACAATATTCGTGCGCATGGTAAAGTAATCACGTGATAAAAAACAGTTACATCATTCGATTGCAGTTGCATCAGTGTAGCAAAATAAGTCCTATGATGTTTTCATGTCACATTCGATTTTTTTTAGCCTGTAAGTATTTATTTTTGACATAGCATTGGTTTTTCAGCATTTATGCTTAATTCTAGTATACTTATGTCGTTGAGATATATACAATGTTCGATCATATTTACACTATTGAGAGGTTATTCGGTTTTTAATCTAGGAGAAACTGGGTTAAAAACGATACTTAGTTGGTGTGACGTCACACACAACTAAATATACAGTTACACTTTAGTTGTACCAGAAAAACATATATACAATGATTACCAACAAGAATCATAGATTTGTGTACATAAAATTTTAACAACCAATTCATTACTATTCAAAATAAGGAAACTTTGATTCATTTATTGTATTACTTTTGATATGGTAGAACCATTAATAATAAATTATGGCACTTTATAAAGAGAACATATTTTAGAATCGGTTAATGAGACTATTATATTATCAAATTAATTTTGGAATTCAAAGATACATGTTTTGCAGAAGAAAGTGAAACATTACCATCTGAAGTTGGTGTTGAAAAAGGTTGAAGTCTAGCATGGGACATAGATAGTTTGCCAATTTAGCTGATGCTATAAAAACAGGCTAGGCATCAACGAACATTTCCCGAACACCTAATCTGCATGCTGGTGTATAATTTCAGACATTGTTCAATGGGAAATAAACATACACTTGAGATTTTACCCAAATGCCGATTGGCTAATTTTAATCACCGATTTATACCGGGTATTGCCGATCTATACCGGGTATTGCCGATCTGTACCTGGTATTGCCGATCTATACCTGGTATTGCCGATCTATACCGGGTTTTGCCGGTATTGCCGATCTATACCGGGTATTGCCGATCTATACCGGGTATTGCCGATCCTTTTGGGAAATGGTCTATTGTTCATTGATTTTTTTTTAAAACATAAAGCAAATCAATAAACTACATCTAAATCTATTTTGAAATTAACATCAAATGCTTTTGTTTTTTATTGACGGTCATTTTTCTCTTTTCTTTACGTTATTGATACTCTAAAGGATTTCAAAATATAAATATATGATATATTTAGAATATGTACTTCTCAAAATTGGCTAAGGTTCACCTAATGCGATCTTTTTTGACTTGTACATTTGATAGATTTGCTTTTAACCATTTTAAAACACCATCAATGATAGTTTTAGCTGGTTTACATGTTGTTGTTTTTTTGTTGTTTTTTTCGGCAATAAGTTTTCAATCATTGTATTAAATCATTTAGTGTTCCGATTTGCAATGAACAATAAGTGAGCCTTAGCAAATTTTGAGACTTAATGTTTTGAATGAAGAATGTGCACACCTGACATATGTTACAGTACAGAGACACGTACGTGGTAAATCAAACTATACTGTCAGGAAAAGTAAACGCTGATAAATTATGTCGTAAAACATAGTGACTTATCCCTGTGGACGAGTGGCCGGAGCCTCAATATCCGGGAGGTTGAGGGACAAATACCAGGTTGCGACGTACCAATGTGCTTTTCCCATATAAAAACTCCGCCTTTCTCATTTATGACAATGGCAACTGCTTATAAATAAAACCATGGGTTCTTTTATGAACAGAACAGAACAGAACAGATATTTATTGTATCTCAACGTGTACATAGTACATAGTTGCATCAATAATACAAACATGCAATCTGTCACTGATCAGTCGGTATTCTAACACACACACACACACACACACACACACTACATAGTCTGCATCTCATATTTAGACATCAATACTCTCTCTCTCTATCTCTCTCTGTAATTATCTCTCTCTCTCTCTCTCCCTCATTGGAATTTACACTCAGAAATCTCATAGCATTTTAACAAGATTTAATCTAATTGGTTACAAAAATTCATTATTAATAAATGCCAAGGCACAATTTATCATTTTAGTCATGAAAGTTTTGTCGAAGATTGCCTTAATCATGTAACCCAGACATACCATTGCACAACCTATTATCCCACGTACATTATTGTCCTGAGTCAAAGGTCCATACGATATGGTTCCCTTGCATGTAAGAATAGAAGTGTATTGAGGGTCAAGACTAGCGTTAAATTGCATTTAAATACTTGATTTAGATAGGGGTGAATTCTGTCTTTCCTATTTTACGAAATAGTCAAGAACATGACTAAGCAGTCGTTATTATTATTTATTTAATTAACCAACAATATTTGATAAGAAATTAAACATTTGACTACTTTTATCAAAAGAATGAGAATAATGAATTGCATCCTTAGCGTTTAGTCCTATTCTATCAAACTCTTAAACGCGGAATCGTGGGTCCGATCCCCGACCGAGACATACCAAAGTCGCACAAAATGGCACTCTTGGCGCTCGGCTTATAGACAGTGTAGTTCAAGGACTGGTTGGCCTGGTGTCAGGATAATGTGACTGGGTGTGGTATCATGCCATATGTCCACGGCGTGATACTGCAGTGTGACAGCACTGTATTTGTCTCAAGTATACATAGTCTCTAAATGACTGAAATACTGTGGCGTTACGTTAAACCCGGCAAACAAATTATATTTTAAACACAGACAAAATTCAATTTTAGCTATATCCATAAATATATCTATTTCTTAATGTTGTAAGGGAATAATTACCAGATACGATATTATATTTCTTCTCCGCAACCGAAATAATACGTTATAAATAGAGAAAAAAAAAGAAGAATGTCAACGGAAAAGATAAAAATGTGGCTACCGGTTGATGTGGAACTATGTCACTGTTAATATGTATATGTAACCAGTCTCTCTGTCTGATTCTCGGGAGAGAGAGAGAGAGAGAGTACTTGGAATAAAAACGATTGCTTGGTTGGTTGACTGATTGATCAATTGATTGTAAGCAATGTTCCAAAAATATTGCATGAATTAATATCGATAAGAGTAAAATAAACTGTCTACAATTAACGCCCAAAGAAATTAACAAACAAACAAACAAACAAACAAACAAAATAAACAAATAAATAAATAAATAAATAAATAAATAAATATATAAATAAATATATAAATAAATAAATAAATAATGTGTTCATATATGTCACGAGTTTATATTAGAATAACAGGTGATTTAATGGAAGAATCAAAAATGCATATATAAAATATAACCCCCCCCCCCCCCCCCCCCCCGAAAATAAATGATCTTTCTCAAGAGAGAGAGAGAGAGAGAGAGAGAGAAGAAAGTAAAAGAAAAACGTGGCGTATGTATTTGATTCGCTCTAACTTTTATTCATTATCATCGTGGTCTTTTTTCTTCTTTCTTTCCCGTCTTTTTATTATTTTTAAAAGGGGGGGGGGAGATAATTACATATAGATTTTAGGGGAGAGGGGGTCTTTTTCATCTTAATCCTTTACTTTAACTTGAAGAAGAATAAAAAACATCACGGCCATTTTATTTCATGTTAACAACATGCTACAAGACATCAAACGAAAAGTTGTCTGTCTTGAGCTAGTATCTCCGTTCAACTCACTGCAATTGCTAATTGCTATGGTCATTTCTAGCGAGTAATAAAGCATTGTAACACCGGTTATAATTAACCGGATACAAAGCGCCACCTTTCGACGAATTTCGGAACTACAGAAAGAATCACAAAGAAGTCAAAAACTTGCTGCAAAAGACGTTTTAAACAAAACAATGGTACAAATATAGCATAACACAATCGCATAAATTTGTTTTTCACAGTAAAAACATAGCCTTTGTAGATTGCCCGCATTTATTGCCACAGTTTGTACTCAAATCTGTTAGTGACTGTGAATCAGTTTGACTTGCGGTAAAACCTGTCAAAAGTTTAAATGGAACAAGGCGGTGCTCTCTTGGGGTGATGAGCTCTACTTGTACACATCTGGCGTCTAAGTTCATTTGAAGGAATTTTCTTTTATTTTTCATCCATGATCAATATTCGGTTTAAATGCTCCTTGACCTTTTCAGTTCCAAATATGGCTCAAATCACTGATCAAGAATTTGAAAGTTTTCACATATTGCATATTTGTCTACTATGCATTGATAGTTTGCAGAGATTTTATGCAATCAAAGAAATGCAGATTTTATGAGTGCTTTTGTCATGTCTTAGTCTATTCTCAACTGAAAAATGCTGAACTCTTTTCAAACTCATATTATTAACATTGAAAAATACTGTCAAATTATGGTATGAAACCCTTTTAGGAAGTCATTTTCACGATATGAATCAATGTTAACTTATAATAATTAATCTCTCATTTAATTTGTAAATGCCACAGATTTTTGTCAAAACCATGCCAAATGCCACATTGAACAAAAAAATCCCCAGTCAGTGTGTTAATCCTATGGATTCTGGAAGTTGTTTATGGATCATTTATCACCGTCAAATTAAAGATTGCTTAAATACTTACTTTAAGCAATTTTTTTTGTTAATTTGTATGCAAAAAAAAAAAAAAAAAAAAAAAAGTAATTATCTTGAGTAAATAAGTAATTGTCCTGTTAAATGAAGACAATATCCGAGACTCACTGTGATAATTATACTTTAAAAGGGTGGGAAATAAATTAAATCAAAGAATTTGAAAGAAACTGAAGAGATTAGATGCTGAATTTCTACCAACACTTCAAGTAGTGTTGCAGATGGTCATTGACTAAGAATTTGATTTTTAACTATATGTGTGTATTAAGTATATTAGTACCCAACTACAGAAGCATGGTCACCTACGTGATTGTAAAAAAATGGATGGCTTCCCTATCAAAGTAATACCATCACAGATGGTATTAAAACTATAACCCCATCAAAAGCAATACCGTCCAACTGAATGAAACCATATTTAGAATTATAAAACCATTACAATATAATGGCTGATCATATTCACTCTTTGCACATGTACTAACTTCATAGGCTGAACTTATAAATTCACTACTCTGAACTGGCGAAGACAATATGTTGCTGAACATGTCACATGGTACAGCAAGTGCCAGCTTTCGGGGATACCATATTCTAAATTTAACCGATTTTGCCAAAGTTGTGTTTTTTTTCCAGTGTAATGTGACCTAAACTTGCCAACATTAATGAGGGAGAGTAGAAAATTATTTCTACCGATCATTTGAGAACAAACTGCTTTAATTTGTGTTTTCATCAAATTGATTATGGCTTGGACTTTCTGTTGTTCATAGGTGTCTCTGCACATTGTTTTGAATGTGTTCATTTTTTTCCCCAAAATTGTTTCCCCAGAGTTGAAATTTTTTATTTCCCCACACTTTAGAAAATGATGCTTTTTCTCCACTAAAAATGGTATTAAGTCAGCTTCAACATCTGACATCATGAAAAAGAGGTGTAAGATTAAAACTTTACACGGTGCCCACTGCAAAATTCTGTTTGTTTATTGGGTTTAACATTCCACCATCAGTATTTCAGTCATTTGGATGTGATGTCTACTTGAGACAGATTTAGTGCTGCCACACTGTAGTATCACACCGTAGACATGTGGCATGATACCACACCCAGTCACATTATCCTGACACTGGGCCAAGCAGTCTTGGAACTACCCTTATATGCTTAGCGCCAAGCAAGGGAGCTATTCCAGTACCATTTCTTAGCTTGCCTGAGCACAACGTGCTCAAGGTGAGCTTTTGTGGTCATCATGTGTCTGTCTGTTGTGTCGTCAACAATTTACTTTAAACAACATCTCTTCTGAAACCGCAGGACAGAATTTGATAAAACTTGGCAGGGATGATCCTTGGGTGAACCTTCACAAAAGTTGATAAAGCTGAAATAAACTTGATCAATGTAGAACTCTGGTTGCCATGGCAATGAAAAGTAAAAAAATTGGAAACTTTAAAAATCATCTTCTTCAAAACTGTTGGCTAGATTTCAAAATGTTTTAATACAGGTGTTCCTTGGGTAACCCTCTACCAAGATTGCTAAAATTATTCCAATCTGTAAAAAAAACATGGCCGCCAGGGGTGGAGATAATTTGTATATATAGTGAAAATAAAGTTAAATATGACTTCTGCTCCAAAACTACTGGCTAGATTTTAAAAATATTTTGGCACAGATATTTATGGGTAATCCTCTACCAAGGTTGCTAAAATTATCCAAACCATAAAAAAAGTGGCCACCAGGGGCGGGGCTAATTTGCCTTATATGTATATAGTGAAAACTATAGAGACATTTTCTTCAAAACTGCAAGCCAAATTTCATAATTTTTTGGCACAGGTGCTCCATCATGGGTAATTTTCTACAAATGTTGCTGAAATAAACTTGATCCATCTAGAACTTTGGTTGCCATGGCAATCAAATGAATATTACTTTTTTTTTTATATATATATATATAATATAAATCTTCTCAGAGTATGTTGTAGAAGAGAATTTAATTTCATTTCACAATAATGATCACATTTTTACCCTCAATGGTTGCCTTTAGAGCAGTGGTACTCAGGTGAGCACTATAGGGCCATCATTGCCCTCTTGTTAGGACTTTGGTATGTTGTGGCCAGGGATTGAACCCATGACCGCCAGGGCGGATGCTCAAACGAATTGGCCATCGGGACCTGTGCAGAGTTTTGTAACTGGGGTTACAATTGCTGTGTTTCTTTAACTTTGTACCCCTTCATATAAAGAGTTTATTGAGGGTTTATGGCCAATGTTGGGGGTAAAAAATCCTCTACAGGGGGTAAATGGGTATGCTGATTTTAGATTGAAAAAGACAACAAAGTGTTCTGATATGACTTTAAATATAATGTAAAATACAGTATGTTACAGTGTAGTTTTAATGATTGGAAAGCAAAAGCTCATTTTTCTTGAAATCAAAAACAAGTTCATGAAGTTAAACAGTCCCTACGAAGCAAAGCTCCTGGGTAAGATAATAGAAGGATTTGTCCCCTTCATGTTACCTGCTAAAGGGATAGAACCCTTACAGTATGAGTGGTTTGAATGTCTGCGATATTGACTATTGTTGTTTGAATGGTAAATGATTTGGCAGCCCTTTTTTTTTTCTCTTCTTTATCATAGACCATTTAAATGTGTCTTCCTTGCTGAAAATTTCTTTAAATTTCTGCAGCTTTCTCCATATTTAACACGAATTCACCTGGAATTTTCTTTCCCCAATGTCAAAGAAAATAGTATTTTTTCTCCAATATTAGATGCTCCTTTTTCTTCTCAAAAAAGGCCAGACCCATTCCCAAAAATCAGATTTAAAAAAAACTACCTTAAAAAAAATACCATAAATAATCATTCTAAGTATTGGGACAGAAAAAAATAACAAAATATTTTGTCCCAAAACTCGTAAAAATAATATTTTTCAAAAAGTGTCCCAAAACTTAGGTATACGCTGATTTTTTTCATAAGGTCAATTTTCAGTGTGTGTTAATAAACATCATACACATACCTATTAATCTTAAAATATATTTATTTGTGTTTTAAAGTTTAAATTTTATTTATTTGACATCGATTACAATGTTTGACAAATAAAGTTTTATAGTTACGCTTTCTTCCGGCCAGTTGGAATAGTATATTTTCGGGGACTTAAAAATCAAACAAGAATCGCTATTCTGACGGTCATTTATATATACAACATTATTGAGACCTGTCAAAAACAAGCACATATACAGTCTCAGAACCCTTATTAATCGGCTGTTAATTTGACCACTGTGTTGTTTGTTATCGTCTGCTTATTGTCCTTGATTGCCAATTAATGACACACATATGCAAATATACAGTACATGCCCTCCCACCCATTCCCTGAGGTGCGATGTTGTTTTAACATGTGACAGACAAAGTGTCACGGGTGGGGGAAGAACAAAGAGGGATGAGATTGAAGGTAAACAATTGGAGTATCTGTATGTTTTATAAATTAGATAAACAAATAATACTTCACCTGCTTTAAGTAAATATCAAACAACAATGTAAATTTCATGCACTGGCTTCTAAAAAGTCATATGAAATTTGCGTATTGGTATAGAGGAAAAAACATTGGGTAAGTGGTTATTATGGAATAAAATTTTATCCCAAAACTTAGGATCAGTAAAAAATAAAATTAAAGTTTTCCAAAATTTAGAGGCCAAAAAATAATTCTCAAAAATCAAGGATGTCCCAAAACTTAAGAGTGCTGGGTTTGAATCTAGCCAGATTTTGCACTTGCTATTTTTAACAAGTAATAAAATTTTTTACTTGCTAAATGAAAAATCAACTCGCAATTTTAAAGTTTTAAATTCTTTACTTGTAATGAGTCAAATGTCAGTTTTAACGTCACTGCAAAACTATGAACCGTAGCATATAGTGAAAACAAACTGAGCATGTAATTTTAGTTCCGGGCCCAATATGGCAGAGTGGTGGGTCTTTCTATCTCTCTCCAGATATCCACCATCTTGTAACTGCAGGCTTTGGATCAAAGTTCTTTAACTCAACATAAGCTACTCTATTTCCACTTGCAAAAAAAAAGCAAGTACCTGAAATTTTAACTTTCGTTTATAGATTTCCACTCGCACTTAGCAAGTATGCGAGCTTAAATTCAAACCATGGAGTGTCCAAAAACTTAGAGTAATTATGGTATGCAGCCTGGTTAAAGTGCTGAATATAGACTCTCTTTGACGCATTGGCAAACATCTAGCAGACCCAGATCAGACAGCTCCTATAGAGTCTCCTCTGTTTGCTCATACAACATGATTCGCTCAGGTGTTGAAAAAGTTTTTCAGAAAACCCCCCGAATTTGATGTCTGTTTTGAAAAACCCTTGAAAATCACAATTTGCCTAAATAACCCTTAAAAATGAACTGGAAGGTCTTGAAAAACCCTTGAATTTTTAAAAATTTCACATTGATCAGAAAAAGTATTTATAAAGTGTTCAGAAATCGAAGGAATCATATTTTTATCAATGTAAAAGCATAATTTTCTGTTTATGTAAGTTCTTTATTTTGAATTTCAAGGCCTTAAAAAACCCTTGAGGAACGCTTAAATTTTGCTCCAGAAAATTTGTATAAAACATGCACTTTATTGTAACTTGTATTCTACACAGTCTTTTAGAGCAAAGAAAAATCCACTGTTTCATATACCATTTAACCCTTTCCCTCATAGAGGAAACCATGAAAAGACCTATGTGAATAATATAAAACCAGATCAGCCTGCGAGTAACTCGCAGGCTGATCAGGTTTTATGCTGTTCGCTGCTCCTCAGTGGTCTGGAAATGAGGATTTTGTAATTAAATTTGGTAAGGTTTAACTGGTTTTCTGCAGATCAGGCTTTATGTGGTACCTATTGAGGGTGTCAAAATGAGTCTATATGAGGGAAAGGGTTAAAAAGGGTGTGGCATATAGGGTTAAAGCAGGCAGGAACTCAAGGTCCATCTGGGTTGAAAAAAAGGGCACCCTTGACAAAAAATATGGGGTTCATTTATAATATGCATGTACTGTTATCCAATATGCTATCTATCATAAACTTTCCTTGCTGTTAAAATTAGCAATGTTTATTTGCATTTTCTATATATTTTATGCATCAGAGCATAAACAAATGCATATAGATGCAGAGATTGGTTTTGTTTTTAGTCAGATATGTTGCATATAATTGTATCATTAAATTTTGATGTGCCTAAAATACTGCATGAGTTTCATTTTGAAGTTCATTCTTATGAGGAGATATATAAATCTTATTAGGTTAGCTTATATTTTTGTCCATTTTGGCATGCATCAAATTTCAAGTACCACATCGAACAGTATAGATTACTTTTGTAAATACATGTACATGTTTGTATGTAGAAAAAGAAAAATATCAAAGAAAAGCAATTATAAAAAACTAAATTGAAACTACAAAGAGTGATACAAAGACATTATTGGTAGTAAAAAAGGTGGAAAGGGTTTCCAGAAGGGGAGGAGGAGGCTTACAGATGTTGGAATTTTACGTGCAAAATGCAGAAATGCTAGTCAGGGAAATTTGAATTTAGTCAGGGAAAAGTCAGGGAAATTTGCTTTACTCAAATTGAGAACACCCAGTTTTAGTTAATGACCATCTGTAAACGTGCCGATTTAATGAAATGTATGAAACTGTACTTTAATGTCCTCTCCAACTTTGCCAGTTTAAAGTCTGGGTCAATGTGAAACTAAGAGTCACCCTCAAAATGGAATGAAGGACCGCGCCGGGGGATCTATCTATCCTCTCGACTGCCTTGTTGTCTATGGTGTTATTTTGCTTTGTGGTAGGACTAAGTCCCAGAATGGGGGCCTCCATGGCCGAGAGGGTAAAGTCGCTGACTTTAACACTCACTTAGCCCCTCAACGTGTGGGTTTGAATTCCGGCAGGGTGGTTCGGATTTTCATGTGAGGAAGCCTTCAAGCTGGCTTGCGGTAGGTCGGTGGTTCTACCCGGATGCCTCAGTGCATTTGGGGTCTACCTCCATCTGTAATTAGCTGGACGTCAATATATGACTGAAATACTGTCAAAGTAATGGTAAACTCAAATAGTCAAGTCCCAGAATGACTGAAACACTGTTGATGGGATGTTAAACCAAAAAACTAAAAATTTGAAAATTTATAATCATGTTCTGTGATCTTTATGTGTCCTGCTGTAAGCAGAGGACACATAGTGATCACTTTTCATTGTCTGTCACACTTTTTCCGTCACGCTTCAGCAGGTACGTGACGTGTTCCAGAAAACACTCTTTGTTTTGAAATTTGGGATATTGTATTACTTGAAAATTGAGATATTTGGTTACACTCATTCACAAGTTTGATCGAAATGTTTGAACAGTATACTTATTTGCATTTGTATTCTTTGTTAGTTTTCTTCTGAAGGAAGGGATGACACTCCATGTACAAGCAACAGCCTCTTGTCTGATTGGATTTGATGATATAGTTGCAGGTAATGAGGTGCAACAGCTGCTGACAGCGAAATATTTATTTTGTCATAATGTAGATTAACCCCAGACTGCCCCAGCACATGTGCACACTGAAAATGTTTTTTCTGCCCATTTTAAGGAAATTGACCTTTGCCCTGATGTTGTGAAAAGCATCAAATCAACATATTGTTAAAGCAGTTAAAAAATTATGATTCTACCTTTCCTCGTTAATGTTAGTGAAGTCTTTGCAGGGTTTCATATTGACTTCTATTTTGGGTTCATGTGTCCCGTATTGATTAGAATTGAAATTTTTGGGAGGCAAATACTTATCACTGTATATAATACTGTCAATTAGTTTCTGTTTTATGACCAGTTTTGTAAAGGAGGCCTACTAATCTGATGAGCAAGTGAAAATTGGAGTGCGCACTATACATGGGCGATTACGGTAGTCCGTTTTCTAGCTTAGTATTCTGTTTTCTGAAAACGAAATTGAAAGTTTCTGGCAAGTTTTTAAAATTGCGTCGTTTATGGCGCATTGGTTTGAAATTTTGGGGTCATTTTTTTCTTAGATTGCGTCAAAAGACACTATTTGTGCAGCATTGAAAACCCTGTCTTTGTTTCCTGGCAAATAAACGGCACTTCAAGGAAAGTAGTTAAATATAGAATGTGGTAACCCCAAAGCAGGTGCTTGCGGTACCATGTGACATTTTCTGCATCATGGCTTCTTCACCAGTCCTCATTGGCAAAATTCATAAGTTTAGTCTGTGAAGTGAACACCAAGAGTGAATGTAATCAGTCGTGATGGCACATTTAAAAAAAAAATCTAAAAATAGGTTTTATCATTCTAAATACTGTTTGTAATGCTTTTGCCTGTTATGGAGAAACCACATATTTTCTTACAATCACAGAATGTTACATTGAGTGACTCTGCATCTGTAGATGGGTATAATGATTTGATAGACAGTACAAAAATATAGTTAAAACTCAAAGTCATAGTTAATGATCATCTGTGAAGGAGCAGCTTTGAAAGATGTATTTTCTTTCAGAAACACAATTACATAACAAACCAACCTTAATTTGAAGAGAAAAAAAAATGCCAATTGGGAAAAATGTTTCTGATTAGGAATAGGCTGATATTTAGGACCCTACAAATACATTGGTAAAAGTTTCCAGGAATTTTCCTGAATTTCAGGATTTACAGATTACTTAATGTCACTTCTTATTCTATATAAAACTATATTAAAAAAAAAAATATGATAAAATAGGGCCAAAATATAGGGCTAAAAAATCCCACCAACCCTCTTTTTTAACAACCGACCCTAAAGGTTTTTTACCTTTCAGTTTTTAAAAAAATATTTCCCTTTTCTTACTTTTCGCTTCATGTAAAAAAAAAAATAATAAAAAAAAATAAAATCCTGACCTACTGACCCTCTTTTTTATTTGTTGGAGGATCAGAAACGGAGATCAGAAACAGAATTATTTTTTGTTTTTTTGGCCAAGGTAAAAAAAACTCCTTGTTGATTTAACCCATGACCTCATAATTATAAAATCATTTTGACACCAGCAAACACCACGCCTAGATCACACAGCATCTGATCAGTGTCTCTTTAGTGTTTGCTAAACTCCGCAGTGTTTGATCATTAAGTATTATAGCTCAGTCTCATCTCAGTCGACATGGCAATGAAAATCCCATAAACGTTACATATATACCACAATTTACAGTTCAGTTAATTGATATTCATCAAGTCATAAACTTGTATAAGAATATTAATGAGGTAGAAGGGGATAATGGTCCCAGTTTTCAGGCTATATAAGATCATCATTCTGTCTCATAATTAGGGGGTCATGGGATTGATGCCCAGCTGTGATTTATACTTAATTTAGCAGCGTAATATTCATCAATGTAATTATGTATCTATTTGTATCATTCCCTGATTGGCTTGTTTACTTATTTATTTACCTCCATTTTGTGAGTTTTGCCCTAAATTTCTAAATGAATTATTGAAAGACTACCAAATGTTTGTTCCAAGTTTCCAAATAGGCCTATTTGTGTGAACCATTCATATTTTTTCTCCAACCTTTAGCCTTATGAATATTCATGTAAAAAGTCATGAATTAATGAATATTAATTCACAAAACTTTTACTTTTATATAAGATATATAATGGCTTTATTTTCCATGCAGGTTGTAGAATCTTAGCTACAACAAAATTATTGTATAAGCAAACCAGAGTAAACCCTGATCAGACAGCAGCTGTGTGATCTTGATATACCCTGGTAACAGATCACATCATTATATAACTCATGAGGCAATACAGAAGAAAAAAATCAACTATATAAGGGGATAAGGGGAAACCATATTGAATACACGGTGACTACTACTCTGAATGCATGTGTATGACAACAGGTGGTAATTAACAGCAGTTAGTGGTGAATGTATGCATATGATCTTTATGCAAATTATCTGTGCATTTAATACTATAGAAAAATGAAAACCAAGGAGCGTTACTTTACGAGAACTAGAAATAAACCTGTAGTTACGAATATGATTATAAACAGGTTGTCAGTATAACTATTTGATCATTTCATGGGATGTTGAATAGTGAAGTGTTTAGTGTGCAAAAGCTACACGTAAGTATTGGGCAGGGTTATTATCATACGGATTAACAGGTATTGTGACTGATGCACTGGGTCCAATCTGAACTGTAGCTAAGTTATTTTTTTGAGGAATTCTTGGATATTGATATATACGGAGAAATTGTACAGTTTTGTATTCGATTCTCCTAGGTCTTCTTTTCTGATTAGTAATGGATCAGGATATAGGATTACATAAATTTGTACATTATCATATTTATAAATAGCTGAACAGGTATATATTTATTGCTTAACAGGTACATGACTGGTGAGACAGGTGGCTGTAGTTTAGTTGATATATTTATCTCACCTTGTTAACCCTTTCCCTCATAGAGGACACCATGAAAAGACCTATGCGAACAGCATAAAACCAGATCAGCCTGCGAGTAACTCGCAGGCTGATCAGGTTTTATGCTGTTCGCTGCTCCTCAGTGGTCTGGAAATGAGGGTTTTATAATTAAATTTGGTAAGGTTTAACTGTGGTTTTCTGCATATCAGGCTTTATGTGGTACCTATTGAGTGCGTCAAAATGAGTCTCTATGAGGGAAAGGGTTAAAAGGTGAGCTTAGTTGTGACCGATGAATGTCTGATGTCCTGTATTTGGCGTCCAGCGTCAACATTTAACTTTGAATGACATTTCTTAAACTATTGGGCCAGTAGTTCTCTTCCAAAGCTGTTCATAGAATTAAATTACATGCAGAAATCTGGTTGCCATGGCAATTAAAAAGGGGGAAAAATGTAAAAATTCCAAAAATCTTGTCCAAATTCAAGCACTGGCTGGATCTCAAAGTTGTTGGGGTTTTTTTTGCCACAGATGTTCCTTGGGTCACTCTCTACCACGAACGTTAAAATTATTTTGATCTGTTAAAAGACAACTAGCTGCCAGGGCCTAGTCCCATTTACCATAATGTTATATTTGCTCTTACTTTTCCTCTCACTCATACCCGATTCTAGGGTGAACTATTCCAGGACCCTCTTGATTTTATATATATTTTGAGGGCAGCCTTATACTGTAAAATCATTATATTTCGTAGGCATGAAATTTCGTGGAATAAGAATCATATGCATGTTCGTGGGCACATAAATTCGTGGATTTGTTATTTTGAAATAAAAAAACACAAAAAAACAACAACACGAAAACGTTTAAGATCTAAAAATCGTTAAGAAATATGAAGAAAGATGAACAAAATCAGCTATTTCATCAAGTGTTTAACATTTTGTATGTGTTTGTCATTAGTTTTTTATAATGATACGTATTGGAGAACTAACTTACAAACCATGAGACAGACGAAAGTTATTGTAAAGTCTCCATCAATCTCACAACATTTCGGTCATTTTTTGTTGACAATAAAAGCCAAGTATCACCAGCTGTGTGCCAATTACGTGACAAGTGACAGGTTGATATGTGGTGTAATATACGGGGTTGATATGGTATGGCTAATTACCGGAAATCTAGCAGGGTGGGTCTGGGGTAACTACGAATCTCCACCTTGGTATAGGTGTGAAAAACTTATTTAGACTCAATAGTCACATATAGTTTAATACTTAATTTTTCAACTTTATACTAAATGTGAATATATGAATAAAAAAGTACTAAATCACAACAGGAACCGCGATATTAAGCAAAAGTGAAAGTGGGAGGGGTATGGTTTACGTTCGCTTCAAAGATACATCAAATATATTGAGTCACTTTTAGAATTTATTTTGTTAGGTAAATGGTTTCTTATTTATTTATTTATGAAATTGTTTAAAAAATACTGTAAACACAAATTTGTGGGCGCGGTTTGGGTAGACATCGTTATACTACTTACTATATCTACGTATATTGGTAGTTAGTCACAATATCTGAAAATATTTCGTGGGGACATAGATTCGTGGATAATGGCATCCACGAAATCAACGAAAATAAATCCCCCACGAAATATTATGATTTTACAGTAGTATACAGAAATTTAAAAAATGTATCAATTTTGCAGTCAGCCATTAAGGGTGGTTAAAGGGGGCCAAAAATGTCATATTTTGAAGAGTAACAGCACCGTTTACTCTAGTTTTGGAAAAAAACCACCTGTTTTGCATAGAAAATTTCAGGACTTTTTTTTATAAAAGAATATGTCGGAAAATTAACATGCGTAATGATTTTAATAGTCACTGATAGAGAAGAGGAAAAGTTCTTAGTAACAGTATACTTAGAGGGAAATTAACCCTTTCCGTCATATAGACTCATTTTGACGCACTCAATAGGTACCACATAAAGCCTGATCTGCAAAAAAACACAGTTAAACCTTACTAAATTTAATTATAAAATCCTCATTTCCAGACCACTGAGGAGCAGCGAACAGCATAAAACCTGATCAGCCTGCGAGTTACTCGCAGGCTGATCTGGTTTTATGTTGTTCGCATAGGTCTTTTCATGGTTTCCTCTACGAGGGAAAGGGTTAAGGTAGGATAAGAATATTAATACTCTTTTGAGTTTGATTGGCATTATGTATTATTAGAGACACTAAAGCTGGCTTATGAATATTTATGTCTTGATGAATATTAATAGAATTTTGAATAGTAAATGACATAAGGCAATTTTTCTTTACCATGCAGATCGACTGGGTAGAATTTGAGCCACAATTAAAGGAGATCCTTATTAGACAGCGTCAGTAATTAAATAGTCTATATTGAGCTAGGCAGAGTGTATTTATACATAAGCACTTAGCCTAATTTTGTTCTCACAGCTTGTATGAGGTAATGGATACACAAGGATGATCCAGGAAGTGGAGTTGTTTATATTTTATAACTGTAATATTGTGATCTTGATCCATCAAGCGATCATGGGTATTTTATAATAAATGTAAGCTTTTATTGACTTTGAGCAAAATTGCCTGTAACTTCAAATCAATGGATGCTTACATCTGCATTTGAAGGACCATAAATGGATGGAGTACTTTTACAACAAAATCTTGGAGTGGGGCCACTGAAGGTTACCCATTTGTAAATAAGATAATGCAGTTTTTGTTACCTGGCTGCATTTCTTTTCTCATCAGTTTAATCAAAGAGTGTTAAGCAATTGTTATGGATTAGAATATCTCCTTATATGTATCCATTTAAGTCTTCACATGTTAAGGTTTGATAATGCTATATAGACGGTTAATCATCACAAAATTCAATCTTCTTCTATTTCTATATGCACTTACAGTTTTGCAGTTAGCCCTTGATATATATATATATCCTAGGAATGCTCTTTTCCAACAAGGGACCTGGCTTGAATTTAACTACCATACTTTGCACTAAGTAATACTTAAATGCTTAAGGACAAATTTCATATTATTCTGGTAAAAATACGCAAATGTTTTCATTCCTTGGTAAATGTAATGAATTATTAAGTAATGGTATTTGCCAGTTATTCAAATACTTTAATATTTGTATGAAAGTTTGGGTTTTTTAGACAAACAGTTTTTTCTTGTCATATTTTATTATTATATTATCTTATTTCATTGTCATCATATAATCATATATTTTTCATCATATAAAAACCACTAGAAATACAATTTTCTTTATACAGATTAAGTTTAGGGTCAGTAAAGGTTAAAAAATATTCTTGAAGAATAGGAAAAAGAAAAGAATGTTCTATTAATTTATAAATGTAGGTTAATCTTCCTGCACACAATACCTAACAATTGCCCATTTGTCACTTTCTTTTTTATTTACTTCTGTTAATTTAAAAATGTCCCAAGACAATCTTAGGTTCTTTTTAAAACCCAAAATGGAAGGAATTATTTCTTTCTTCTTGCACCAAGAAATATATTTTTTCATTTCTAAACTTATAGTATCAAATTTACAATCACTATCACATAAACCTAGTATAATATTTTTACTATTTATTATGATTTCTGGATCTACTTTCTTACTTAAGTTACTCACAAATCTTATCAAAGGCTTTATTTTTTCACAATCATAAAAAAGATGAATTATAGTTTCCTCGCAAACTTTACAAAATGTACATAAATTACTATTAACAATGTTCATTTTAAAAAGCAGTGAATTAGTTGGAAAAATTCTGTGAACTATTCTCGTTTGTAGCCATTGTAAATAAGTATCTTTCGTACATTTGTAAACGTTTCTGTATGTTATATTCCAATTAATTTCACAACTGTCATATATAGATATCCATTTTTCTTTGCTTGTGGGAATTTCATTGTTTTTTATTAAAATATTATATATATACTTATTTTCATCTGCTCTGGTTAGTATTGGATGCATATAACAATTTAGACAAGGATTATGACAGGTTAAATGTATGTTACTTTTTTTCATTAATTTAAACTTAGTTACAAATTTTTTCACAACATTTATAAGACCAAAAAATTTCAAGTAATTTATTTTTTTGCCAATTATATTTTCTATATGTGTTACATCTTCAAAATCACCATTATTGTTCATAATATCCTTAACATTAAGCCCTTTTTCATATAAATCAGGCATATAAATATAATTTGAATTTATCATAAAACTTTCATTATAAAACAATGGCATATTTAACAATTGATCAAAATTTTCAATTTTGAACTTATCAATATACAATATATATGATTTCAGGACATCAATCCAAAATTTATTTTTGATAGATTTTATAACATGAACGATTTTATAACATGAACACAAAAATGTTTTCCAGTGTTAAATATTTTACTCACATCAAACATTCTACAAGTTTATAACATTTACTATTACTATTACATATCATACTTTTAAACCCTAATTTCATATTTCTCTATATCAATCATTCTCAAACCACCTTCATTATAATCTTTAATAAAAACTGAATTCTTTATTTTTGTCACCATCCTGAAACACCAATTTCTAATTTCATTGTCACCATTCTGAAACACCATTGTCAAACTTTCATTGTGGCCATCCTGAAACACCATTGTCTAATTTTCATTGTCATCATCCTGAAACACCATTGTCAACTTTCATTGTCACCATTCTGAAACACCATTGTCTAATTTTCATTGTCACCATCCTGAAACACCATTGTCAACTTTCATTGTCACCATTCTGAAATACCATTGTCAACTTTCATTGTTGCCATCCTGAAATACCATTGTCAAACTTTCATTGTCACAATCCTGAAACACCATTGTCAACTTTCATTGTCACCATTCTGAAACACCATTGTCAACTTTCATTGTCACCATCCTGAATCCTGAAACACCATTGTCAACTTTCATTGTCACCATCCTGAAACACCATTGTCAAACTTTCATTGTCACCATTCTGAAACACCATTGTCAACTTTCATTGTCACCACCCTGAAACACCATTGTCAACTTTCATTGTCACCATTCTGAAACGGGGCCGCCGTGGCCGAGCGGTTACAGTCGTGGACTACAAATCTCTCAGCCCCTCACCGCTGTGGGTTCGAATCCCGGCAGGGACTTCGGATTTTTCATGTGAGGAAGCCTTCCAGCTGACTTGCGGTAGGTTGGTGGTTCTACCCGGGTACCTCTGTGTACTCGGGGTCTTCCTCCACCTGTAATTAGCTGGACGTCACTAAATGATTGAAATACTATCGCAGAGACGGTAAACCCCAATACAACAACAACAACATTCTGAAACACTATTGTCTAATTTTCATTGTCACCATCCTGAAACGCCATTGTCAAATTTTCATTGCACCATCCTTGAATTACCATTTTCTAATTTCATTGCAGCTTTGTTACATTATCATGATCTCATTTGATTGTCAATGCTTTGTTACATCATTGTCACATTTTATTGTCAACGCCAGGGGTTTTCTTAAGTGGATGCCCGCTTGCCCGTGCCAGGTTAAAATCACCATGGGCAAGTGATTTTTCCAAGGAGATAGCCCGTCGGGCAAGTTTATTTTCGTAAATGAAATTTAACGGTGTTTTTCATATTTTATTTTCTACATTATATAGGGGGTGAGTTGCTTGCAAATTGTGTTTGATACATGTTAACTAAAATTCATCTTAATACTACACATATTTAGTTTTAAACATTAACAAACACTAACTAACTTAAAGATCGGACAAGCTGTTTTCACTGAGGGCAAGTAGATGTTCAAAGTAACTTGCCCCCTGGGGCAAGTGAAAGTCAAATCCTTAAGGAAACCCCTGCAATGCATCATTACATCCATCTCATTTCATCGTCATCGCTTTGTTACATCATTGTCTTATTTTATTGTCAATACTTTGTTATATTTTTTCATTTCATTGTCAATGCTTCATTGAATCACAGTCTCGTTCTATATTCCAGCTGTGCCACCTGAAGTCGATGTCTGTATAAATGGATTCGCTGGGCCCTCGCACAAGATATGCACCATGCCAACATCATGGCTAATACGTATGCCGTTTACGCACAAAATCTGACGAGCCTCGCGAAGACTGAGAAGTCAGGTATTCTTGATCAACTACAAACGCTCCTTAAATCCAATGGTGTTAGAAGCCCCTTACCTTCTGCGAAGACTGCAAATTCAATGGAAAATACGCAGGTAATGTAACAAATTTTGTTTTGACATCAGAGCCTTGTTTTCCTTCTTTATCAGGTGCTGTGTCTTTGTTCCCAATGAACAGGAAAAGGTAAATTTCCCACCAAAATAAAAGAAAAAAAACAAAAAACATTTGTCCAGTGCAGATCGGAAGATTGTGGGTTCGAACCCAGTTTGGAGCAAAGATTTTCAGGACTTTCTTAGATTTATGCAATGTAATGGTCCAATCTAGGAACCTTGAAAGGGAGCAGTGTATAAGTTGTAAGAACTTGTTTCCAAATTGATGTAAAATCAATAAGTTATAACCAAAGCCCCCTTCCCCATCATCTGAAAAAAAGGCCTATGTGTTTAATAAATATTACAAGAGAGAGCATTTCTAGCTGATTAACAGAAATTTGGTAATTTAAAAGGCCCATGGGTTCAGTCCCTCCTGCTGAAGAGCTAGAACATCTGTCCCTGATCAAAATGTTGTAGGTTCAATCCAGTGCTTGCAATGTAAAAAGTAGTTAAAAATTGGCACTGTGTAGCTCCCTCAGGGAATCCTTGCTTTATCTCACAGTCAGTTTATATGGGTATTTACAGGGCTCTGGATATCCATATTTTATTATCGTTACAGGGCACCATTTCCCCCAGCCAAAAATTATGTTTTTTACCCCCCATTTTCAAGCAAAATTCCCACTTCAATGAAAACTGCAAGAGCTCATATAAATAGCAAGATTGGTCAAGTGGTAGATTGCTGTACAATACAGCTGTACTGTATACTAGTTGATTTCCATTTCATTTTTAACCCATAAAGCTACTAATTGTATGTAATTGTGTGCAGCAAAAGTTGCCTAAAGTTCCCCCTACAGGGGAAAACGACTTGAAAATTCCAGGCCTTTTTTTCAGATGTTGGGGAAGGGGCTTAAATATCATATTGTGGGGAAAATATGGCCAATTCTTTTTTGTATTGGGGAAAGAAAAATCCTGGAGTAAGATGCAAAGTTGGGGAAAACTGCATGAATTCAAAGAATTTTTCAGAGGGGGAAGGCACCTATGAATGGCACTGATAAAGAAGGGAAAAAAGCCCTGAATTCCCCCTCCTGAAGGTAGAGGTACTGTTCCCCCAAAACAGTTCCCCCAAAACAGAGAGAGAGCCCTTATAATAAAGTTATTTACAAGACTGGTGTCTGACTGATGAGACATGCCACTTAACTACGGCGTCGTAAAAAAAATATACATTTACATTGATGTTTATTTTGTGTGAAACAACGTTTCCCTTCAGCATAATATCAGGGCTACAGATAAGGTTTGAGGTCAATTGGGTATTTACTCATCAATTTTTCAAGGAATTGGGTTTTAACAATTTTAATTGAGTAATGAAAATATGATTACTCCATCAAAATTAAGTCAATTGCTTTTTTTTTCATCAACTTAATTTTGGAATTGAAATAACAGTATTTTCTTACTGGTATATGCGCCTGCTGTTCTTGTATGCAAAAATGTCAATTTAACAATTACCATATGCAGGATTTATCATTAGCTCCTCAACAATTGAATAAAAAAAAAATTCAATCATATTTGATCTTCCTAATCCAAAGATTTAGTACTTTTAACTATCGAATTAAAACAAATTATTTACTGGTTAACATGGAATTGGATGCTATCGACTTTGGCCAAATTACCAGAAATCGTTTGAAGTCTATTTTGCGGATTCGCAAATAACCAGTCAAAACATATACGAGTATTTGTAAACATCACTCTGATTCAAAATGTTGCGTACCAGTATGCTTTAATATTTTGGATATTTGAGTAATCTAATTTTTAAATGCTTTTTGATATGCTAGAATTTTAAAAGAATTGGGTTTTTATCTATTTTATTTGCGTAATTACGCAAATACCCACCTTATCTGTACCCCTGAATATTATCATTTCCCATCCAAAAATACCATTTAATCTGAGTAAAACCCTCATTGAAGCCATATGAAATAAAAGACAACTCAAGAAAATGCCATAAGGTTGTGTTGCCTTGTTAAAATGTGAATATTTATGCTTGAGTATCACAAGATCAATGTTCTGATCAGTGTCAATTGTAATAGATAATAATGTTCATTTTATCATTGGTCTACGTTAATTTTAGCCACTGGTTTATTCAGTCACATGTATCATGGTCTTACTTAACCCTTTCCCTCATAGAGGAAACCATGAAAAGACCTATGCAAACAACATAAAACCAGATCAGCCTGCGAGTAACTCGCAGGCTGATCAGGTTTTATGCTGTTCGCTGCTCCTCAGTGGTCTGGAATTGAGGACTTTATAATTAAATTTGGTAAGGTTTAACTGTGGTTTTCTGCAGATCAAGATTTATGTGGTATCTATTGAGTGCGTCAAAATGAGTCAATATGAGGGAAAGGGTTAATACTAGTAGTCACTAACATTGGTCTGTTAATCACTGGCATTATTCCATGTGAATTTGTCACGATCATGGATCTGTGCGAATATAAGTTGTTTATTTTGATCACTGACCTGGATCTGTGCGAATACAAGTTGTTTATTTCGATCACTGACCTGGATCTGTGCGAATTCAAGTTGTTTATTTCAATCACTGACATGGATCTGTGCAAATATAAGTTGTTAATATCAGTCACTAATTTCTGTCATTGTTGTAAGTCTATATTAATATCAGTCACTAATTTCTGTCATTGTTGTAAGTCTATATTAATATCAGTCACTAATTTCTGTCATTGTTGTAGGTCTATATTAATATCAGTCACTAATTTCTGTCATTGCTGTAGGTCTATATTAATATCAGTCACTAATTTCTGTCATTGCTGTAGGTCTATATTAATATCAGTCACTAATTTCTGTCATTGTTGTAGGTCTATATTAATATCAGTCACTAATTTCTGTCATTGTTGTAGGTCTATATTAATATCAGTCACTAATTTCTGTCATTGTTGTAGGTCTATATTAATATCAGTCACTAATTTCTGTCATTGTTGTAAGTCTATATTAATATCAGTCACTAATTTCTGTCATTGCTGTAGGTCTATATTAATATCAGTCACTAATTTCTGTCATTGCTGTAAGTCTATATTAATATCAGTCACTAATTTCTGTCATTGTTGTAGGTCTATATTAATATCAGTCACTAATTTCTGTCATTGTTGTAGGTCTATATTAATATCAGTCACTAATTTCTGTCATTGTTGTAAGTCTATATTAATATCAGTCACTAATTTCTGTCATTGTTGTAAGTCTATATTAATATCAGTCACTAATTTCTGTCATTGTTGTAAGTCTATATTAATATCAGTCACTAATTTCTGTCATTGTTGTAAGTCTATATTAATATCAGTCACTAATTTCTGTCATTGCTGTAGGTCTATATTAATATCAGTCACTAATTTCTGTCATTGTTGTAGGTCTATATTAATATCAGTCACTAATTTCTGTCATTGCTGTAGGTCTATATTAATATCAGTCACTAATTTCTGTCATTGCTGTAGGTCTATATTAATATCAGTCACTAATTTCTGTCATTGTTGTAGGTCTATATTAATATCAGTCACTAATTTCTGTCATTGTTGTAAGTCTATATTAATATCAGTCACTAATTTCTGTCATTGTTGTAAGTCTATATTAATATCAGTCACTAATTTCTGTCATTGTTGTAGGTCTATATTAATATCAGTCACTAATTTCTGTCATTGTTGTAGGTCTATATTAATATCAGTCACTAATTTCTGTCATTGTTGTAAGTCTATATTAATATCAGTCACTAATTTCTGTCATTGTTGTAAGTCTATATTAATATCAGTCACTAATTTCTGTCATTGTTGTAGGTCTATATTAATATCAGTCACTAATTTCTGTCATTGTTGTAAGTCTATATTAATATCAGTCACTAATTTCTGTCATTGTTGTAGGTCTATATTAATATCAGTCACTAATTTCTGTCATTTTTGTAGGTCTAAATTAATATCAGTAATTTCTGTCATTGTTGTAGGTCTATATTAATATCAGTCACTAATTTCTGTCATTGTTGTAAGTCTGTATTAATATCAGTCACTAATTTCTGTCATTGTTGTAGGTCTATATTAATATCAGTCACTAATTTCTGTCATTGTTGTAAGTCTATATTAATATCAGTCACTAATTTCTGTCATTGTTGTAAGTCTATATTAATATCAGTCACTAATTTCTGTCATTGTTGTAGGTCTATATTAATATCAGTCACTAATTTCTGTCATTTTTGTAAGTCTATATTAATATCAGTCACTAATTTCTGTCATTGTTGTAGGTCTATATTAATATCAGTCACTAATTTCTGTCATTGTTGTAAGTCTATATTAATATCAGTCACTAATTTCTGTCATTGTTGTAAGTCTATATTAATATCAGTCACTAATTTCTGTCATTGTTGTAAGTCTATATTAATATCAGTCACTAATTTCTGTCATTGTTGTAGGTCTATATTAATATCAGTCACTAATTTCTGTCATTGTTGTAAGTCTATATTAATATCAGTCACTAATTTCTGTCATTGTTGTAGGTCTATATTAATATCAGTCACTAATTTCTGTCATTGCTGTAGGTCTATATTAATATCAGTCACTAATTTCTGTCATTGTTGTAAGTCTATATTAATATCAGTCACTAATTTCTGTCATTGTTGTAAGTCTATATTAATATCAGTCACTAATTTCTGTCATTGTTGTAGGTCTATATTAATATCAGTCACTAATTTCTGTCATCGGAATTACTATTTTCAGTCAGTGGAAAATGTGGAGGATTTCTCAACGAGCTGTTGGGTTAAGTCCCGACCAGAACTTCATTTGCTAATCACGGCTTGCAGCTGTTTAGTTCCTATTATGTAAATGTAAGAAACTGCATTTAATAAGTTACATTAACAAGTAATAAACAGGTAACATATGGGAATATCCTGAGCATCATCTTGTAACATGTGGACTAAAAATATCTCGGTGGCCTATCTAAGACATTTTCTTCTTGGTTTGCCAAGGGTTTGTCACAGTGATTTGGAGTACTCAGTAATTAGGGATTTAGAAATTGGACACTGGACAGTTTTCGCAGTTTTGAGCTCAGAACAGGTCAGAAATACTTTTGTACTGGTTTGTAAGCTGTTTTTCTTCTGCTCTAATATTGTTACTCTACAATATCTACTTCATTAATATTTCCTAAGAGAGAAATTTACATTTTACAATTTAAAGTGACACATGGAAATTTTTAAAATGTATAAACTGAGCCAAATGCACGTTGAATGATAGTACTGTGAAACCATGAATTTCTTTGAGACACTAATTTCTTTGAGACACTAATTTTTTTGAGACACTAATTTCTTTGAGACACTAATTTTCAATGGACACTAATTTTCAATGATTTCGTGGTGGGTTTTATCCATGAATATTAATCCTCATGAAAACTTGTCTCTTATATAGACCTCACATTTTCTAGGTCATAGATCCACAAACAAATGCACCCATGAAATTCCCGTAGGTACATAATCAGCAAAATTTAATGTCAACGAAAATGAGTGATTTTACAGTAGTTGTCAGTTGAATAATGAACGTAAGTCTGAAACTTGCAAAACCTGATTGTCTTTATATCAAACACTTTTTTGCTAGTTTTTAATTTTGCATACATCAAATGATGTGAGAAACTATTTAAATATGTTTCCTTTACCGACAAAGTGACTTGGAACGCTTCCACATATATATATATTTTTTTTATTTTTTATTTTCTTCTTATGATGTGATTATGAAATCTTCTTTCATCAATAAAAAAATTTTTTCAAATGATATGAAATGCTCTTTCACCATTGAACATCAAATGATACAAAATGCTCTTTCCCCATTTAGCATCAAATGATACAAAATGCTCTTTCACCATTTAACATCAAATGATATGAAGTGCTCTTTCACCATTTAATACCAAATGATATGAAATGCTCTTTAGCCATTTAACATCAAATGATATGAATTGCTCTCTCACCATTTAACATCAAATGATATGAAATGCTCTTTCACCATTGGACATCAAATGATATGAAATGCTCTTTCACCATTTAACATCAAATGATATGAAATGCTCTTTCACCATTTAACATCAAATGATATGAAATGCTCTTTCACCATTTAACATCAAATGATATGAAATGCTCTTTCACCATTTAACATCAAATGATATGAAATGCTCTTTCACCATTTAACATCAAATGATATGAAATGCTCTTTCACCATTTAACATCAAATGATATGAAATGCTCTTTCACCATTTTACATCAAATGATATGAAATGCTCTTTCACCATTTTACATCAAATGATATGAAATGCTCTTTCACCATTTAACATCAAACATCAAATGATATGAAATGCTCTTTCACCATTTAACATCAAATGATATGAAATGCTCTTTCACCATTTAACATCAAATGATATGAAATGCTCTTTCACCATTTTACATCAAATGATATGAAATGCTCTTTCACCATTTTACATCAAATGATATGAAATGCTCTTTCACCATTGTAGAGTATGGACACCAGTAATGACAGAGACGACGGTGTAAGGCCAGCATGCAGATTTTGTGGCAAGACCTTTGCCCAAGCAAGTTATATCAAAGCGCACGAACGACTTCACACAGGTAGGTATATTGGAGATATGTTACAAGCTCTTGAATATGACTTGCCCCTGTCCTATCAAATGTAGTTCATCACCAAAAACATCATTTTGAAAACTTCTTACCCTTGTGTATATTATCCATTTGCCCAATTAAAATTCAAGTACAATTTTATGACTGAATATTTGTTTACTGAACTCTATCCCTGTACCTCATGAATGTTCTTGTACAAATTTAAGACATAATGAATAAGAACTTACTGAACTTGAAGTGGTATATGAAATAATTGATATTTCTTACATGTAAATGTGCAGGACTGTAGAATATGAGCCACAATATTGTATAAGCCAAAAGAGGGGACACTAATCAGACAGCTTCTTTTAAGAGTCTGCTCTGGGTCTGCTCTGTTTAATATATTTTAATCCTTTCCCTCATATAGACTCATTTTGACGTACTCAGTAGGTACCACATAAAGCCTGATCTGCAGAAAACCACAGTTAAACCTTACCAAATTTAATTATAAAGTCCTCATTTCCAGACCACTGAGGAGCAGCGAACAGCATAAAACCTGATCAGCCTGCGAGTTACTAGCAGGCTGATCTGGTTTTATGTTGTTCGCATAGGTATTTTCATGGTTTCCTCTATTAGGGAAAGGGTTAAGGAGTCTCACATTCCCAGAATCTGGTGTGTCCTACACTGCCCAATCCCTCACAATATTCAATTTAAGAAAATCTGACCAGTGTTTGATTTTCTTTATTTTCCAGGTGAGAAACCCTATGTATGTTCCGTTTGTAACAAGGCATTTAGTGATGCCAGCAACTGGAAGAAACATGAGAGGATGCATTCTCGACAGATCCAGTCCGCCCTGGATGATGGGGTTGTTCCCATAGTTACAAGTGCCCCACCCACTCCAGAACCCATGACACCAAACTCTCCAACGTTATCTGCCTCTCAGATTTCGTCCTCAATCTCCACGAGTCTTGGACTCCCGTCTCAAATCTCATCCTTCACAGCCCATCTGGCGCAGATCACTGCAACCTCATCTGCAAACACAATGGCCAGCATTGCCGGGTTGTTTCCCGAAGCTTTGTCAACTTCGTCGCCATCAGCATCAAACAACAACAATAACAGCAACCATGTGACACAAAATTTGAACAGCAATTCGCATTCTAACAACTATGATGAGGCAACAGACCTTTCGCCGCCAATAAAGAGAAGTAAGGAAGATTCACTGAATTGTAACCTTTGTGGAAAACTGTTTTCCACCCCGGCAAGTCTGTCCATGCATAAAAAGATACACAGTGGAGAAAAACCACATATCTGTGGCACATGTGGGAAGGCTTTCACTCAGATTGGCACTCTTCGAGCCCATGAGAGAGTCCACACAGGAGAAAAGCCCTATGAGTGCAACTTTTGCGGTAAAACCTTTGCCCAGTGTGGCAGCTTCAGAATGCATGAACGCAGGCATCACAGGGATCTGGTGGATGGCTATCAGAAATGCTTTGTTTGCGGTGCCAGCTTCTCAAACCTTGAGGATTTGCAGAAGCACATCATGTGCCATCCTGGAGCCTTGAACCTGGGGCTTCAGAACCTACACCCTGGGGCCCTTGGCTTCCCCGGACCATTGCCTATGGGATTTGGACTCCCACCCGAGCTGGAAAATAAGTGTGATATTGGAGGTAAGTCCGAGCCTTCAGAAATGAGTGAGATAGAGAAGGCTTTCAACTTGTACGCAAACCAGCCGCCAAAGTCTGCCCCAGCGACTGCTGTTTCCCTGGCTGACCACTTCCAGCTGCCACCATTTGCGTCCACGGCCCATGCCCTGTTACAGCGCTCTTTGTCTCAGGGCAGTGATCCTAGCACTGCTGTTACTATGTTTCTTGCGTCCAACGGAACTGATAGCATGAATCTCCTAAACCAGGCCTATTCTGCATCGGGGATTCTTCCGTCATCTCGGCTACCAAGTATATCCCGTCCAGAGCGTTCCCCAACGCAGTCACACGATCAAATAAAGAACGAAGAGATGGAGCCAGTAAGCACGACAACACGCAGCAGAAAGTATTCGTCTGACTCTCACACATCTCTGTCTCTGCCAGACGGTCCGTCTGAGAATCACAATTCACATTCAGAGATGTCTAAAGTCCAGAATGGAGTTGAGGAGGAAGGCGAACCAGAGCAAGAAAACGAGGGGACCACACAAAGTCAAAAGACGCCGTCGGAAGATTCGAGTTTGGCAGAGTCACGATCGACGGAGGACTTTCAGTCGGATGATCAGCATTGCAGTGGCGGAATAAGTCGTCGAAATTTGAACCGTCGAATGATCTCATCAACCTCATCCAATTCGCGAAAACAGCGTAGACCAATGCGACGCCTTAGCACTAGTGGACCATTGGATCATATCATATACCAGCAGCAGTTCAATGAAGAAGGGGAGGAGATCGTCGACGAGGAGAAGCTATCCAAAGATCAGATGATGGTTTCTTTCTTGCTGTCTAAAGGTGAGGTATACAAATGCGAGCATTGTCATATTATATTTGAAGATTGCACGCTATACCTGTTACACAACGGATTTCACGCCAATGACACGGACCCGTTCAAGTGCGTTATCTGCAAGAAGTCTTGTGATGGCCGTGTGGAGTTTAACTGCCATCTCACCAGTCATATCAAGTAGGTGTCTGTAATTTGCACTTTAAGGAATAGGCCAATTAAAGTTCAGATAGCCTATTCACTATTCAGATAGTCTAAGCATGAAAATAAACTGTATATTTTTTACTTATTGCTACATGTCATCAAGAGAAATAAAGTAGGAAATGCATTCAAAAATATAAGCATAACATTTCCATTTTAATATTTATTTTTTAACATCATTAAAAGTGAACAATTTCTAGGTAATTTTCATGCCTAGAGTGGGATTTCAAAAGGGCCTATGCCATTAATTTGTGTTTTGTCCTCTCTTTTTTAAAGCATTAAGGACACAACTGGGGTTTATTTCCCCCAGAAGGTTTGACATTTTTTGGAAATGATATGTGTCTTTAAAGGTGCACATAGAAGGGTGATTGAGGTTGAAATAAAATAGAGGAGTTGCACTTATTATATAAGTGCCCTGTATGTTATTGGAAACAAAGATGTGAATGTATATACATGACTACATAATATGCTTTGGAGATGTAACAAAAATAATGAGCATGTCTCGGACAGGTTATGATTCGCTTTGCTGTATTTGCCTGTCTTCATTTTCTTTTTGGTTGTACCATATTGTTTACAAGTTCATGATAAAAAGAGCGGCTTATGAATAGTTAATACGGTTTGCATTTACAAATTGTAATAGAAAATATCATATTCATGCTTCCTATTCAAATATCTTGCATTGAGTAGAAAATTTGAGAATTTGTTCAGTTTGAAAATAATCAAAACTCCACTCCATCTTCAGTTTTATTGAACTGTATTCGATGAAAGTTTGCAACAGGGCATTCCAATATTGTAAAAGCATTTTATAAAGATAACAATTATCATACACACAATTTTGTTTTTTTGTTGTTGTTTTTTTTCAATTAGAAATTAGTCTGTCAGAGCAGGAAAACTTTCCAGGTAACAGATTTTAAAAAGGATTTCATTGATACCCATGAATTGATGATAAATTGTGACACAGTGCCCATCTTATGGTTGCCATAGTAATCAAACTACAAATAGGGACTCATTACACATACCTATTTGTTTGTAATCATTTCTGTTCCATACAGCATTGAAATTATCTTCATCAAACAAAGGGTTTATAATAATGCCAAACTTCAGTGATTGTGACTTTGACATTATTTATTTATTCAGCTAATGTTGTATGGTTGCTAATGTTTTTCAGTTTAACAAACTTTAAGATAGCCAAACCTCCTGAGATCATGTAATTCGCCACTATCTTTATTTCTAAACCAGTTTATTTTACAATGATACTATTTTCAGTTTTGGTTGACAAAATAGCATGAAACCTTACAGAGCATTGTTTTATAGTGAACACACTATTTTTGAGAAGTTTTTTGTGTATATACATCACAAGCTATGTGTATGATGTTGGAATAATGACATTTCACCTGTTTGAACATGCAATGTAATCGAACCTTACAGAATCACTGCAATTGACATTTCTTAAAGTAGACTACAGCAACACATACATTTAACAAAATGGAATAAAACACACCCAACATTACAATATTTGCAAATGCTGAATTGTACAACAATACCTGAACTTACTCAAGATGTGGCAAGGTAATTACAATAGGATTCCAAGACCTCAGTTTGCTATGACCAGATTGCATCTAATTCACAAGTATCTATTTTTATATGGAACTTTCTTAATTCATTATTGGGTAAATACTTCTTATTTCTATTATAATTATAATACAGTCCAAGGTAGTGCAACCCCCCCCCCCCCAAAAAAAAACCTTGTTTTCCTGCTATGACGGTAATATTATTAAAATATAAGTGATATCTAATGTATTTTTGCCCTGTTTTGTAATATTTTGGCAAATGATGCAGTTATCATTCAATAGCAAGCATTTATTCTAACCTTTTGTTGCTCTCACTTATAGAACTTGTTGTATGTCCGTGTAAATAGGTATTGGTAGACTTTGTTTTGACCATATGTTTAAAAACCCTGGATATACACATGTGCTTTCTATTTCATTGTTATTATTTTCATAATTTTGTTTGCAAACGCGTTTATTATGGGTGATAAGCTTTAACATCATTATTGGCAGTTAGGTATGCATTTATTGTCGTATAAATCGACAGCTTATTTTATCGGCACCGTTTATTTTTTATGCAGCGACACAAATCTGTTGTGTTCAATGTTTACTGTTTTCATTTCAAATTAATTTTATTGCACAATGGCAAGGAAAGTGCTGTTTACACTTTGTTTTGAAAACATATTTCAGCATTTTTGCATCTCTGTCTTCAAATTTGTACTTGTTATGCAAATTTTATTTTCTTTTGTTTTCTTTTTCTTTCAAGCTTCTGTTACTTTATTTATTTTGGAATTACTCTATTAACAGGGTATGTATGTGTTATGGACCCTTTCTTTGGGAGATTGTTAGTTTTACTTATATATTCATGTAATGTGAGAAAAGTCAAATTTGTTTAATTAACAGTATTAAGTGTTACTTGTGGTACAACCAGCATATCAGCAATTGACAGATTATTTAGGAAGGACTCTTTTTAAGTACAGAAGGAAAGTTATTTTTTTATTTTCATTTTTAAACTGAAAAATTTGCCGTAAAAAAATGTTTTCTATTTTTCGATTTTGTTGATTTGTGTGTCAGTTTTGAAATTCAAAATTTAGTCTTTACTTTGTTGTAGCTCTGCACTTGTTAATCATGCAAACTGATGACCTATATAAGTGTTGATTTCTGATGATAATGGTGCTTTCTACAGCTGATTTCATCTCGTGAAACTTTAAAAAGTGAAAGAAAAAAGAAATAAAATAAGGAATTCACGTTTTATTTTAATATCTGTACTCTTTGATTAAGATCTGTAAAAAAAACGTGTTAATTTTAGTAAATTTTTTCCTTAGCTCTTTTTCAAAGAAAAAAGTCAAAGTATTGTCGTCAAATCTGGTGTCTTTGACCAAGTTGTCACTGATACAGTCATTTTTGAAAATCTCTGAACTTGACCATAACGTCTAAACTATTTAAGCCTCTGGCATTTAACTTCATATTCAATTTCACTATCATATGGGCTACATTCTATTTAAGGGCCATAACTCTCAGGTCCATTTTGACCAAATTTATCTCCCCTTTTAAAAAAAAAAAACGCGCACACACATGAGCGTTGGCATCCGCATGCGGTGCTCTTGTTATATTTTGATTTCATAGTGCTAAAAGCTGTGGCCACATTTTTCAAAGAATTTTATATATAAATATATATATATTGTTTCTGTGAACTGCTTTATCCTTGAACCGTCCTTTATGATGTCTCATCCGTGACTGTGTTGTTTGGCATCTAGTAGGTAATGCAGAAACACATTGAACAATACTTTTGTTATATTCAGATATAATTTCATGAATGTTTTAATGAATACACTACAATAAGACCATGTATTTTAACAGCATTTTCGAGAACCAAATTAATATATCTTGTTTATATCACATTTTTATTTTGATTTAAGAAATGTTCTTTCAATATTTTTGCTTGGGTCCATTATATTTTATACTCTTTATGGTCCAAATTTTAACTGCATTTTGTAATCGCAGCGATTTTATGATGCAATGTTACACTACTGTTTAATGAGACACAGCAATAGTGTTGGTATGCATGATGTATGTTTCATTATTTGCTGGCACTTTACAGATATAGACCCCAGTCCAAAGAATATCATAAAAAATATCTTTTTCATTTCATTTTGTTTGAAAGAAAATATTTTCCATTGAAACACTTACCATTAAAAATAAGATTTCACAAACTCTTTTATCACTTCAGAAGGTAGCACGTTTTTATATGGTAATTAAACATCAATTTTCAAAAATCACTTCATTCTAGATTTATCATTGCTGATGTACCGGTAATCTTTACAAACACAACTAGACAATTTTGATACAAAAAAATATGTAATTTATTATTGAAAGCTTTGCTGAAAAGAGTTTGTTTCTAGGGACTGGGGCCCTATCTTTCAACACTTGAGCTAATATGAAAGCTCATTCACAACCATTTTTCATGTTGATGTAGAGTCATGAAACCATTTATCATAACTATTGTATATTTTTTCACATATTAGACCAATATCTCTTAACCATGCCAAGGGCTTGATGCAAAACTGTTTTAACTACATCTAAAAAGAAGAAGGAGTTACAACAGTTTGCATGAGGCCTTTGATTTACATTTGTGTAGCTTATCTGAGGCTTGTCTCCAATGAAGGTGCAATTTTCTTCTCTTTTTTTTTTTTTTTTCTGTCTAAAAACATGATGGTGTGTTTTACTTTGAAAAAGAACCATTGCATTTTTGTCAACGCACATGCCCATGAAAACACAGTCTATTTTTATATAAAATATAAGGCGTAATAGGGCGTGTGTTCATGCAGCATTTGTATTGAATTTTTATAATTTACATGTAAGATTTGCTTTTTAGTGATATGTTTTACTGTATATAGGGGATATGTTTTGGTTGCTGAGCAACATCATACGTTCATAGCATTAATTAACGTTTCATATTTTGTTCACTGTTAAAATTGTAAAAGGGTTGACTGTGTACACGCTGACACTGTTTTCAAAAGTTAACTCTCTCTTTAATTTAGATATTTGTTTTTATACACTCGCTTCACGGAAATTGGATCAATGTAAAAATCCTGCTTGTCCCGTCCTATACTCACATTTCCTGGAGGCAAGGCGGGATGTAGAGGGATTTAATCGCCTTTAACGATAGTTCTAGTTTTGGAAGTAACAGAAAGGGAAGTTCTGTTTTTCCCTTTTCATGTACTAATCATCTTTTTCATGGTTCCATTGGCTTTCATTTATTTGTTATTTTTATACAAGCTAAAAGAGAAGAAAAGCTAATGTTAGTATGTATGCACTCAACCCTTTTTCATGTATGCTACTTACAAAACAAAAAATATCAGCATTCTGTAATGATTTAATTTTATAACATCTTATAGAGATGTTTGTGTTATTATTACCCTAGTTATTATCATGTACTTGTGATTATTTCATTTTGTTGTAAAATAATACCACTTGTTATTCAAACAAGATTTTGTGGATATAATTGTTGTTGTGATCAAAACATTGTGCAGTATTATATTTTAACGACTGATTAACCTTTAGATATATGTTTAATAAAAAAAATAGATCATATGTTTAGAATTCAAAAAGAAAAACTGCAGATACATTTATATCTTATAGATTTATGTAAACTATTTTTTATTGCATTTAAAGAGGAACATTATGTTTTGAAAGATAGCATGATCATTGGACTGCACTATGAACCAATTTGTTCAACCAAAAATCATCCCCGTTTTATGTATGGGCAAATTTGGGTATAACTGAATGTTACTATAAATAGTTTGCTTAGTATACCAAGTGCTATCTGGCTATAATAATGATGATGAAAACAATTTAAATGGCAATTTCATTGACACATCTTTAAATTTGTATTAAGAGTGTATGTTATATTGTTGATATAGAAAAGGGGAAATATGTTGATATGATTATATTACTTTTGTATGTGAAAATCAAACCATTGAACGTAAAGTACATATCGTATTGGATACCATCGTGATTATTCTTCTTGGCAGTTATCCTTTGTTTGCAGTCTGTCATTATGTAAAGCATGCGATAACTACCATTGACGCAAGTTTGATAATATAGGGCAGTTTGTCGTACCATGACTTATATTTAATGACATGCCGAGCATGATTTACAATAATTATGATGATTGTAAAATGACAAAAAATCGCTGTAATTTTATTTAGATAGGTATGATTATGCCACGTTTGCCAGCCTTTGGAAGGAACATGACGTCCATCTTGGTGTGTTTTCTGTGATTGGATAATGGATAAAGATGCTTTACAGCTTTTGATGACAGTGAGAGAGCTTATATTTTCTCTAGATTTATATTCATTGTTACTTTGTATATTGACTGATGTCCTAAGGCTTTTAGCTGCAGGAGTCTTGTCAGTGACGTGTCATTTGACGTCAGTGACGTGTCATTTGACGTCAGTGATGTGCCATTTAACGTCAGTGATGTGTCATTTGACGTCAGTGATGTGTCATTTGACGTCAGTGATGTGCCATGTGTTTTATGCTTGGAGTGCTTGTATGAGTGAATACTTTAGAAGCAGTGGGTCACTGAGAGGGTCAGTTTTCCTACTCATCCTATTTTTTGTGCAAATATTTTTACAAAGACATGATGTCCCAAAATTATCTGCTGTTGACACAAAGTTGGCCTTTTTGTACTTATTTTCTGTCTCTTTTTTTCTTCTTTTTTTTGTCGGTTAGAATGACTTAAGTACACATTTAGTATATGTGTAAGAGTGGTATTTGTTATCATGCTATGGAAAAAAGTCTTAATAGCCTGTGCTGATTTGTAAGTCATGTTTTTCAACTGTAATGTGTCAAACTGAAAAAATGGGATAGGCAGCAAGCTATGGTGGTCATTTTTGAACATTTCTGAGAATTTAATTGATTGTCTTTTTGACACGTGTATTTCTTAAAATTTAATTGATTATTTTGACACTTGTATTTCTTAAAATTCAATTGATTATTATTTTGACACGTGTATTTCTTAAAATTCATTTAATTATTTTGACACGTGTATTTCTTAAAATTCAATTGATTGTTATTTTGACATGTGTATTTCTTAAAATTTAGTTGATTATTTTGACACGTGTATTTCTTAAAATTCAGTTGATTATTATTTTGACACGTGTATTTCTTAAAATTCAATTGATTATTATTTTGACATGTGTATTTCTTAGAATTTATTTAATTATCCTATTGACACGTTGATTTAAGAATTTCTTGGGAAAAGGAAAGTAAACCCTGATTGGTCTGAAAGGTTCTTTTCCGAGCTTGTTTTTGTACAGTTCGTTCTAAGTTGAGCATTCAGCAAAGAACTGTTTACGGAAAAATCAACTCTTTGCTGGTAGGATGGTCACCAGTGTGTCATATTTCGACTAAGTTTCTGATATACACGTTTACTTGTATATGGCTCGTAAAGACCACAAAATGTATACAAACCTTAAAAGTTAATTATAATTGCTTTCTTTATAAATGCCATAAATATTTTAAACTAAAAATAAATTTAATTATTTTTTTTAATACTTATCTGCACAGATTCAACCGTCCAAGTTTTAAAAGTACATATTTTATGACATTAACATACTTTAAATTATGCATGGATAAAAGTTTTTTTTAAATTTTTTTTTTTTAAATTTTTGTCAAATTAGATATGTTTGAACGAATGAAATATTTCTTGTATGTTTGGTATTAGGTAAAATTTCTCATTGTTCTTTAGCATGTAAAAATGCCATCTGGAGTGAATAACTTTGAACAATGTATGCCCAAAGTTTAATTTATTAAGTCTTTTTACTATTGGTATGCCTGAACATAGTTATAAATAGCAGAACCAGAACCTGTATTTGTTTAGAAAAAAAATGTTGAAATATTTAAAAAAAAAGAAAAAAACGTCATACCCGGAAAAAAAGATCATTAATTTTCTAAAACTTTGGCGCAGTGGATTAGCTCCGCGTCAGTCACTGCCACACTGAGTTACCACGTGATCATGTTTAGTAACGCTATTTGTTACCTGTGATTTAGCTGTAGCTCAGCTATTTTTCAATTCACTGTGGCAGAGTTTTGTGCAAGATCTTCTGCGTTGGAGATTACCATCTTTCAAGCGTAATAAATTCTTGTGAGGAAAAAATACCTTGCTTACCTGTGTCTTCGGTGGCATTTTTGCGTGTGGAAACATCTTTGACCATATCTCTCTATAGCCTAACTATCACTTGAAATGATACAAAGGTTGGTGCTCTTTTATAGAAAACATTTAGTGCTCTTATATATAGAACATGACTGTTCCCCCAAACTAATGTTATTGGCCTGTTTTAACAGCGAAGAAATGATTGAATTGTGAGCATGTACATACGATACGTTAATATGGCTTTCTGCAAACCATTATTATAAAGTGTACAGCCCTTGTAAAAATAACGTAGTATCAAATTGAATAATTTACTTGTTTTAATGTTTTGAATTTTGTTGGAGAAAAAAAAAGAGGAAAATCTTTGGTAATTTGATTTAGAATTGAACCATCTGGTAGAAGAGCATTGATATGTGATCTTTTTTCTTTTTTTTCACGGTAAGTTGTTAAAAATGAAGTGTTGTGAAGTCTATGTCTACGGTCTATATAACAGCCAGGAGATGGTCTTAAATCTTTGTGGTTCAAACTAGGTTGTCAGAGTGTCATTGTATATATTATAAGTGTAAATATATTATAATGTAATGTGCTTAATACCGTATGGTCTCGGTTTAACACAATTGTCTCCAGGTATGATATTATGAATTTTGAAAATTCATGCATGATCGTTCTTGATAGAAATTGTGTTGAATTGATTTCTTGATTCACATTTTTTGTTGTTGATAATGTTGTATTCTTTGTATTGCAAACATTGAACATGTAGACCAGATAAAATGACCATTTCTTGAATGTGATCAGTTAAATCTCATACGTTTCATTACAAAGGCGTAAAATAGGTCGATATCGAAGTCAAGGGTTGAACTGCTAGCACTTATGAAAAATTATTGATTTTAATTTTTTTTTATAAAACGATCGGTTTCTGTTTCCCCCTTTATTCATTGAACTTTCATACATTTTGATTTTTGTTTGTTTGTTTTTTTATGCAACACTTAGTCATTGCCTTTTAGTTTTGTGTTTCTTTAATTGGTCATACTTTGATGATTTTTTTTTTTGATTTTCCTTTAAAGTTTTCAGATGATTTTGATAATTGAACCGTTTTATTTCTTTGTTGTTTTGTTTAAAAAAATATCATTAAAAAACTGCTGAAAATACTAAGTATTTCTTTTTTTAATTTTTTTAGAAATGTAAAGGAATTAAAAGTCGACTTCTTGCATTTTTATGAACTCTTTTAATGTGTTGCTTTTTTTTTTTTTTTTCACGTGCCATATATATATTTTTGTTGACTTTTTTCAGTGTAATGGAAAGATTTCTTAATTTGTATGAATCTCTTGTCTCATTCTGTTGTCAAGTTAACCTTGTTTTTCATAATAATTGTTGCTAAGATACCATTTTTAAGGATATGTGGAGTGCAATGGAGTCATGGCGTTTCTTTTCATACAAAGCGTTTCGGTTTTGTTGAATTAAAACAGCATATCGTCTAAATGCGGTGCTAGCATTATTATTATTATATTTTTTTTTATTTTTTTTTTTTGAATAGGATAATTTTGTTACAATGCAGGAATGCAGTCATAATGTAGATATAATTGACAAAAATTACATTTCCTGCCATATAACAAGATAAAAAATCAGTCAAAATAAGAATTGTAACTTATGATGTCGATAAAAACAGCTCTTATATTAGTTTCGAAAACAAATAAATGGTACTTATGCATGAATTTCATACTCAGACTCAAACTATACCCATAGTTTGGATAGGTACTCAGATTCATGCCAAAAATAGTACTTAAGGTAATTCTAAATCTGAAATATGGGAATAGCGACATTTTGCATTTGGTATTTATTTTAGAAATTAGCCATTTTTCTCTGTATGAAAGAAATAGCACGGCTTGTCGTTATGAACGACGCCACGTGAGTTCAACTGCATTGCATTACAGCAAGTGACAGCAGGGTCCAATCTGGGCAGTGCGACACATTTCATTCACATCATCTCATGTAGTTTTAAGGGCAACCGTGTTCAGAATTCGTTGCTAAGGGAACAATTACATTAAATTCAGTATTTTGACCCCTTTTTTTTTTGCAGTGCAACTGTTTTATCCTGTAGTTATTCTTCTAGCTTGTTTAAGTCTTTTACAGCCACGATTGTAACCCCTTTCTCCATAAAGACATGAAAATATTGACATATTTGTCGAGTACACACAAATATATATAGATAGATGGACCATTCGTGGTCAAACTTTCCCGTCTTTTTACGCCATTGGAACAGTTTTATTGAATCGGATTGGCTTATTTTTGTTACTAGTCCAAGTTGCTTTCCCAACGTTTCACGTTTTTTTCCCCAGGAATACTTTTCGACCATATACACACAATCGTAACCGTTTATTAACTTCCAAAATGTATTCAAAATTCTCAATCTTTATTGTTTTCATCGGGTAAGGGGCTAAAATCATACTTACTGAACCAAGTTTTTTTTCCATCTGTTCCCAAGTATATTCAGATTTATCTACGTTTGACCAGTAGAGCGGATCGACGCTAACCTCTATCTAGCACGCCGTTTTAATTAACCATCTTTCCAGTTGATTGACCCTTTGTATTTACTAAGTTTTCTGCCAAAAAAAAAAAAAAAAAACATGTCATTTCACCCTAAAATGAATCTGCCAGTTCTAGAGTTCGGGGAAATGTATTGACCAATCGCCGCCTTCCAAACAAACTCCCCAAATAGCCAATCAGTGATCGACTTATCTGGTCAGTGGGCGGAGTGAAGGGTCTAGAGGCAAATGATTTAATTAACTATCCGAATGTGTTCTTTTTATCTAACGGTTATTAATGTATTTATAAAAACCTTGGTTGATAGAAATATGTTTTAATTATCTTACTAAAACATGACAAAACATTGCGAATATCAAAAGGCATGACTTGTACGTTATTGTTTATAAAATAAAGAATCGTTTCTGGTATGTCAATAATATAGTAGGCAAATCTTAAGGGGGAAAGTATTGAATCAGCTGAAGGTAAAGTCCCTGTAATGTTTCCGCAACGTCTTGGACCACTTAACCTCTACGAAGATAACCAATGTATCCTAATGAAACATTAGATATCCTTGGATGTCTCCGTGAAAGGTTATTAGGTCCGTAAAGTAGAGGAACCATTACTGGGACTTTACCTTAATTGTATTTCATAGGATGAAGCATAAGATTTTTACCGTGTTTGATGGAACATGAAATATAGATTGCAAGAATATACTAGAACGTGTATTCAATACCGTGACACATTTGGAAATGCTGATTTGTCTATGTAAATATCCGATACAGGTCAGTTATGATTGTACAGTATGCTTTACAAATTTGGTAATGTCGGAAAACGCTTTGGTGGGGGACCCGATAACGCGCTTCTTTAACAAAAGGCTGCATACGAAAATTGACTGAAATAACTTTATTATATTTAATGTAAAGATATGTGAATCTTAAAATATAATTATTTCTCAATGCAAAATGGCCAGTGAATTGAAATTGAACTTATTTCTTCTAAATTGTATGGTAGATTTTATGTAAGGTCTTAGTTTGGAAATTAATTCAAGCGGTTATCTCCGTTTTACAGTACAGTTTACATAACAGGGGGAGATAATCACGGTGAAATAGGGCTGCGTTTGTTGAAATGCTCGCAGTCTTACGGTGGTGGTCAAGGCAGACGTTTTGTTAGAGACCCTAGCTTTGTGTTCCAACCCCCCTTGTTTCTGCTCTATTTTCAGTTAGATATAACCCCATTTTTTTATGATAAAAAGTAATGTTGTGTCACTTGCTGTTTTACTTATTGTGGTGCTTTCATCTAAGATGGTGCAAGAAAGGATAACTGGATTGATAAAAAGTTATACTGTTTATTATATCAGGAATCAACAAGCTAAATCCACAAGACAAATTATGATTTTAAAAGAAGATTTTTAACAATTTCTTTTGTGATTTTAGAATATATGTATATAGATTTTAATACTTTACTATAAGAGAAAAATGAAAAGTGTTGACTAACATTTTATAAAGGTACCCCGACAGAAACCATGTCTGTCATCTGAAATTAAGGTTGTCTTAGCAACTTAGGTTGTCATAGCAGCAATGAAGGACCTTTCAGTGTATATATCTATATTCCAAGTTTCATTCAAATTGCACCAACGGTTACACCTGGGTACCAAGTAATCAGTGGTTTGCCTAGTTGGCAAAAGCTTGGATGTAATTTAATGATTAAACTAGACGAAATGGGTAAAAGTGGGACATAAAATTTAACTGCGAAGATTGGAAACTTTTTTATCTTAAGCTCCTTCAAGCTCCTGGGTTAACCCGAACTTAATGGTTCAAAGAACATGGTTTTTTATTTGTGAAACTGTGAGCAGTTGACCTCACCATGAATGGGAAACAATTCATTGATTGGCAAAGGTGTGGCTTAATTATTCACCCATAAAAAATTGAGCCGAAATATTCATCCAATATATAGGATTTCCGGTCTTACGGATTTTTGGACCATGAATACTTAACAGTTTTTGTTATTGTTGTAATTTCATGACAGTCTCCGGAAGAAAGTGTCTTTTTAAGATGCAATTCGGAGCAGGACTTTCTTGCATCATTGGAAAGTACGATAATAAGTAGAATAGAAGTGCATGTACGTATAAATAAGAATAGTGTCAAAAGTTCATAAATATAATTTGCATGTGAATTTATATAGAGTTAAATGTTTTTGATCTATTCATGTATTGTACTGTTATAAAAAAAGCATTATATACAAAAAGAGTATTTTATGTTAATGTCGTCGATCAATGAAAATAGCTATATTTGCAATAGGAATTGTGTGCTTTATTTTTTGCTTCCATGCATTTTAGCTGGAATTTAGAAAGACAAATAAAGGCTTTTACTGGAAAATTTTGTGTTTCTTGTTTGTTCATGGATAGAGCCGAAAGGTTCCGAATGGTTTGAAAAACAGAGGTGAATTGCTTACATCATCATCAGGTTCCCGGTCGTACTCAAGATTGTAACGAGAAGGAACTCCAGTTGAGAACCAGACAAAAAACTTAACACACATTGTGTGAGCAACTCGCCTCTGATCTTGACACAGTCATCGGAAGTTTTCACACGAAGAAGGTGTTCTACCCAGGTGCCTCTGTACACTTTGGGTCCTTATTCAATATCAAAATTTATAAAAGAAGCGTTTGATATTCGAAAAAATACCCTTAACAATTTTGCTGTTTCTTAAATGTATACATGTAATATTGTTTTGTATATCTTTGTATTTGTGTCTTTGCCATACTTCAAAATATATATTGTAAATGGCTAAAGGCAAATTTGATTTGCTGATTTATGCCAATAAACTTGAAATTCACCTGTAATTAGCTGGACGTCGCTATATGACTTTAGAAGTACTTTCAAACTCCATCACAAGAATAAAACCGAAAAGGCACGCACTGCTCTAACAATACTTGGTGCTTAGTAGCTAGTTAAGACTTAAATACTCGGTACATTTGTAAAAGCAGCTCGGCAGAAAAGTAATTTTCTACTTCCTTCAGTCTTAATTCCTGACAAACTCGGAAAGGAAAATATTTAAAAAAAAAAAAAAATAACTCAATTTCCAAATGAATCTCTAATGGGTATTAATGAATCTGTAAATATAGTTGTAGTCAACAAATTAAATTAAGAATAGATTACTTGTATCATTATAACAAGTGAAATATGTGAAAATCATTTACAAGATCATTCGCAATTCTGTATAGCTTTGTAGTTTTCTTCATTGTTGAGATGGAGAGTTGGTATTTTGACATGATATTTATTCATGTATTTAATTTGCAGATTGTTTAAAACTAGTAGACTAAGAAAAAAAGGTTTTACATGCAATTATTCCGATATTTCACAGTTGTGACACACCCGGGTAGGAACTTTGGTTTATTTCCTTTATATGGAATTGTCGGGTTAAATTTAGATGATTTCACACACACGCGCGCACACACAGAAGTATGCCTCAATACGGCTTTATCCCAGCATGTATAGGGGCCGAGTTATAAGTTATCGTGTCGTTGTTGTTGTTTTGTTTTTTTCGGCGTAGCTGTATAATTTCGATTTCAACTCGCATCTTAAACCAATCAAATGTACGCTAACAGCGGTAAATAATTCTAAGCTGAATAAAAGGACTCCTGTTATTGGTTAACGCATCGTTATGGACTATAAAATTACTGTAAATAAGGGGTGCAGCTTGTATATATCATTCAGCTTGGTGTTATTACTTTTCTTTTTGATGTAAACATGAAAGTGATTTCAGTAAGTTAAATACAATCCTTTTCCATCAATTGAGGAATGCTACTTTGTGAAAATGATTTAAAACAACAAAAAAGAATCCACCGTGTTATGACATGAAACCCCTTAATTACTATGTATATTGAATTCTTCCAGCCTGCCGAGATGCTCTCATTGAAAATTAATTCGCCAGAACCAAAACAACTAATAACGCTTTTATATCATAATTGTCATATGCAATAATGATATGAACAAATATCAAACAAGCCAATTTACAGATATAATTTTTTGTATTACCGTCTATAAATAAGTATATTTCATAGAAAAAATACTGAACTATTTCTAGAGCGTACTAAATTTGTTGTGCGTCGGTCTTTCGCGCGCTTTTCCCCGGAATGTTCTAGAAGACTGGAAATCTCGTTTTTCTTTCATCCTACGCCGAATATCTTTTTTAAAGATATTTCTTGTTTCTTTTTGTTTTTTTTTCGTGCGTAATAACATGCACTGACGGAGAGTTCTAACCGATCCTTTTAAATTATGAAATATCTCAAAACCTTGGGAATGGAAGAATCAATTTTATTTCATTTTCGGGTATATAAAAGTTGAACAATATGTGTAAAATTTCATTGAAAGTGATTGCGAATTACAATGGCAGTAAGCTATGATGTAAAACTACCCTTTAAAGTCGAAGTCAACAGATAATTTAAGAACACGTACGCCATACAGCTTAGCCTTTGACCCGTCTCCTGTTTAATTAACAGTGCGCGTGTTTTTAAGTACGATTCAGAATCAGTATTACTGGCTGCATGCAAAGCATGACGTAATCGGTCGTCGCCGCAACAAGCTCCGCCCATAATGCCCTTAGGTCAAGTAGGCACCATACACTCGTACTTTCTCCATATCAAGATCTGGGGGATCATTCGATTTTTTCCCGGTCATATTATGAGTTTACCAGTAAAACGGAAATCCTGATAAATGACACCAAGGCAAAGAGGGTCAGGAGTTTCTGAGAGGCAAAGGAAGAAATAAAAGGATGAATAACAACGATTGGCGACACAAGAACTGTGCCAGTGTCTGCATCTGCGGGCCGATATATACCCAGTCTATTGAAGTGCGGAGGAGAAGCACCGGTTGCAAAAACGGTATCTATAAATTACACCTAAAAGACTTTCCAGTTTAAAGCAAAATACATATCACCGAAATTCAGGAATGTTTCAGGTTCGATAAACCCCCACCCCCTCCTCTCCTACACACACACACACACACAGGGGCCCGAGAGGGTAAAGTCGCTGACCTTAACACTCACTCAGCCCCTTACCGCGTGTGTTCGAATCCCGGCAGGGTCATTCGGACTTTCATGTGAGGAAGCCTTCCAGTTGGCTTGCGGTAGGTCGATGGGTCTACCTGGATGCCTCCGTGCATTCGGGGTCTTCCTCCACCTGTAATTAGCTGCAGGACGTCGCTATATGACTGAAATACTGTCGAAGCGACGGTATACTCAAATAATCAAGTCACACACACACAGATACGAGACTTTTATAAGGTTCTCTCTCCTTCCCATTAAAAACGGACTGAAACCAAGCCTCTAACACGTTTTACAACATTATAGTTTATCAGCCGTGGGTTACAGCATCTAAAACGTGCAGTTTTTAGCAGTGACAATTTAACCGCCGTTTCACCATGCAATTTATGGTAACGTGACTTAATCAGTGATTTGTTTTCCTTGAATTGTGAATGGGTCCGGTGCCCCTTCCTTTGTGAAAAATAGCGTTGTTTTTCTCAAAATTTTGAGGAGAAAAAAAAGTAACGGCGTTTCTGCTGATACTGTGAGGAGAAAATGTGGGCTTTGACAGAATAGTTTGCACTTTATCTGCAAAAAAGTAGGGAATGGTTTATATTTTCAAGAAAATGGGATATTGCGGAAGAGAAGCACCTTTGAAATTAATTTAGCGGAGTTTGACGGATCTATCAAAAATACACCTTTGAATTGTAAATCAATTTGGGTCCCTTCTACATTGTGAATGGGTCCTTTTACGACACCAGTTAGGCCCATATAAGGAAAAAATCGCTAAAAACTGATCATGAATGGCATCAAAAACAAAATCACGTGTTCTACACGTATTACATAAAACCAGGATCTCTTGATATATATAAAGAGAGACCCTGCATAAACCAGGGTAACCATTGACTACCGATTATCCCAGTGTAGCTACTGGATAGTCCTAAAGTCGATCTGTAAGTTTTACGGTAGAAAGGTCCACTCATTGGGCTATGTCTAAATGAAATAAATCTATCATGGTTAAATTAGCAATTTATTGTATTAAAGCATTCAAACTTAGAGAAAACATAGTTTAAGCGTTAATAATATTTTAATGTATTGATATATTAAGACATCTTACCCTGAACATTCTGTAATAGATATTCCTAAGAGAGATTAAATTTTGACAAAATTAGCATGTTTTACAACATAATTTTCCTTATATATTTTTATTTATGTATATAAATATATATACATATATGCACATGCGTACATGTTTGTAAATTGTACGTGATGCGTTGATGAGCTGTATATGCTCAAACCGATGTAAATAAATAAAGTTTCTGTTCTGTTCTGATGAACTGAACTGGCCATTGTGTTCTTTGCGCCGACATATTTAATTGCATGTGTTCGTGTCTTAATATAAGGCATACAGTTTTCAGGAAAAAATGAATCACATACTGACAATTGATTTAATTTTTAACTTATTTATTTTAGCGTAGGTTGGGAAACACCCAGGCCCGGATTCACCGGGGGGCCGAGGGGGCCTTGCCCCCCCCCCCCCCCCCAGCTGCCCTGATTATTCATTTTTTTCTAGGCTATAAAATCCATTGATTACATAATGTCTGAGCTGTCTAGAGGAAATCCCCATTGTTGGCCCCCATACTGAACCAACCGCATAACCACCTGACCAGCCAGACTCCTATTGTCTTATGGCCCCCTGCTGTTAATGTGTAGATAGTCCGAATCGGCAGTCATCCATGACTTAGTGATAAGCATGTGTTTAAGGTACTGTGTATGCAAATTGATTGACACGTTCACTGATTCAGACTATTGTCGAGTGATAAGTAAGTACATCCCGTCTGTCGAGTGATCTAATGATTGAAGAAAAATAGGCAATCACAAAAACTTTATATCAGTAAAACTATTCTAGACAGGTGATGTTTAGGAAATAGCATGAAAATCGATTAGTATAAAATTAGCCACTAAAAACAACAACTAAGTTGGACATTAAAATGTAATTGCTATCGAAATATTTTCACTAGAGCCCAAAGAAATTATTGATTTAAATCTTGAATTAAAAGCGGGCAATTTAACTGCCAGGTTGATGAACTTTCAGGTATGAAAAATTGCCGATTTTGTTTTGGAAAAAAAATTAAAAAGTTATTCTGCGGGGAAGATGCATACCTATCGCTAGCCATGTAAATTAAACTTTATTAGAAATGGGTTGTGTTTCTAAATGTCATCAGCTATACTATTTTTTTTTTTAAAAGCAGTTAAATTCTTCTTAACTAACTCTCTCAATATATAAATACAAAAAGTAGGTCTAAACATCATCATGTTCACTTTTCTTATTATTTACGAATATAATTATAATAATTATTATAAAAAATGTGTATTTTAGATTTATGAATATAATTAAGAAATGAAAGAAATTGAAAATTGTTAACTGTCATATTTTGGGACAATGTATGTGTAGATTATGATTACTAATTCAAAAAACCGGAAATTTATTGTTCAATGTTACAAGTCAATAATACTAATGCACAGAATAACAATTTATGTGCAAAATAAAACGGATATTAAAGATTTTATATTAAATATCAACATCTATTGTTTGTTTTGTCACTGATTAAACACTTAGAAAACCCAAAATTTTTCAACTAAAACTAAAAATGTACAAAAAAAAAATAAAAAAAAATGACACACAAAAGGGACCCACACCTACCCTATAACGTGCGCCTGATTTTTTTTCTGAGAATTTCTGTGTGAAGACTGCTTCCAGATCGACAATTTGACAGCCAATATCATTAAGGTCGAACTCGAACCTATTCCCTTCCACAATTTTGACAAAATGATTATGTTTAACGTGAAAATTGATTTTTTTTTCTCAGTCTTTGACAAAACTGTCTTTTACACTGTTGAGTCAAAAACTAATGATCACAAGTCAATTTTTGTGGGGGTTCAGGAAACCCTTATTAAATATTTTATGCCAGTTTGTGAATGAAAATACAAGATAAGCCCGTATTTCTTACCCGGAAGAAGTAATGCCCTTTCAGTAATAATATCAGTGCCCCCCCCCCCCCCCCCCCCCCCCCCGCGATGTGTTCTCGATGTTTTATCGGGAAAACAAGCCGGGGAAATATCCGCAGAGAAGCTCCGGTCAGCAATCATGGAGCTTCCGCGATTTTTTTTCCTCCGATGAATCCCCGATGCGTCTGTGATGTCTCGCCGAAGTATCAGGGGGGCATTCGGGGATATTAGGCGGCCTTTCTGTGACACATTCCCGATCTTAAAAAAAAAAAAAAAAAAAAAAAAAAAAAAAAATAATGGCAAGGGTTGAAAAGCGCACCCAGAAATTAGTTTCTGTTTTTGGCCAGTCTTAGACTGAGACGGTCAAAAAGGCCATTGGACATTGCTTAGGGCATCCCCTTAAACCCCCCAAAAGTCTTCTCTTGACTTTGTCGCTTAATTCCACCATCAAATTTTCATACTCTCAATAATCTTCCCCGAGACACGTAGGATGGTTCGCAAGATCCCCTAATCTACGGGGATATTCCCCCGATGATGTTACAAACTCAGTGAAACTCCGGGGCACCTTCGCCGATCATCGGAGGAGGTCCCCCGGTGCTTTTCCGAACATCGGCTATTGTGTCATAGCGAATCCCGAAGCCTAATAATAGTCATTTTTCAACGGACTGCTCAGTCTTTTTTTGGCTCAAACATCGGGAGCCATCGGTAGAAAAAAATGTTTATTTCCATATCACCGATTTTTTTCCCCCAGTGGGACCTAGGCCTTCAAGTTTCAAATATATCGGATTTAAAAACAAAAATAATAACAACAACAACAACAACAAAAACCTTCACTATTATCCCCAGATACCCTTCAAAATGCATCTCCATCACACTAAAAACTTTTTTTTTCCGGGTGAGCATGCCCCCGAACCCCCCTGCCACTCCTATCACATTCGGATTTTGGCCCCCCCCAGCAGAAAATTTCTGGATCCGGGCCTGACACCTTATAATAATTAATACTTATCCCTCTCGACGGTTTATGTGTCGGACAGTTAAGGTAATGGGAAATCTTTCCCCCAACGGGCTTCGAACCCAAAACCTTTGGATCCGCTACGCCTAAGATAAATCTCTTGAAAAACGAAGAAATATTTTGCTTATATGTAAATGTTTATTATCATTTTTTTTTTTTAACAAACTAGATACAAGTCTTGTCAGTTTACATCCGGGGCAATCATGTGCCTACGTATAAATATACACATATTGTTTGTTATATACTTAACCAGAGCCTTCGCATGAACCTCAATAGTGAGGGAGCAAAGAATCAATGAAGAAGAAGAGATCCGGTAATAGAACAGTGGTCCGCATTATAAACTGAAATTCAAAGGGGGAGAACTCTGAATCTACCTAAATCGAACTTCCTGTGTGAATAAAAAAAACCTAAAATCAAATTATCTATTGGTAAAGTATGTAAAAATTCATTTTTATTTCATGAAGATATATTAACTTTAACAAAAAGCACTTATCCTTTGATATATATGTCCAAAAGCTGTTAAAGCTATTGAAATCCGGTAACATTCAAGGCGATTGGAGGGAAACCGTTCTTTTTTATTTCTTTTTTTTTATTATCGCTATTTCTATTTTCAGCTTGAAGAACTTATAAACCATGTTGCTCGATTTTTGAAACGTATGTGATTCATTAACCTAACAGGAACAATAATGACAACTAGTACGTCGCACAATTTTAAAAGAAAAATGAGAAAAATTTAATTTGTGAAAGGTTTTCATTTGATGTATGCCTATTCTGTTCCCGATTCTTCGTATTCTTTGCAGGGCACACTCCAAGAGCATATGTTGCATAATTTTCTAGGGTTGAAGATGTACTTTGCTCCTGGGAAGGTCCTGAAAGATTCTTGTCCCAAATGCGTTTGAAACCTTAGCCTTTGCATCTGATCTGCAGTCATTGCTTTACAAGA
>CM037784.1:15524820-15574820 GCA_021229015.1 Solen grandis
TTGATTGTACTTAAAAAATATATGTGAATGAGCCAGGGTTAAGGAGAGCGGCAACATGCCAACATTTACAAACACCCCTTAGGAAACCTTCATGCTACTATGGGTATGCCATTTTAGCAACAAAAAATGTGCTTAAGTAAGCACAATAACAGAAGGCATAATCTTCAAATAGGCCACTGGAATAGTAAAAACAATATCTTCGATATTAATGATCTTCACCGGGCTCGATATTTACCAGACACTTTCAGCGTTAAAAAATATTTAAAAATTCAGAGGAGAATTTCATCTTTCCTTTTTGTTCAATAAAATACCCAAACTGCTTCAAATACTGTTTATCTTTTTTTTTATTATTATTATTGTCAACTTAGTTATGTAAATGATTATTTCCTAAAACATTGATAGTGGGCTGCATTTCTACCTTATTTAAGAACAAAGTATGAATAAGCGCTGAAGATTTTATTCGGAAATAGGAACCGTTATCAGTATTTCAGTATAGTTACATAAATTACTCATTGTTTGACTAGGATGGTTATTGTCATGTAATTTCATATGAAACATTCCAAGCAGGAACATTTGAGTTTATACTTTACAATGCCTAATTGGTTGTCGAAATGGTAAAGTCGATATTGTTTTAGGGTAAATATGTGGGAATTTTCTCAAAATAATCTGACATAGACATAAAGCTTGCGCCTAAAACACGGGGTGTATGGAATTTGTAAATTCTGAAAATTGCCATGCATTTTTTTCAAATCATTACTGGAGCAACAATTAGGGCTAACGACCGCTGAGAACGTTAGGATAAACTCATATTTTATTTCAGAGATATTTATGTTAATGGTGCTCTTAAATCAAATAAACGTTAAGACAGGCCCAGAATAAATAATTGCAAATGACAAAGATTTCTAGAGTAACCAGCCTTTAAACGGAATATTGAATATTAATTACTACTCTCATGTTTACTACCAAACTTTTGGTAAATAATTCATTTCCTGTAGCCGCTTTGTTCTCGGATAAACCACCAAAAACAAAACATGGTCTCAGTTATATGTAGTAACGCAAAAGTTCTCTCCCCACATTACGGATAAAAAACAGTAGTGAAAGGTAATAAAAAGCAGTGGATTTCCGATGATGCTATACAAGATACTTCTTAAACTTACTGATACATGTCTTTGTGCATCTTTATCATTGCTTAAGTTTAAATAATCTTTGAAGGGTTAGATTAAGACCACCACATTGAGGTCAATCGCTGCAAGACCGTCATTATAATGATCGCGGAATTTAATGGGAAGTATTTGTTGGACAACTGACGTTGATTACCCAGAAGCATGTAATGTACAATTGTAAGAGTTGATGTTGTATTTATTACAGCCTCACACGCTAAAAATCTATAATGCTTACAACGTTCTTAACGTATGAATCAATTTAGATGCTGGTTTTGAGCTTTAAAATCGAGCGGTAAATTTTGTTGATGTATGTTGTTTCATTCAAATATATGATTCACACGTACATGAAGAGATTTCAGAATAATGTCAGCTTAGTAGTTCTTGTTTTATAACCATGTATCAAAAGCTAGGGAAAGTACAGCTGGTTGACAAAGCAACATCCGCCCTATGACAACAATTTGAACATTACGTCTATGCTAGCGTGAGTTCCATCGGGTTCCATATAGACGTCGCGTTTGAATTGCGTCAGCACTGACAGAGCCATATCCGTTCATTTGAATCAAGCGCACATATATGCAGTACAGGGACATGTAATTAGTCTCAGACAGAATGTCTTTGCAGGGTCGAGTGTACCTAGTGTAATAGAGGAGTGGTAGAACGGTATGCCAAGGGAATAAGATATATTTTCATACGGAATTGATGCACCTTTGTTCAGTGTTGGTGTGTATTAGATTGAATGACAGTATCCGAGACATTGACTGTTAATGGTATTCAATAAGGAGCTGGTCAATCTTCTGATGATGTCATATTGTGCCTGCTCCAGCGTATTTCCATACTCAGTAATTATCAATTGATTGCTTGACTGTGTTAATATTTTCCATTGATTTTAGCATGTGAGGTCGTTTTACCAAAGTATTTACGCTATCCACCCTTTCCCCGCAAATGACAACTTTCTCACTATCAATATGGGCTTTATTAAAGAGCAAAAGCAAAGAAATGACATGGAATCCGCCTCTCTCCAACCAGAGTCAACTCTTATCTAAAGATAAAACACGACAGTCCGAAAGATCAACTGACAACTTCCTAGAAGACTGAACATAATGCTGCACGTATGTCGACATCAAGATCGAAGCAGCTATACTTATCCATGGAAAGTCAAGAAACGGACAGGAGTTTAGCGTTGTGTTGAGAAATGTTTCATTCCCATGCTTTAAAAGCATACGCGTTTAACACAAAAGTGTAAAAGTTTTAGAAATTCTATGCAACAGTCGCATACGTGAAAAGATAAAGATGTTCTTGATTTTACTCAAGAAAAGCGCAGTATGTTTACTTGCTGAAGCATAGTGAAAAATCACTTGGATAGAATTGTTTTCAACTTTGCATAATGACTGAAAATGAAATAACAAACAATAGGTATCGATAGGCTTTTGAGATATCTGCCCTTGCAAATGATATAAAAGAGCAAAAAACTCACTTTCAGGGGCAGATAACTCAAACAGTAGAATGGTGACCCCAATTTTTTACCAAAATTCGTTTCTACTGTAATTCTCTATACCCATGCAAAGTTTAAGAAAATTATCATGGCTAGTTTTAATTTTCTTTGTCTATATAGTAAAAAAACTAATGGTAAAATATAATATAATCATGGTCAAATAATAAGAGTGCCTGTTGTGCGATGGGCTGCATGACTGTTATGATTTCACGATCCTCATGTTTATTTCCCATGTGATAATAGTTATGTAACGATGACCAATCTGTCGATTACCCGTGCGGGACCCAGTTGTCTGATCCACACTTTATATGAATGTCCTGTATTATTATAGCTGTCTGTCAGCAATACATTCCAGAACATTCACTACAATAGAATCTTAATTTATGTTTTCAGTATGTCCGGCTCTTTCGTTTCCAATATTGTGTTTAAATATAACGGTGTATTCATTGTTATTTACCAATTTTACGTCGATTGAAAAACTTACAGCTTATACTTGTCCCCTCGACGGTTGGACCAGTACTTGGCTATAATGCAATATTTACTTATCCTTTGTAAATAAGGGGTCGAAATTAGTTATAAATTCGAAATCCATTGTGGATTTCTAAATGGCTTTGACTATGCGACATATATTTTTGTCATTGTTTCTTGTTTGGTTAAATATTTTAATCCAAACATGGCAAAACCTTGCACAGGAACCCTAAACAATTAACAAAATTTTACTTTAACCGTCTGTTTTCTTTCTTTCTTTTTTTTTTTTAGTGTTGCCGTATGCTTCTTTAAGATAAATTTCAGTTCTTTAGAAACTTTGATTTTTTTTAAACATTGGTTTTATGATATAGGATATAATTTCTAGAAATCATGCAAAGATTTCCACTTCTTAACTTTCAGCGGAAAAATGCACATGAAACAAGTTATATTACCACAAAGGAAACGGAATTAAATCTCTCAGTTTCTGTTCAAATCTTAGATCCTTATATTCAATTGTCTTTGCAATACAGTGGAAACACGCCACATCCAACATCTGTACACCAGTATCCTAATCACCATCTTTTTGTTTAGCCTCATTGCTTGATTAAACTAAAAAGAGACGTTTAATTCGAATTTCGTTATTTAGATTATTTGCTATTTGGAAGAATGTTCGCATTTGAACTTTAATTTTTTAGCTCACCTGAGCTGAGCTATTGTGATCCCCCTGAATACGTCGTCGAAAACAATAGCCTTTAAATTACGGAATTCCGTTAGGGCCATCTTTATATTCGCCTGTGAGTGAAAAAAATCTGAAACGCGAAAACACGAAATCACGAAAGTACGATGACGAAACCACGATGATGAAAACGCGAAATACGATGGCGAAAACGCGAAATCACGATGACAAAAAAACACGAAATAATTTCTCGTTTTCACCATCGTAACCTTGCGTTTTTGTCATCGTGTTTTCGCGTTTTCGTCATCGTACCTTCGCGTTTTAGTCATCGTGTTTTCGCGTGTTCGTACTTTCGCCTTCCGGTTTGCATGCGAAGTGCCAAAATTAAGAAAGTATCAGTTAGGCTATGCCTTTAACGAAATATCCGTCTTGTTTATTTAGTTTTAAATATTCTTAGACCTACAGATATTCTGAATAAGTAGCATTTTTACGGCAAATCAGTTAGCGAGCAATTAAAGTGTAGAAATTATTAAATATAACGAATAAAACACAGAAATTAATACTAATCTAAACTCTCTCTCTCTCTCTCTCTCTCAGCATGGACTTCCATTAGAGAATGCTCTTTTATACATTCAATTATTATATTCAGCTAAATATACATGTATACGACAAGAGCAGGTGAGGGTATTACTGAACTCTTAGGCTGAAATATATATATTCCGGTAATACAAGCAGCATTCACGATCTTCGTTACCGATACGACAAATATGAGTATCTTTTCGACATTTACATGCAAGATACACCTATCTAGACAAATCTTATTCTGAGATATGATATTCTATGTGCTGGACCCAATTGCTTGTATTGCCTTGTTGCTTGCTTGTAAACAGATGCTTGTAATAGCAACCATATTTTTTTTTTTAACTAAAGTATTATTTTATCATTTCATTGTTGGTGTTGAGCAACATTTATTTCATTGTTAACAGTTATAGTTATCCGGTATTTATCTGTGTACACAAAGCATAAAACAAATCCCAATCTAGATGTCATATTGTATAAGATGCAGCGGAAATTTCTGGCTGAAAAATCAATTACCAAACCCCTTTCCTTTCATAGTGTTTGTAGCTTATGATGTGAATAGACACTTATGATAGTTATTCAATAATAATATTCAATTATTAATGTTCGTCAGGTCACAGTTCTGTAAATAAGTGTGAAGGTGTTATGAAGGGTGGCCTTTGGTAACTCATTTTTTTTTGCTCGTTTAATTGGACTAATTCAGCCGCATGGTCAAATAATTTTTATTAATGCTGATGCTGTTTTAACCAATCTGTCAGCTAATCTCTAAAAGGGTTATAGATAGACACTGTTTATATAAAGAAAGAAAACATATTGAGTCACAGGGTGAGAAAATGTGCAGCCATACCGTTCTTGAATTTCCAAACGGGTGCAGTGAACAGTGTGAACATAATCTCAGTGCAACTAAAGCCACGGTTCTACGTTTGGCGCCAAATATCACAGGGTGAAAAAATATACAGCCTGACCAGGACTTGAACCGATGCTTTTCGCTTACAGGGCGAATGCTCTACAGACTTAGTTCCCGGCCGCTTCCATTTGATTCTCCCCTATTGTGAGTTATTGGTATCGTGACAATAGTTTTTTTTTATTTCTTCATTTATTTATTTCTAATTTTGTTTTTCTTTTATTCAGTATCTTAATCATTCATTTACAATAATTCACTTATAGATCTTTATAAGTATATGGATTCTATTTAGGCATATATAGTGATAAATGATATCTGTGTTGTGTTAAGCCCTCTGTATTGAATGTGTTCGGCAATGCACACATGATGAACTTCAACTGCTTCAAATTCGAACATGCATTTAACTTGCTTAACAATTATCATTGAGATATATGGAGTTGTTTCGCCTTATGAAGTACATACATTTACATAAAAAAGATTCACCTGCAACACGAGTCCATATATACAATCTTAAGACGATACATGTTTAAAAGTAGAAAACGGGTAAGAGAGTACTTAAATTGGTGGGCACTGACGTAGTTTCGTTTTTAAAAGTGTCTATTTCATAACATGTCACAATTAAAATATTTTATATTCTGTGTATATGTAACGTTTTGTTATACATTAAATATCAGTACGCTTTTCGCTGAAATCTATTTAAAATGGATAGAATGACCACACCGAAAGGCCCGAAAAATGACTTACTTAGTTCTGGAACTGCGCATGCATACCGGAAGGCGAAAGTACGAAAACGCGAAAACACGATGATGAAAACGCGAAAACACGATGACGAAAACACGAAAACGCGAAAGTAGGATGACGAAAACTCAACTTCGTACTTTCGCGTTTTCGTAATCGTGTTCTTGCGTTTTCGTCATCATACTTTCGTGATTTCGTGTTTTCGGTTTCAGGTTTCCTTTATTGGCGATGGCCCTAACGGAATTCCGTAATAAATGACATCGTCTCTAAAATCCTTCTAATGAAACTGGCACAATTTGACGGGGATGGTACACGGGTAATCCCTTGAGAATGTTAAATGAACTCGACTCCTGAAGAAATCGGATTTCTATGGCAACCTTTTTCTATAAATATTAAAAGCCTTAAAATCAAACTTATAATATCAAACGTTACTGTCTTAAATTTACTATAAATCTTTTTTTTGGCTAATGATGCACAGGTCAGCGATCTAAGGTCACTATAGGCGTCACTATAGGCGTGGCCCAGCTGTAAGATCCAGAGGTTATGGACTCGAACCGTAAAAAGATGATTGTACCAGACTGAGTGTATTTCACAATGTATTCAGGTATTCAGAAAAATAAACATATGTTTAAAAAACCTATCAACTGATTAGATCAATGAATTTTCTGTATATACTTCAATAAAGCTATATATATATATATGTGTGTGTGTGTGTGTATTTTGAAAATTGTAGAATCCTTATTGTTTACAAGGCACACACAGACCATACCAACAACTCAAATGACGACCGACACCCCTGCAAGGACAACATTTGATTTGTTTGTGCAAAATGACAATCACGATGCTTAAAATAAATTGTGTTTAATTATCTGGCATTCTAGCACAACGGTTTTATTTAAAGTTTAAAGGAAGGCTATATGATAAATTAGTTCAGTCACGTTGCACGGTTTACCGAGAAGAAACTGGCAGCTATGGATGCTGACTTAAATAACTGTCAATATAGAAACTGTATATTTTCACACCTAAAAAACAAATGGTTATTAGTTTGATGATACATGTACATCATACTACCATGTATACAATTACATAAACTTTGAATTTTTGTTTTACTTAAACTAAAGAAAAGAAAAACTATGTAAAGTGCTATTTGTTGAACAGGATCATTATTCATATGGTATACGCCTCGGGATCGGAGGTCGTGGGTTAAATCCCTGGCTGCGACATACCCAAATCGTAAAACTGATACTTGGATAGCTCTCTCGTTTGGCGCCAAGTTAGTGTCAGGACTGGTTGGTCTGTTGTCATAAATTTGTGTGGTATCACGCCACATGTCCATGGAGTCATACTGCAAGGTTGCAGAAATATATCTGTAATAAGCAGGTCTAGTCTCCAAGTGACTGAAAACTGTCTGTGGGATGTTAAGTACAACAAACAAACATATGGTATAATGTTGAGGTTGAAACCAAATACATATGAAATCATTGCCTAGTTTGAACATATCCTTAAGCTATCAAAATCCTTAAGCTCTGATCTTCTAAATATAATCAACGTTTCACATACGATCGTAGGAAACAGGAGATACAACACTGGATGTCCTATCGAGTGAAACACGACATGTGTTGTTTTTGATGTTGTTGTTTGTTTTATTATGTAATTTTTCGTAGTTAAGCAAACAACGTGGAATTATGATAGTATGATATTTTCCATATTCAGGCATTTTTTTCAAAATAACAGAATTGTGCTGCATTCGCGATAAAATGTTCCCTTAAAAATGCGTTTAGAGAGGTTTGTATTATATTCTTTCATGCACCGGTTAGACAGCTATTTGAAATAATTCTCATTGCTGAGTGTTGACATCCACCGTTTAGCATAATATCTTATAACAGTACTTGAAATAGAAATCCGAAACATCAACCTAAGTATTTTCAGCGGAGTGTTTGGGAAGGAAGTAAAAGAAATGGGGACGAATTCCTCTGTGGCTGTTGAGAGTATCTCATCCCAATGACGGAAAATGTGTGATATTACACCGTCTTTCTCAGCCTTTTTCAAATACGTTATACAAAGCACTGACGAGTTTTCTGCCCTGAGGTACACTTCTCTGTACGAAGTTGTTTTCTCTTGAAACAATCTTTATTTTGAAAGCGTGTTCATGCAAATCCATCGCCGATAAGAAATAATACTGTTTAAATTGATCTTAAACCTACACTTGACGCCAGAGGTTTGCAGAAAAGAATTGAATGTATTAAAGAAACTTAACGATTGAGGGAGTAGAGAACACTGCATCGCCTATAGCTCTGTCTGTATATAACTGAAATATACCAGCGTTTCTCCTTCGCACTTGATAGAAATTCTATTTGTTAAATTGATTCCCGTTTATAGCGATTAGAAATTGATTTCTTAACCCCTTCTAGGTGAGCAAACTAACGATTATATTCCTACATAAGTGTGGTACATCATGTAAATTGAATATCGTTTTTGGACTTTAAACGTGATTTGATAGTTTTATGACATATATAAGGCAATCTGCTGTGATTTCGAAATATTTGCAGTAACAAAAGTTTACAAGACGGTAATGAAATCCAAAACATAAGGGTGCAAGAGGGTAATGATGGCAAAAACAGAGGGATGCAAGACGGTAGTGATGGCAAAAACTGAGGGTGCGAGACGGGAAGTGTTGGCAAAAACAGAGGGGTGCAAAACGGTAGTGATGGCGAAAACAGAGGGGTGCAAGACGGTAGTAATGGCAAAAACAGAGGGGTGCAAGACGTTAGTGATGGGAAAAACAGCGGGATGCAAGACGGTAGTGATGGCAAAAACAGAGGGGTGCAAGGCGGAAGTAATGGTAAAAACAGAGGGTGCAAGAGGGTAGTGATGGCAAAAACAGGGATGTAAGTGGGTAGTGATGGTAAAAACAGGGATGCATGTGGGTAGTGATGTTAAAAACAAAGGGATGCAAGACGGTAGTGATGGCAAAAACAGAGGGGTGCAAGGCGGAAGTAATGGTAAAATCAGAGAGGTGCAAGACGGAAGTGATGGCAAAAACCGATTGATGCAAGACGGTAGTAATGGCAAAAACAGAGGGGTGCAAGAGGGGAGTGATGACAAAAACAGGGATGAAAGTGGGTAGTGATTATAAAAACGGCGGGGTGCAAGACGGTAGTGATGGCAAAAACAGAGGGATGCAAGACGGTAGTGATGGCAAAAACAGAGGGTGCAACAGGGAAGTGATGGCAAAAACAGAGGGATGCAAGGCGGAAGTAATGGTAAAAACAGAGGGTGCAAGAGGGTAGTGATGGCAAAAACAGGGATGTAAGTGGGTAGTGATGGTAAAAACAGGAATGCATGTGGGTAATGATGTTAAAAACAAAGGGATGCAAGACGGTAGTGATGGCAAAAACAGAGGGGTGCAAGGCGGAAGTGATGGCAAAAACCGATGGATGCAAGACGGTAGTAATGGCAAAAACAGGGGGATGCAAGAGGGAGTGATGAAAAACAGGATGCAAGTGGGTAGTGATTATAAAAACGGCGGGGTGCAAGACGGTAGTGATGGCAAAAACAGAGGGATGCAAGGCGGAAGTAATGGTAAAAACAGAGGGTGCAAGAGGGTATTGATGGCAAAAACAGGGATGCAAGTGGGTAGTGATGGTAAAAACAGAGATGCATGTGGGTAGTGATGTTAAAGACAAAGGGATGCAAGACGGTAGTAATTGCAAAAACAGAGGGTGCAAGAGGCTAGTGATGGCAAAAAAAGGGATGCAAGTGGGTAGTGATGGTAAAAACAGCGAGATGCTAGACGGTAGTGATGGCAAAAACAGGGGGATACAAGACAGTAGTGATTGCAAAATCAGAGGTTGCAACAGGGAAGTGATGGCAAAAACATAGGGATGCAAGACGGTGGTGATGGCAAATACAGCGGGATGCAAGACGGTAGTGATGGCAAAAAAAAGGTATGCAAGACGGTAGTGATAGCAAAAACTGAGGGATTCAATACTTTAATGATAGCGAAAACAAAGGGTGCAAGAGGGTAGTGATGGCTAAAACAGGGCTGCAAGTTGGTAGTGATGGCAAATACCGAGGGATGCAAGACGGTAATGATGGCAAAAACCGAGGGATACAAGACGGTTCTTTTGGCAAAAACAGATGGGTGCAAGACGGTAGTGATGGCAAAAACAGAGGGATGCAAGAGGGAAGTGTTGGTCAAAACAGAACGAGGGTAGTGTTGGCAAAAACAGAGGGACGCAAGACGTTAGTGATGGCAAGGGTGCAAACGGAGTGTGGCAAAAACAGATGGATGCAAGAGGGGAGTGTTGGCCAAAACAGAAAGAGGATAAAATCAGAGGGATGCAAGAGGGTAGTATGTGGGACAGAGTGTATGGCCATACGAAGTCGTTATATCTCTTGCTGGTGTATTTACTGCTATGTTTATTGATTTAGATGAATGTATAGAGTCCTAGTGCGACCATCACGATCAGCGTTAACTATTTCCCTTAATGAATATATCTTTGAATGCCTTGGTCTTCGAAGAACACTGGCCAAATGTGCACATTGACATAAAGAAATTATAGACATCACTTTATCTCCAGTTTACATTCACATGCATAGATTTATCAGTTTTGTGAAATGAAATCACTTTCATTAATTAAAATAAGCGTTCGTCATACCTTCGTCATGAACCCAAAGAAAAATCATTTATTATAGGTTTTGATACGGACCCTACATCGAAATGTAGAGATCAGTAATGTTTTTAAGTGCGACCACTTTTCTTAGACATGAATTGGTAATTGTCTTCATTTTATATACGCTACTTTTTACTTACACCGTGATTCGACCAAATATAATGCAAGGGACTTGTGGTAGGTAATACAATAGCATATTGAGCATCTTCAACAAGGAATATATTCATGATTTCTAAGAGATTAGACCATAACGATAAAAAACAACATATTTTCGATATAGTTAAGAGTCAAGGGTGTAAACCATTAAAATGAAGACATGTTACTTTAACTGAAGAATTCGTGGAAGTATTAAACCCTTAGACCAAGACAAAACATTTCCTTCTGGCCGTCAGAGAGGTTATGTCCTACCACAATCTTGCCGACACACCAGTTAAAATTGAATCATTTCCTCAGGGCACGGACCATCATGGGTCGTCATTAATATTGTGTTGTTTCCCGTGTTAATGCCTTCCATCGTTCATATAGTGATACTAGACTCCAGTGCCGTGTGGGTTCATATTGTCACGTCCTGTTATTGAAATGCCGTTGCTGATTCTCTAGGGCAAGTACTTTGCAAGACTTTCATCATCACTTTGTCTTCCGTCGATTATTGAAATTGACAGAGTTATTCGATCTCATGTCATAGTTTCGCCAGCAAAACGTAAATGGACACTTTGTTAAACAATGTATATGCAATAATATTTGGACAAATCTGCATATTCAGATAATAATGTTGATAGTGTCATAACTCGAATGTTAACTTCGTGACACCAATTTGTACCGTAGATTGGTAATGTGATGGCTTTTGCAAAGTCAAATACATTTGCTACAAAAACTCTATGTATACAAGATCGGTTGATCTTCCTTGCTTGGCGCTCCGCAAATAAGGGTAGTTTCAGGGATGGATAACCTGGTGTCAGGGTATCATGTCACATGTCTACGGCGTGATACTGCAGTGTGGCAGCACTATATCTATCTCTAGCAGACATAGTCTCGAAATGACTGAAATACTGTCGGCGAGACGTAAAACCGAATTAACAAACAATCACATATAAATCGTGTTCTAAATGGCTCGTAGTTAAATCATATCGAATAATGGTTACATTACAAAAGGAATTTAGACACTGTTTCCGGTCTAAGTTTTGAAAATTGCATTTTTGTGCAAATTTATCTTAGTAACGTGGTCCAGTTACGTTTCAAATGAACTGAAACTGAGTTTTAAATGTACCAATCAAGCTTGACAACTGAAACTGTGTTTTAAATGTACCAATCAAGCTTGACAACTAAAACTGTGTTTTAAATGTACCAATCAAGCTTGACAACTGTCGGGGCAGGCTACTTCCAGTTTCATTTGCAATGCATAAAACGCTCAGACCTTATTGGTCAAAACATTTAAATTGAATCTCGTAATTGCAGCGGAAAATTTAAAACCTGGATAAAAATGACAGATACATCATTATGATTGATATGCAGTGTTCTTAAATATTCTCTTTTATATAGTTGTAAGATCTTTTTCCTCAGGGAAACATGGGTTTTATATTTTCTGATTGACCAGTGAAAACTTACTCTTTTAAATGTCGCGAATGAAACCAGTATATAGCCAGTCCCGGCAGTTTTCAAACTCGATTGGAACATCTTAACCACGATATTATCTTTATAATAGAAAGCGTGTTACAATTACGTTTAGGTTATTTTTAAACACATCTTGGTCCATTTACGATGTTATAGTTGTGTAAAAACGCGATTTCCCAACTGTCGTCTTAATGACTGGTGGAAATAAAACAACAACAACAACAACAAAAAAAAAATCTATCCTCCTTCGTTTATATTGGTCAAGATATTTGTTCCCTCTATAAACACGGCAAGTGTAAGTCAACGCTATTTTCGTATTCGGTTATATATAGAAAACGGTATCCCCGAAGCAGGACGTGACACGTTTCGAGACAGTGCGTCTTCACTAGTTCAGGATAACGATTTCGTAAATCCATCTTATTAAGTTAGCTCATGCGCAGAAAGTGAATGTTATCAGCCAAGTGACGGCATATACAAATTGAAAATCTAAAATCATTTTTTTTAAATTCTAAATATAGTTTCAATACAGTCACGGATGATTGCATTGGGTAACCATACATTTGTCGATGGGTATTGAGAGACGAAATACACACATATTGTTAAAACTCAAATTCTAAGTCAATTAACATCTGTGAACAAACTGCTTCAGTTGCCAACTGCATGGTGTCAGACAGGCGACTTGTATGCTATAGAGACTAAAAATCTCATATACAGACTTGAACAATATGATGTCGTAATCCGTTCATCTACAACACAACCTAACGTCCACACAACTTCCATGTCAGGATAAAGCGATAGACAATTTAATGATACATATAAAGTGCTGTTTTTCTTTTTTCATGGTTTGAACAGTGTCGCCATGACATGCGTAGGTTTATAAAATTTAATTATGCTCACTATATGACTGGGTATTCATAGCATATAGTAAACAACTTGTAGTAGATGTATATTTTTTGCCATGTGCAAGCGTCTGTCGCGACGTAGTAAGGGGTAAGTTTATACCGAAGATATACAAAATATTAATTAAAACTTATACGACCGTATATTAAAAGTAAATCATGACATAAGTAGAAAGATTAATGGTCGCTTATTTGAATAAATGGATATAGAACACGGAGTTACATGTATTAAAAGCTATATCATGATATTGTTGAGTTTCAGTTCATGATTTTGTTGAGTTTCAGTTCATTTTCCAAATAACATGTTTATATACTTATTTTCTTTTACGTTAAATATGCATTAAACTCATGCGAATATGATGTACTATGAGTAAAGACTGTCAGATCTCCATATCTACATTTCTGTTCTAAATCGGAAAAAAGAAGTTGTCCTATTTATTTTGAAGTTGGTGTTACCATTTTGTTTTGCTTAATTCTTCTTTTATATTAATTAGTCTTCTAAAATCGACTTTTTCGCAGAAGCACTTGAAATGATTTGTAGAATGCAATAGGAGATTCATGCTTCATTCCGTGATAAAATGTTCTTTTAAACTTAATGCGCTTGGACAGTTTTGTGTTATCTTTCTTCATGCAACAGACAGAAAGTTAATTGAAATGGTAATCATTGAAGCTGACCCCTGGCATCTTTCAACATTTTATGCTTCAAAACTAAATTAATTAAATTAGAAATCTGATAACTTCAGCTAAAAACGAACGCTAACTTCGAAGCCGTGCAACACTTAGGGAAATGGGTTAGAAATGGGAGTTACGTTTCGAACGTAGACGGAAAGTATATGATATTACATGTATCACCGACTTTCTCGTCAGTATTTAAAATCTTTATTCAAATCACTTCCGTGCAGACTGTATTTGGATATCTCACTATGTACATTTTACTGAAATAATTTGATTTCTTTTGAAACAAACTTTATTTTGAAAGTTTAAGAAGTCGTCTGCCGGCTAGAAGTAAATATATACAAAGTCATCTTAAAACCTGCATTTGACGCAAGAATGTTGAAAAAAAAGAACTGTATTTATTTATAAAATGTAACGATGATGGTGCAAAGAACATTGTTTTGTCTACAGCCTTGAAATACGCCTGGAGAATTTTCCTAAAAAGTAATTTCCCTGTTTGTTCTATATTTATACACATTATGGTAAAGAAATACACAAAAAGAAAATGGCATAAAGAGAAATAAATCTTAACCATGATAATGATCTACGATAGTCTATATATTTATTGATTTATATTCAACAATTGTAAATCAAAGGGTTAATATAGCTTTCTAGAATAAACTTTTTTGAGTAAAATCAAAAGGTAGCTTAATTGATATATGACTGTATACATATGCGAGGGTGGGTCATGTGCTTTTTGAGTGTTAAATTTACTGCTTTAATGGTTGTTTCATCCCATGTGCTAAAACATTCAAAGTTTTCAAATTTCTCCTTTTATACACTTATTTGTAAATCCGGTATTGATTCCTTGATCTTAAAAATAGTTTAATAGGCTCATTTATATGAATAATGCCAAATCAAAATAAACTAGATGTGTTTGTAAAACATGTGTATGCTTCCTTTATATGCCATAATAATTATATAACAATATTATTTGTATATCACGACCTTGTGACATTGACCTTTGAGGTTCTAATAAAAAATCAACAAGGCGCTCTTGCTTAAGCATCGACATTAGAACTAAGGTAATTATTCGGACAAGAAAATGATTAACAGTGTCTGTGAGAGTTAAACATGTGACCTATGACCTTGTGACCTGACTTTTGAGATTCTGACCCCCTTTTTGCTTGTCATAAACAATAACCATACAAAAACTGATACCCAAAGGTAATCACTAGGGTAAGTAAGCTGGATTTGTTTGTTGGAGTTAATCACGTGACCTTGACCCCAAATTATTTAGGTTCTTCTGCTAGTCATAGACAACAACCATACCAAGTATGAGATTCAAGTGTTACTTAGAAGTTACGTTATCTATCGGACAAGTTTTAATCTACCGACAGAAGGACGGACGGACTGACGGACCGTTCGACCGACTTGTTGAGCGCAATATACCCCTCTCCTTCGAAGGGGAACAGAATTTATCTCCGAATTACCTTATTGTGTCACTCAGTTTGTTGAAGTTTCGTTGCATTGCCTTTGAAGAAGATTTCCGTGTTACTGATATCCATAAAGTAATATAAATATGGTGAAGGACAAATATGTACGAAAAGCCATTTGATATTTAATCTTCAAACCGGTCAGGCGGTACACATTATTGAAAACTGATTTCGATATTCACATTAAGAAACCATTAAAAAAGTTAGTTTTACTTATGAAAAATATGCAGATATAAGGAGCAGGGAAACTCCTTGAAAACAAGACAACACACTTCAATAAGTCCGACAGAGATATTGATTTTAAGGAGAATTAGTCAAAATTCCATATAAAATCAAAGGATATTTCCGTAGCATGGACTCACGGGTATTGTTTAATATCGCGGATGTTTCCCTTGGTCAATGCCCTCTCTCGTTTATCTCGTGTCACAATGCGGAGCAATTTGTCACGTCCGATTAATAAAATACCATTGTTGATTCTCTAGGGCAAGGCCCTTTGCTTGAGTTAGCTTCCGTAGCAGATTTATATGGACACAATGAGATGATCATGGAAGTAACTGGTTACTACAGCAACAATGACATTAATAGGTTAACTATAATTATAATTAAGATTGGAAACTCTTTCAGATTATATCATGGCCACTAACACCTTGTCATCATGATAATACTTATAGCTTCATATATCAAACTTTTTGACACTTATTCAAGGAGGTTCAAATTGCAGATTTACTATCTGTCGTAAATACAATTCGTATTATTTCAAAATATTCCAGAAAGCGTAATGGTTAACATTCAAACACAGGGGTTTCCTACTACGCTAAGGGCCACAAGAAAGTCAATATCGGTGTCAACAAGGAAATGTTCATGAATGATAACGTTTTCTCTCCTATGGTAACAAATAAGTAATTTCCATCTGTTTCAAAACTCATGAATGCAAGGTTTTACACATTGCTTATTCTAACGCTATAGTTTTAAGGACCCAGGATTTCCATATTTTTTTTTATCATTTTAACTGTTTTAAATCTAACAAAACCAAACGGCGGGGGCATCCTTGTCCTGTGGACAAATGTCTAGTTCTTTTCTGTATGGAAGTATCAAACACTTCATTGCCGACTGCATTGTGTCAGCCAGACGACATGTTACGTATACAGACGTCAGAATGGGCCTGTTTATCTCATCTATTCTTTCAACTGAACAGCCGTGGGCAATAAATTAAATCGTAATCCGTCTATCTACAACACGGCTCAATCAACGTCCGCACAAACTTCGCTGTCAGAATCAAGCGATAGACGAGTTAATGGTTCATAAAACTGATGTTTTGCATACAACATTTGATTAATGCATCCATGTTTGGGAGGAATTCGCGCACGAAGTTTTCTATATTTATGGGTTTCAATTCCAAATTTATCTTCAACTGAATGTGGAAACAACATCATATGGATTGACTTTTTTCACAATAACTGAATGCAGACTAACGTGCAAGCCTAGCGTTTCAGTAACAAGTTCTGAGTGAGTAAAATGGGAACCTTTGTAACTTCGTCTATATTGTTTTGTTAATCATGATGTCAATCGACACAAATACGAGACCTTTCTTATTTTGGCCAAACGACGCCGGCCTACTGCGTATTTAGGTAGTTATGAAGATTTATATCAAAACCATCGGAGAACGTAATAATAACACATATTGTACCACATACAATGCCATTTTCAAAGTATCCATGGAAACGAAACATTTGCTATGTATTTACGTTGTAAAAATTTAAATATTAAACAATAATGATAAACATGAATTACTATGTCGATGTTTTTTTTTCTTGTTGGTACAGTCATGTTGCTTGCATTTAACTTCCTCTTTGTTAATGAGTTCATCCATAGATTTAGATTTTCCCATTTTTAACAAATCATCGAGAAAGCTAAAGCTCGAATGTTTGATTCTTTTGAAGATTTGTTTCATTGTCTTTATACGGCAATATCTTAAACAAATGCAATGGAACCTATCTCGAGTTAGAAAATTAGGTGCGAAAAGAAATTTACATTTAAATCTATACCATTTTCCCTCTTTATTCTTATGGAATAGGGGTAAATTGCAAAACAGAGAATTGCTTAGTATTGGGGATCCATAGTTTAGTTTTGCTAATTATCGCAATGCGGATCTGAGCTCTTGATATGATATCAGCATGTCAGGTCTACTTTCCTATCAAGCAAAAGGAAACGGGCAGTGAAGCATTGTACTATCAAAATAGTGTCCTTAATTTATTTTATATTGGGGGGGGGGGACCTGCCTCTTGTAATTTTGCAGAGCAATATTTGCATAATTTATAAAACGTTTATCTTCCTTCAATTCTAGTTAATTTCTTCGAAAGGCCTCGGAAGCTTTTAAAATAAATTGAAATCGGTTACAGATGCATACATGAAGTGTGTTTTTGTGCTTCCGGTAACCGTTGGTAAGTGGTTAGAACGTCCGCCCTGGAATCGGAAGGCCCTCAGTTCTATCCGCGACATTCCAAAGAAGTAAAGAATGGTACCGATATAGCTTCCTTGCTTGGCATTCAGCATATTCACTGTAAAAATTACTGTTGAATTTACGGTAAGAAACTGGCAGCTGGTTTCCAGTTCTTTCATCGTATACTTTTACGGCTAACCGTTAATTAGGACGGGAAATGTCCGTTAATAGTATACTGTACTAATCTGTATTTTAGTACGGTGAAAGAACTGGCAGATGTAATATTAAGAGGCACCGTAGCAAGTTAGTAAACTGTACATGCATACCATCAACTTGTAGAAGCCGTATTAGATACAGTAAAACAAATTTAACCAACTGCCAGATGTGAATATAAGAATTGGTGAAAGTCACCTGTTTATTTCTTTTAGTCTTTCAAACTTTGATAATTAGAGTTTGAATAAGTAAATGAACAAAACATGCCACAAAAAATCATGAATATAAAACAGAACATAAAGAGTAATGCATACGATGACAAATTTTTGTAAAATTACGTAATCTTTTTTGAATTTCAGAGAAGATCTGTCTGACGAGACAATCACATACACCACGGTGTCCACCCAACCAACTTAATTGTCAAACGAGATAAACTCAGCGCTTAATCATGTTTGAGAAAAATAAGATCACTCGTACTTACCAGCTAGAAATGTAATCAAAATTTGTCATCTTTTTAATAATGTTTTGCTTATTTAATAAAACAATAAAATAAATAAAAAGAAGAGTTTTTTCTCAAAACAGCGCCATGCCTTCGTTCCTTGCGAATCCAACAATGCGTTAATATGACGGAATTTCCCCGTTATTTCTGTCTACACCATACATATCAACGGTATAGCGGTCCCGGTACAGGTACCGTTAATATCTAATATCAAATGGCCGTAAAAGTAACAGTATTTTTACAGTGTGATGATAGTTGCAGGACTTGTTGGCCCGGTGTCAGGATAATGTGACTGGGTGTGTGGTATCATGTCACATGTCTATGACGTGATACAGCAGCGGCAGTATGACAACACTTAATCTGCGTCAAAAATACAAAGTCACTTAATGACTGCAATTCTATCGTTGGAACGTTAAAAACAAGAAACAAAACAATTTGTGCTTTCTTCTGCCATGCACCGGAAAAAACTTAATGATCACCGAGATTTACCTTTTGCAATTTTCATTATTTTATGCTTCAAATATTAATTATTTAGACACCTGATAATCTAATGAAAAATGACAGCTTGGAAGCCATACAAAACTTGTTAGAAAGGCTTTGAAATCGAGGCGGATTCTGCGGTGTTTGCAAACAATATCTAATATCACAGACGGAACATGTGTGGTATTGCCTGCCTTAATTCACCGTATTCAAATACGTTATTCAAATCACTGACATGCTGTGTGTATTTGAATTTCCCACGAAGTATATGTCTCTGCATTAATTTAATTTCTCTTGAAACAGGCTATATTTTGAGAGCGTGTTAATGCAGAATCTGCAACAGTAAGAATTAATCCTGTTTAAATTGATCGTAAACCTACATTTGACGCTAGACGGTATAAGAAAGGAACTGAATTTATTAAGGAAATGAAACCATAGAAGACGAAAAGAACATATATTTATCTACAACATAGTCACATAGTCTGCATATAATTGAAATTCTTTCGAAAGCCCCTCTCCCACTGTTTTTTAAAGGAAGGAATATAGGTAACTTTAAATTTTACTATATAACCTTTTTAGCAAATTTATTTATCCAGATTATTTCATGTATTGAGGTAAAATATCGAATGGTATAACACTGAAGGATGAACATAGCTTATTGGTTAGTTTGGCCATTTATATAGAATTAATAAGGATAGTAAATGAAACAATTTTGATTTTCAGTTATTCTGAATTTTTTAATGCATTTAGTTTAATAAATCGTCGAACGTGGTACGCTTCTGAGTTTTGTATTCTGTAGATATGAAAATACTAAAACATAGATTGCATTTATTATTTGATTTTTATGTCACTGTAACCTGCATATCTTCGTTTTTATGGAGTAATGATATGTTTATCTCTGACTTATAAAAAGTAAGAAAGGAAAGAGAATGAATTTATTTCACCTCGACATATTTTAATTACACGTTTTATTGTATACAGGGTAATAAAATTGGTGCATAAAACACTCAACGGTAAGTTAGAATTCTTATTAATTAGTTTAATGTATAGCTTATAACAGTTATAAGTTTTCCTGGATAATTTAAATGCATATGTATAAAATGCATTTCAAATAACAAGGAACTGCACTGAAGTATTTCACTTTAATTATTTCAATTTATTCCTGAATATTCCTTTAAATTCACAAACATTTATCTATTATTTTCTTCTGGATATTTTAAGTCAATTATATTTTAAAAGCGAGGTTTTAGGTAAAGTATATGAAATACAAGCACTCCGTCCTGAAAAAAGACAATGAAACAATGTCTTCTTATGACAACGGAGAGGCATTTTGCCGATAGCCAGATATTATAAAATAATTTCCTCAGTGCAGGGGACACCGTGGTTCCTAATTAATATCGCGCTGTTTTCTTTAGTCAATACCCTCCCTCGTTCATTAAGAGCCAGACCGCGGTGTTGGGTGATTGCCATTTGTCACGTTCTTTTAATGAAATATCATTGCAGACTCTCTTGGGCATCTTCAATGGCCAGAATAGCATGATCACAAAGGTCAAGGTTACCAAAGATGCAGTGTTTTCAAAAGTGGTTTCTGAAGACGTTAGCAAGAACTGTCAAACAACGTGAAGATAAATGCTGCCATCTGAGACACAGGACAAGGCCAAATCCTGTCAATACGTCTACCACAGTTGAATAAATTTAACAAAGTGACTATATGTAAAGGTAAAAATATGTTATGTCACGATAAAGACAATACATGTTTTATAGATCGTCTTTGATTGTTATAAGGTAAGTTTTAACAATTCTTCTGGGTCTAACATTTAACGCTAATTTTAAAGCAAACGAACCGCTATTGGTAACGTATCAAAATCACTATGTACATCGCTGATAGGAGAGCTAATCCAGGACAAAACGTCAAAACCTGAAAACCTGTATTATATTTTGGTAAAGTACAGTATCCAAATTTCTTGAGAATGTCGGGAAAAGGGTTATTTTAGAGAGTAATTAAAGTTCCAACGCGATTATCTCATTTTTGATTGTTTTGATTGATGTTTGTCGCAAATATTGTACTATGCATTATTTTTGCGATGTATATGTGTTATTTTAGGATATAGTGTGATATAGCTATTAGGTAACGGTCACTTGTTCTTCTCTTGTGTTGTTATTAAATTAATAAACGTTTTTTTTTTTCAAAAGCATTTTGATTACCATATCTTTATTAGATAAGTAGGTGGCAATATTAAAACAATCAAGACCTTTGGACTCTCTAAAATATGCTTAAACTTCGGGTGTAGGGACCTCCAGTTTCATCCACATATGTTGCAATCATTTGTTTGAAGTGAATGCCGTGGTAATTTCATCATGCCATGGTAAATATGATATTTTATGGCATAATTCTGTAAAATTGTTCAATGATAAACACTCTTTCGCCAAATAATTGTTTCTTTGTAAGATAATAATTTAAATTTTACTTCCAATATTTACTCAAAGATGAATCATTAAATTTATTCAAATTACTTTCATCAAAATTGTTTAAATTACTTTATTAGAAAATTCACAATCGCACTTGCAAAATTAGAACGTAATATAAAAATGAATGTCAAGGTAGAATAGAAGTTTTATTACGAAAACGACGATTTGGCAATGCATTGTTTAGTCTTTTTTGTGTAAAATTAAATTTAATAAAAAGAAAAATATCTGAACTGATTCTTGTTGCTGTCAGTCATTACTTTTAATGAAACTCTATTTAGTTTTATCAAAGATGTTTTTCTATCTATACCCTAAGTTTGAAAATGCAATTGTGATATGCGGTAAAATTCTTTGTAGCTCCCTTATGAACTTTGTAATTGTGATTATTGACAACAACATATTTTCCCTCCTAGGTAATGATTCATTTTCATCATAACTTTTCGTGAGGCTGAGAAGCGTTGGTTGTCGGAATAAGCATCAGTGTAGTATTAGTGTAGGCAATGTTGTTTTCTTAAAAGAAGTGTTCAGTAAGTGCGAATTAACAGCCACATTACATTACATCGATTTACTCCCTTTCCCTTCTTGCACACACACTGGATGTCATTGATGCAGTGTATAGTTTTTGATTGCAAAGCAACACTTACTTGTTCGTTATGAACCATTTACTCGTTTATCGCACGATTCTGACCGCGAAGTTGATAGAGCCGTGTTGTAGATAGACAGACTAGAATGTTAATTATTTCCCACGTTTGCCCTATTGTGTGACAGCAACAGGTTCAGTTTGACCTCTGTATACCATACTTGAAGACTGTCTGACAAAATGCAGTTGGCAATGAAGTTTTATATCGACATATAGATGCATGTTAAAGATGGACAGAATCTGCTTTATTTTGTTAAATTTTCTGAATTATTTTGACGTCTTGTATCATACGACCGTATTAGAATAAAGATTTTTTTTTCTGGTTTAAGCCCCGTTGTGAATGTCTAGCCATAATAAGCGGTAAGATTTATGATTTCTTATAAGATTTTATTTACTTAGCTGGAGCAAAATCTGGTAAAAATCCAGGTGCCTTGAAATGAAATTAGCACCTGTCGCAAGATCTTGTTTTCTATACGAAATGAGTAATTGCATTAAACTGATATCTCCCGACGAAAAGGTAATTCAGTTTTGATAATATGAAGACACTGTAGCGATTTTTAAGCTATGTTAAGCAAATTTGAATAGTAAAGTCGAGACAAATTGTCGAGGTTCTGCATATCGAAGGAAATCCGAAATATCAAATTACAGTATAAGGGCGTATTAAGTGATTCATATGAATGAAACATGCCACAAATAATTAATCAAAACTTTTCAGGAAATTGTACTTTAACATACTCTTCTTTTGCAGACGATGCCCTCTTACAATATATAACAGTTCTACACAAAAAAAACGAGATTAATCAATAGAATATTGGTAGTTTTAATACAATGTATACGTTATGCAAATATCAGGTTATACCCGTTTTGTCCGGGTCAAAAGTATACAGTGTTATTATGCTTAGTACAAAACCAGAACGAGATGGTAGATGTCAATAAGCTTTTTTATATGAGCTTGCATCTGTAAATATTGTTTAAATGTTCCAGATCTTTTAGAATATGTAAATGGTATGAAACATAAAATAAGGGGAAACTGTTGTGTGTTAGTTTGAGATAAATCTTACAAAGAGACGAACAATAAAGCATATTTTAACCAATGCCTTCGCTGTGTGTATATTCAATTTATAAATTGATACATGTGCATAGTTTTAGTTAAAGTAAAACGCTTAAGAAATTTAGTAAATCTTTCTGTAGGAGACAGATATTAAAAAGTATCTAAAAAGGATCTGAAACTGGTCTGTCTGTTGTCAAGATAATGTATGTATGTGTCTGGATATGATCACTAACATCGCGAACATCTTATAAAAAGCAATCTTCCGACGACGAAAGTTTAATTAAGTATAAAGAGGACTATTTTTAAATTTGATTAGTTTTGTCTGCTCCTTGTTTCACTAATCTACTGTGATCTTGTCTGGAATTAATTGTTTTTGATTTCTTCAAAAGAAGTATGGAATGTTTCACAGTTTTCATCAGAATGTTGTCTAATTGGTTCCATTACTGTCGTTATAACATTTGTGGTTCAAGTAGTTTGTATTAAAAGGTTTTGCATAACGTACAATGTGAACACTTATTTATTGTATAGAGAATTAAGGAAACAATATATCAAACTTTATTATTGCAACTGGCCCACTAAATAGAAATTTATAAACATAATGTCATGTAATGTTCCCAAATCATTAGTTAACCTTAGTAAATACATATTCAATGCTTTCTTATTAAGATCTTAAACCTGTTAATTGTTTGTATCTTAAACATATATCACATTCTCCGAAAACTGTAACATCTCTGAAGCAATGGCTTCATACATCAATTTGTTGTTTCATACTTTGTTGGCTATATATGTAATATTTAAGGCCAAATAAAGAATATGTATGTATGTATGTATGTATGTATGTAACCGGTGAGCGAGATAAAACTATTTGATAGCTTGTTTGAATATACGTAAAAATAAAATCATGGGTGTATGTAATGCGACTACTGGTTGTCTATAAAAAATATTTCTTTACTTAATAATCAATCATATTGGTGAATTGGTGAAATATCACCAATTTATAAATCCGAGGTTGCCCTATAAAGAAACACCGAAGCGATATTTTTACATTCGCATGTACCGAAGAAAACGGGTGTAAGGTGAACAACGAAACAAGTCTTTGCTCTCATGAAAGTAAACAAGTTCACTTTGAATACAATAAAATACCCAAAGATAGTTTATGAGAAGAAAAAGTGATGGGAGAATATTAATTATTGGTGACCTTCGCCACGGATTGTTCGTCCGAAACAACCAAGCGTCACGACGAGCGTCGTCTCGTAAGTTCGAGATCTTTTAAAAGAAGACGACAAATTGACTGTCAGAGAAATGAAAAACTGAGCAGTGTGCTGTGAACAAAATTTTCACTGTACATGCATGCAAAGTAAGACAGTTCACTATTCAGGATGCAAAGTAATACTTGGTGCGAATTTTCCAGGTTTGACGAGGTGACATCAAACAATGGGCTGCGTAATTGACAATAGGTCTATTTCAGTGTTGATATTTTAAGGCAATATTATATCTTTGAATATTGTACAGTAAAGTGTCAAATACATAAAATTGTTTTGTCAAAAATGGTCTCGGATGTATACTGCCCTTGTCAAAAATATAACCAATCACACTGGAACTATCTTTTGCATATTATGCTCTTAACAATATCGTATACGTTTTATTTATTGACAATGGCATAACTGACCAGTGGGTGCGATGGGCATCGGAAAAGGCATTGTTGCTGGAACATTTACTTTGTTTATTTAATTGGAAAAGGGAATTCATGTATTGAATTTGCTCAAGAGAATCCCCAATGATATATCATTAACACAGCATGACAAATTGCATTCACACGCTGTGCGTATCTGAAGCCTGGTCGAACGAGGGAGAGAATTGAAACAGCGCCTTGATAATAGAGATTCATGATGGCCGATATTCCGTCTTATCGAGTGTGTATTTCCTCTCTGATAGCCAACTGTGACTATCTTAAGTCATGACCTGTTTCTTTTGTGCAGAGTACACGAATGCCCGACTTCTTAAAGTATTTTTTTTTCATTTCACGTCGATTGGAAACAAGTTCTTCAAACATAATTAATCCTTCTCGACGGTTCCCGGGTTGGATAAGTACTTTGCGCCTGTGAGGGTCATAAAAATCCCTTGACCCAATAGGGTTCGAATCCATAACCTTCGACTCCACAGTCAGTTACGATACCACTGGAGCAATGGATAAACTGCAACATAGACAACTGTTTTTGGATATGTAAGTTCTTTTCAGAAATAAGTTACAGCAAGTTGTGATTATTGCCCAAGAACATCGGAAAAAAAGTTGTATTACATGCTATTGTGATTTTAATCACATTTATTCCCATTCGTGTATTGGTATCAGAACCAGGAAATATAAACATAAGAAGGGCATTAGTCATACATGAAACATTTTCATAAGGATCCGAAAACGAGATCCGGGAATTTAATTAACTTGTTTCATTTATTTTATAGCAAGATCACATTATTTTACCGTAAATCCGATTTTGATATCAATGGTTGAAATCTGGTTCTCTTATGACTTCATTTCCAATAGCTTAATACTTAATTAGTATATGACAATTATAACATTAGGTTTGGTACCAAAACATGTATACACGAAACAACAACAAAGATTTATGGAATATAAAACCTGTTTTTTGTTTTGGTTTTAGTTTTACGTCCCACCGACAGTATTTCAGTTATCTGGAGGAGACAGATATAGTGCTGCCACACTGGAGTATCACGCCGTATTCATGTGACATGATACCACACCCAGTTACACCGTGCCAACCAGTCCTGCAACTACCCTTATATGCCGAGCGCCAAGCAAGGGACCTATAGACGGATTCCAGTTTCACAACGCCTCGCTGGGCTCTTGATGAATCATTCAGTGGGGGCAGAAAGCCTGCTGATAAGCCACCACTTGTAAATGAGTTACACACTGGTCAGTGATGGTCAGTGTGTAGATTAACTTCATTAACCCAGTAAACATGGTAAATTGGATGTAGTAACAGACAAGATAAAGGAATAGGACTTTAATTACATATAGATCTAATTCCAAAATATCCTTTACGGGAAATAAAGGCATGGGCTAGATTTAAACTGCGACTTTAGATAGATCCCATAACAGGAAAACCTACAAAGACATATTGAATTCCTCCGGTATACTCAAAAATCTCTTAAAGGTAACATAGAATTAATTACTTGATCTTTTTTTGATATCTAAAATATAGAATGTGAAGTTGCAACTGTAATTTTGACTTATATGAAATAAATTACAACCAAATAACACCATGCTAATTCATATGTCTTACATCAGGGAGATCAACTGATGTCCCTAGACATCCTGATTTCATTCCAACATTAAAATTATAAGGTGTTACACCTTCTAAAAGAAGTAGCATCTCCAGATAATATCAGAGATCCAGACAGAGGCATGCACATCATCAGATGACACCACAAGCCTAGCTGCCACTGTCCTACTTCAGACAGCTGTCAGATAGGCCTCGAGAAAAAAGTATTATGATACATTATAGTTAATCAGGATTATCCTTTCATTAATTTAATAATTTCACACATTTTTAAATGCTGTAAACGTAACACAGAGAGCTCCTACAGTATACCATCTGATCTGGGTCTACTCTGTAAAAAAATATTTTGTGAAAGTATAAAGCTAAAATGGTGTTCCTGACTTATTAAAAATTTACCAATTAATATGTTATTGTTATAGTTTGGTATGATAAACCAATTCTTTAGATAAGGAGTAAATTATCAAGTTTTGAATACATTACAATGGGATGTTATCCTTTAACATATCAAAACTAGCACAATGTTTCAAATCTTTCAGGAACATCGACTGTGCCACTTCATGAACAAAAATTATTTCAAAAGCTTGAAGAAGAAATTACAAAAGAACAAGTTCACATCTTATTTGCAAAGACAGTTGGTAATACAATGTGTGAAGCTGAATTACGTTAAACTTGAATGCGATAGCTTAGACAGTAGTGTATTAAATTTTATACAGTTCTTCCCAGAACGTCTCAGAATTTTGTAGTTGGCCAGAAAAAGAAGATTCAAGGTCAAGTGTCCCATCTTCCTTTAAGATTCTCGGACTAAAATGCATTCTTTCCAATTGATTCATCCCTTACTATCAACTGCTTTGGAACTGAGGATTGTAGGTTCAAATCTCATTTGTCATTTGTTTCCTTTTATTTTTCTCTTAGTACTCAGATTACATTAGGAAAGAAAAAAGAATATTTTCATAATTTGTATAGGTAATAGGTATACATTTCATGGTCCTGTACCAAGGTAAAACGTCATTGAATTCAGGTACTTGCTGCACTTACTGATCATTAAATTCTGCAAAAAGAAAATTAAATGTTTATTAAACATTAAAATGCTGCAAATATTTAAACAAATCCAATTATTGAACTTAAAATATGTTACAGAATACACCTTTAAAGATTCAGTACATTGTTAAGAAACGCACATTTTGAGCTATAAGTTTGTAAAAAATAAATAAAACAGAAATGTAACATGCATGACTTTTTGTGGGTCTTCTTCTCAGTCCTGTTACTGTGTAACACTTTTAATTGTTTAGCCAATTAAATAATTTGCACATTTAATTTTTTTCAGGTTTTTTTCTGCACCAAAATGGACATGGCAATTGAAAAAATGTCATAATTTCTGTTGCAGAGGGTAAAAGCAAGTTTCTCATTGTAATCTATTTTCTTTCTGTAATATTGTTTATATGTGTCTTCACATCATGAATAAGAGTTCAAGTAACTGAATTTCATCATTTGTATAGTAGCTGGCTCTATTACCTAAAGTAATAGTAAATATATAGATATAAGGCAATACCTGGGCGAAGTTCTAAGTCAATGAGATGATCAGATAAAATGTCCCTAGTTTTTTAGGGTTAATTTCTCCATGTACCCAAATTAATCCCATGATGAGCGTAGATAAAGAGATAGGCTAACATGCTTCAAAATATCAAAATATGTCAATATAACCTTTCATTGAATGCAAGGTTAGCAGGAATCAGGGCTTATCAGCTAATGTTTTGCCCCCAAACTGACCATGTGTATTTAAATGAGATGGGTGTTACTATTTTTAGCCTAACTGGAATCCATCTATAACAGTACCACATTTCACCACTTCGGTATATCGCGGCCGGTGGTCAAATGCACGAACTCCGAATTCCGGACGAACGCTCTCGGAACCGGTGGAATATAATTGTAACTTTATCTTGAAATAGGAGTTTTATCACAAAAATGATCATTATTATTGTAAACATTTAATTTGTGACTTTTAGATCCAGGTTTAAACCACCAATGATAATTAGAATTAAATATTACCTGTACAATTAAATTTGTAGAAACGCATTATTTTTGTTTTTCGACATAACCAAGTATCTAAGTTGACATAAATATTTACTGTAATAACTAATTGTATTTCGTAAGCAATGATACATATCCGTGGATTTATTAGGGAAGCAAGGGTGATGAAAATCGCCCCCTCAATATGTACATGTCTGTCTAATGTAGCACTGTGAAATGGTTGGTGGAATTCAAGTCAGTTTTAGTTTTAGAAGTTTTATATAAGTATATTTTGTTCAGTCACACTGACGAAACCATATGTATCTTGCTGGTAAAACAACGAATAGGTTTAACATAAGCGACCCCTCTCTCTCTTATTAAAAGCACAAGGCCTTCATTCGATAATCTGTTAAATCTATATTTCAGACTCAGACTGAAAAAAAGTATTTCTAAAAATCATTTTAATCAATGTTTTAGAAGTTTTATATAAGTATATTTTGTTCAGTTACACTGACGAAACCATATGTATCTTGCTGGTAAAACAACGAATAGGTTTAACATAAGCGACCTCTCTCTCTCTTATTAAAAGCACAAGGCCTTCATTCGATAATCTGTTAAATCTATATTTCAGACTCAGACTGAAAAAAAGCATTTCTAAAAATCATTTTAATCAAAATCTATAAATACGCCATGAATATTTTGTCAATAATTACAAATATCAATTCATTATATTTTCAAATCACTAACTTTTTTTGACATTAAATTTCTTCAATTTTGTATGTAAGGAAATGCCCTGAGTGCATTTATTCATGGATTCATGATCTAGTAAACACGAGATCTACGAAACGAACGAACGTTTATCGTGTGGTTTAATATGCGTAGATAAACAGCGACTTTTTTCAGCCATTTGGGAACGGGTCCTGTACCTATCAAATTGGGAATTTTTGTATCGCGAAAATAAGTAAATTGGTTGTACATTTTCAAAAGCTTTAAACAGGTTATTTTACTATGCTGAGATACTAGTTTAAAGTAATTATTAAGAAAAGAACAGACTTTAAATTCTTTTAAACTTTGTTACAATTTAAAGTTGTTGAATTGATATTTCATTATTTTATCATTAAGAAAAGTGAAATTAATTAATTTTTTTTCTTTTTAAATTTGGAAGGGTCCGTTTGCATTTGGGAACAGGTCCTGTGGGAAGGACCCGTTTAAAGACGGGAAAAATCCTGATAAAATCCTCCGCGATATCAACACACATTTGGGATTTCACAGTTTATATTTTTGTGTTTGAGAGAAAGAGAGAGAAGGAGAGAAACTGGATTGAAGAGTTAGAAACATGCTTATAAGACTTCTAATTCGCCTTGAATCGTTGTATCTCCTTAAATATGTTAACGTATTTTCTAGTTTCAGCATCTAGGTCTTCAATCTGTACTTATTTGAAGAAGAGTCCTATAAACACGCTCTCAAAATAAAGATTATTTCAAGAGAAAACAGCCCACTGCTGAGAAATGCACTTCACGACAGAAATCCTGATACACTTGGCACATCAGTGATTTGAATAACGTATTTAAGTAAGACGAGGAGAGACAGAGTTATATCACACATTTTCCGTCTGTGAGATTAGATGCTGCCAGGAAACACTGCGGAATCCACTCCCAGTTTCATGCCTTTCTTCCCAAGTGTTGCATGGCGTCGAAGTTGGTGTTCGTTTTTAGTTTCTGTTATCAGATTTCTAATTGAATAAATTAAGGTTTGAAGCGTAGAAAGCTGAAAGCTGTTAGAGGTCAGCTTCAATGATCACCATTTCAATTAGCTTTCTATCCGATGCAGGATAAAAATATAGCACAAAACTGTCTAGAGGCATTGAATCTAAAAGGGACATGTTATCACGGAAGCATCTGTAACTGTTTTCTTTCATTTATTTCATGAGGAAATTTCGATTCGAAGAGACCGTACCGTTTGAAACTGGAGAAAATCTCCGTTAACAAATTGAGCAAATGTGGTTTTGCGGGTCGTCTTTCTCACCATATAAATCGATTGAGATCAACAATATTTGCCACACATAGACCGGCTTCGCTCTTCTAGTCGTACCTGAGTAAGATGTTTACGTTCGAGAATTTCGTGAACAGGAACAAATTGTATATTTAATGATAAAGAAACTGAATTAATTTTCGTTAGGCGTTTTCTTACTGATCAGATTTTTATAGGCATATCATATGCTATAACGTAAAAAATGCATAAAAGAGTATGCAATTTGAGGTTGAACAAGACCGGTATTATGGACGTTATTATTTTTTTCCCATCAAAAATAGGCCAAAGGTCAAGGTCAAGATCAACAGCATAATGTAGAGACAATCTACTTAATATTGAAGCAATCCATTGAAACACATAGAATTTATAGCCGATTAACCAAGGAACAAACCTGTCAAGACGCCGCTTTTTATCAAGAGTAGGTCAAATGTCAAGGCCACAAAGTCAGTCATAAAATGTAAATTTTTCGTCCACTTAAGCAAGTAAATATTGAAGCAATCCAATGAATGACATACAAGTTATAGCAGATTAAGAAAAAGTTGACCTGCGCGGACACCAGACCGGACATCATCAGCTTAAAGGATAGATTTTTTTGTTTAAAAAAAGTCAAACAAATCTCGTTTTCATTCCCGAGGAATCATTCTGTTACATACACTCAAATTGTATTAAATTGTGCCGTAATTACTCTCATCGCCAGGAGGAGACATTGATAAAACAATTTTAATTGACAAAATTTTTCTGAATTACGAATCATTCCTGATACAAAATATTTCGAATCTAAGAAACAGTTCCATTTGGATGTTTTAAGGTAACCGTTTATATAAGACTTGTGAATAAGACAAAAATATTTATGTTGGCCTCATTGGCCGTAATTTTTTTACCGATTAACGTGTTGTATAAAAAAGCTTTTTCTAAAATATTCAGAAGTTGTGATTCGGCGACGGTTTTTCAAATTCAAATAATTTCCAAATTACAAACCGTCTTCGGGAATACCCGCAAATGCAAAATGTAAACAATGAGAGTATATTGACATCCACATAAAATTCTAAATGGCGTTATTTGATCAAGTTTCAACATCAACACGTTTTCCATAAATAAAGTTCTGCCACACTGCAGAATCACGTCATGGACATGTGGGATGGCACCACACCCAGACACATTATCCTGACACCGGAGCTAACCTGTCCTCGAACTAATCTAATATGCTGAGCACCAAACAAGGTAGCTATACCAGTACAATGTTTTACGACTTTTGGATGTCGCGACCGGGGATCGAACCAAAGACCTCACCCATTACAAGAAGAAAATGTCCCCACTTAATATATTTTGCTGTTGTTGTTCTCGAGTAGACTCGTCCTGTGTATCTAAATTAGCGCCACCTATCTAGTAGCAGCGACAGCTACCTACATTGCAACAGCAACGGCGTTTCAACACACGATGCCAATTGGGATCGCAATATTTATTTTACATTGAACATCAAACATCACATATAATTGTAATATCTGTTTCATTAAATATAACCGCTCTCACAGTTTGCCGTTTGTCCCATCAGATTTCCAGAAAATGACATCCTTTGTCATATTACGAATGGAAACCCCACATGAATGGAAAGCATCGGTATTCACATACAATCGCTGCATGTCATGCATGTACTATTCAAATCCCTGTAATGAAATGTTGTATGCAAAGCAAAACTTTTATGAACCATTAACTCGTCTATCGCTTGATTCTGACAGCGAAGTTTGTGCGGACGTTGATTGAGCCGTGTTGTAGATAGACGGATTACGAATTTATTTATTGCCCACGTCTGTCCCGTTGTAAGAATAGATGAGATAAACAGGTCCATTCTGACGTCTGTATACGTTACATGTCGGCTGTCTAACAATGCAGTCGGCAATGAAGTGCTTGGTTCCGCCATACAGTAGAAATAATGGCACGCGACAACATAACAGGGGGTATTTTATGAAATAAACTGAATTAATTAGATGAATTAAACATTCTATAGCAACTCAGTACCTAACGGTAGCTTTTTATCCAGAACGAAAATAAGTTTGATTTAAATGTACCGGAATTTGTTCTATACATATTAAAAGCAAATGGTACATGTTATATCTGCTTTTTGAATTATCTTAAAATTCCGAATCTTTAAACTTCTGAACCGCAAGCTTCTATTTCAATGTGCAGATTAAGAGGGAAATCACCAATTTGGATAATTTTAATGGATAAACGATCGGCTGTATATTGAGACAATGTTAGTAGCACACACTGTTTTAACTACCTGTATGCTTCGTGTGTTGGAAATGAAATTAAAAACAAACACACACGCACATCCCTTTCTGCTGTAACAGTGAGGAACTTCAAATCATTGTAAAGTTTGTAAATCTCTCTATCACCCGCTTTTCTTTTTTTTAATTCACCCCCTCTCTTCTGCCTTTAGAGGTTAAAGCAGACGGTAGACAGTAAACCCCAAATACTTTTCAAAGTTTCTTAATATAGGACTTTCCTTAATAGCGAACCCATTCTCGCCCCATCGCAGACAATCAGTTGCTCAAACGACTTCGGTGATTCTCAATTTTCTATACGTCGGGCAGGTACTTGTCGGGCAGGTACTTGTTGGGCAGGTACTTGTCGGGCAGGTACTGGTCGGGCAGGTACTTGTCGGGCAGGTACTTGTCGGGCAGGTACTTGTCGGGCAGGTACTTGTTGGGCAGGTACTTTCGGGCAGGTACTTGTCGGGCAGGTACTGGTCGGGCAGGTACTTGTCGGACAGGTACTGGTCGGGCAGGTACTTGTCGGGCAGGTACTTGTTGGGCAGGTACTTGTCGGGCAGGTACTTGTTGGGCAGGTACTGGTCGGGCAGGTACTTGTCGGACAGGTACTTGTTGGGCAGGTACTTGTTGGGCAGGTACTTGTTGGGCAGGTACTGGTCGGGCAGGTACTTGTTGGGCAGGTACTTGTCGGGCAGGTACTTGTCGATTGAATACTCAGACTACATGAACGGTCATTTCGTTTATTTCCCTTCTTTTTTCACATTCTATGTTATGTTTAGGTTTAAATTTATTTATTTTACGTCGGACTGGAAATAAGTTCATGCAACTACCCCTTTACCTCTTATCGACGGTTCCTGGGTTGATCCAGTAGTTAACACCTTGGAAGGCTATGATTATCCTTGATTCAGACGGAGTTCGAACCCACAACCTTCGGATCCGCAGTTGAGTATGTTACCGCCGGACCACGATGCCCTATCTTATATACATGCTGAAGGAATTACAATATCAGAAACCTTATCAAACTTAGCACTATGTTAAGCCTTGGATCCAAAATAAAAGTTTTTAGCTTAAATCAAACTTTTACAAAGCAGGCGATATCTTAAAGACAAAAATGTTTTCTATCTGGTTTAAACTTATATCTTTTTACGTTTGCTGGAAAATAATTCACCGTCTCTAAAGTCTGCTTGGCATGAATTGTTGTTCAATGTTTATGATTCCACAAATATGATAATGATTATCCAAATCATTGAAGTATTTTTTTATCCCTTGAGCTCCATGGAGATACATCTGCTTTCGATGTGTCAAACAATATGCCAATTTTGGTTCTAAGCCATTTCAGAAAGGCTTAACATTCTTAAAAGGAATCAAGGACCTTCATATTTGTTCAAGAGGCATGACATGCCGAGTCCATTAATAGCTGATGGAAACGGTGCTCAACATTAATTGTGATACGATATTTTCAAATGTGTACATACATATTCATCTTGTAGTAACTGCATGGTATCCAGCTAGTTTTACTCAGAGTTTAAGCATAGCTTTTAAGTAAAAATAGTTTTCATAGCAATTTATCTTGAATTTTCATATTTTGAAATATTTATTGAAGATCTCTGAATTTACAATGTGGCCGTATTGTAAATCGCCTATTGAATGGGTAGAGTGTTTTTTTTATTGTTTTTTTAATTTTTCCTTGCACATATTCATTTTAAGCAAATGTTTTATTGCTTCCATTAGATCGTGCACATTAAAAAGTACAATGCCATGGGTTTCTTGAGATGTTCATGCAATTTTCACGCGATTCAACGTGCAGACTTTCCCTGGCAACTGAAGACAAATAAGTTAAAAATGCACGATAATGGAATGACTGTCGAATCCCTAGATACAATTTGCATTTTGAAATGTTTTACACCTTTATTTTAGAATTCAAGCAGTTCTGCATGCCGAATCCCTTTACGGTAACATTTCAAACGACACATAATTTATGCGAGTGAATGTATGCTCTTAGCAAACCATACTGGTACAACCCTTATGTACTGAGCGAAAAGGCAGGGTGACATACGAGTAAAAGATATATATGCAGCCAAGTGCGATGAAGACGTTTCTTTTTGTTGCCATGGCAACTAGAGTTCTACATGGACTTTTGTGAAGGTTGACCCAAGGATCATCCCTGCCAAGTTTAATCAAATTCTGTCCAGTGGTTTCAAGGGAATTTTTTAAAGTTTCTCTATATCATATAAGGCAAATAAGCCCGCCCTGGCGGCATGTTTTTTTACGGATCGGAATAATTTTAGCAACTTTGGTAGAGGTTGACCCAAGGAACATCTGTACCAATTTATTTTAAAATCTGGCCAGTAGTTTTGAAGAAGATGATTTTTAAAGTTTTCATTTTTTTTCTTTTTGTTGCCATGGCAACCAGAGTTCTACATGGATCAAGTTTATTTTAGCAACTTTTGTAAAGGTTGACCCAAGGATCATCCCTGCCAAGTTTAATCAAATTCTGTCCAGTGGTTTCAGAGGAGATGTTGTTTAAATGTTTCTCTATATACATATAAGGCAAATAAGCCCCGCCCCTGGCGGCCATGTTTTTTTACGGATCGGAATAATTTTAGCAACTTTGGTAGAGGTTGACCAAAGGAACATATATATCCATGTTTACGACAGGGACCCAGAATCTTCCAGTTATAGTGCGGCCACCGGAACTAGTGTCCATTACCATCTAGCTGGCTTGCGTTAAGTCGGAGGTTCAACCCGGATGGATATCTATACTCTATCCAGGTGGTTCTCTAAATTTGACCCGGAAGGTCCTCTACATTCGACCCGGATTGCTCTCTACATTCGACCCGGTGGCTCTCTACATTCGACCCGGGTGGTTCTCTAAACTCATCCCGGGTGGCTGTCTACATTCGACCCGGATGGATCTCTTCATTCATCACGGGTGGCTCTCTACATTCTAGCAAGGTGGTTCTCTACATTCTACCCGGCTGGCTCTCTATATTCTATCCGTGGGGCTCTTTACACTATACCCGGATGGCTCTCTACATTCTACCCGGGTGGCTCTTTACACTCTACCCGTGTGGCTCTTTACACTATATCCGGGTGGCTCTATACATTCTACCTGGATGGCTCTCTACACTCTACCCGGGAGGTAGAGTGGCAAACCATCCAGGTACATCCCTTGTCTACTGAGCGAAAACGCAGGGAGACATACGAGTAAAATACAATATATGACCATGTTAACGACTAGGACCCAGAATCTTCCAATTATTGGGCGGCCACCGGATTAAGTGTCCGTTGCCATCTAGCTGGCTTGTGTGAAGTCGGAGGTTCAACCCGGGTGGCCCTCTACACTCTACCCGGGTGGCCGTCTACATTCGACCCGGGTGACTCTCGACATTCTACCCTGATGGCTCTCTACATTCGAATCCGGGTGGCTCTCTACATTCGAACCATATGGCTCTCTACATTCTAGCAAGGTAGTTCTCTACATTCCATTACTTTCTACCCGGGTGGCTCTCTATATTATTCACGGGTTGCTCTCTACATTCTACCTGGGTGGTGCTCTACATTAAACCCGGTTGACTCACTACATTCTTCCCGGATAGCTCCCTTCTTTCGACGGGGTTTTACCCGGGTGGCTCTCTGCATTCGGAGTGTTTTTCCACCTTTTTTAGCGGGAAAAAATTCGCTAATTGGTTTCGGTGATAAATGGAGTGTGTAAAAGAGAAATGAAGATACACATAACGTACGAGGGTGATCATTATATTCGAGAACAATCACCATATTTTCTATGTCAGTCTATGAAGATCCGATCTAACAAAAAGTAAAGCGCAACCCTTTTCTGACGATGATAGTAATTTTTTATGATGTCATAACCTGCTGTCCGAAAGTGGTTTCACCGATTTAATGGTGGAAGATCTTCTATCTAAGCTGATCCCCCGTCCTGGATGTTTTAACTAACTGACGTGTTTGTGCTAGGTGAGTGCCTAGACTTTTAACACCGGAGCAAAAACAGGTGCGACTAAATTTGTGTCAAGATTTTTTTTGCGTCGTTTTTCTGAGGAAGGTAAACTGTTTCATATTAAGATAATAACATGTGATCTTCTTTGAGCCGGAAAGTAAGCAATAAAAGTTCTGTTCGGAAGCATTATTCATTTCCATCTCCTGTAAAAGCACGTCTTTCGAAGTCAGAGTGTAAAGTCATGTCAATAATTTACTGTTACTCTTCGGGTATAGTTGTTAACCACATGGTATCGGAGTAACCTAAAATAAATGGTGAGTATTAATCCACCATATATGTACTCCGTACCAAATTTCGTCGGGCTGTTATAGATAAGCGCCCAGAATTTGCTAGGTCGGGTTTCATTTTGCACCACGATAACGCCCCCATCCCAGCCGTGGTGTATGGGCCACAATGACAGAATTAAACATCTTATATCTGCAACATACATCGTGTAGTCCAGATTTGGTCGTCCGTTATTTTTTCTCTCTCCAAATGTTAAAGATCAATTGCGAGGTCACAGATTTGAGTCACGGAAAGAGCTTGGTAGTGCTATTACTGTTGTCACGTGACGGCTTACGTAACGCTTTTGATTCTTGGATGGAGAGAAACAAATGCATTTGGTCACACGGGGTCTACTTTGAAAAGAAGTAAAGTTTTATTGACCTGTGGTTGAAACTGATCATCTTATAGAAAAAGTTCTCGAATTTCGTAGTAAAAGTGAGAACAGTGATACAATTCAGCTTCATTTATGACGACATATGATAATCTTAACCTGAAGTCCGTAAAAGAGGAAAGAATACGTATTAATGTGTCAACCACTTGTAATGAGCTACCATACCCATTGTTATTTGGCGGTTTTAACAGACAGGTGTTTAAGCAATGGTTATATTTTGCGCTTCCTTGTTGCTCTGCAAAAGTTACGCTTGACCATGCATTTTATTTGGCCAATCATACTACAACCGCCAACATAGCCAAAATTAAACCACCTTTAATAATGAGACGCATTCAGTGGTTAAACTTATAACAGTCTTGTAGTTTTTTTAAGCTTATTGCTAATATTATACGGTTTGATAGTTTTCTTTTTGCTATTGCATTGTACATATTTTAAACTTAGATGAATGAACAAAGGAAGTTGCCTTTCTGTACTTACGAGCGGTTTACTTTTAAAACGTTTATTATACTGAAAAGTAAATTGGTCAATTAGCCGTGGACATAACGTCATGTACGCGTTATGCAGAAGTAGGACTGAACTTTGCAGTTAAACAAAATCTTTATTTGGTTTCCAGACAGTGTACATGACTCTTTCTTCCCGGCTGTCAAGAAACTATAACTAATAATATACCTCACTAAAGTACCATGCCGTAGACATGTTGCATAAACCACATCCAGAAGTGATCAACCAGTCTTTGGACTCTAATCTGCTCAGAACCAAGCCCAAGTTCTAATCCTTAACAACATCCGGGGATCGCATCCGCAGCCTGCCGGTTACTGACACCGAGTCCTATTTTATTACGTTATCCATTCCGGTATTTTAAATGACAACGCCCTCTCGAATAATGAAAAAACTCGGGGATCATTCCTATCAATCTTTCACTTACTGTTATACTATGATTTCAATAGCTGAATGGTGCTCCTTACTAAAATACTAAAAAGCCTGAGAGTCAAAAATGATTTTTTCTCAATCATATCGTAACCAGTGCTCTCCCTCTATTATCCGCCTGAGCCGAAAACAATTGCTGCCCTCTTTCTCAATGAAGAAGATGGTGTAGTTACTGATAATCAAAGTTATTTTAATAACAGCTGTCAAAAATCCTGCCTACGGAGATTGTCTCTCTCGCGCGATGGTCCAGATGTGCCCACTCAGACCTGTGGTCGATGATCCGCTGACATGCTGATGGTAGGTTATCGGATTGTAGTCTATCTATTACTAGTTACAGTAAATCATGTTTTTCCAGGGGCAAAGTGGTAGAATCCTGAGTGAGAAGATTACAGCTGCTTCAGTTGTACTGTGATTATATCTTGTGAAGATCTGTTATTGCTCTAATGGACACTACAAGTTACTCATGTGTTGTTTTTAATTGATTTGATATTTTGATACCGGCGAGGTAGTTCTGGTATTCGCCTGGTTAAAGAGCTGCTCTTTTAACCATAGTCTAGAAAAAATAGCGGTAAAATAAAAATAAAAAATAAATCACACCAATATTTAACAGGTGTCAAAATGTAAGAAACCAAATAAAATCTCACTTTACGAGGAACCTAATCTTTGACCAAAACTCTGACAGTTTCGTTCTTTTTCATTTTTACGAAACAGGTGAGGCATTAGAATTTGAAAAAGGTTTACCTCCTAGACCCTAAGTGTTGTGGGTGTGAGTCATTCGATTTATTTTACATGTTATGAAGTCTTGAAATTGTCCTACGGTAGATAAAAGATATGTTATTTATAGTTTAAACCTTTTCATTATTCGTCCATCGGGAAACAAGTGGATACAACTAATAATTATCCCTCTCGGCGATTCCTGGGTTGCGCCTTGAAAGGCCAAGACATTCTTTTTTCTCTTAACAGGGTTCCAACCACCAATCTACGGACCAAAAAAAACCACGTGTATTTTAGCACCATACCACGGCACTTGGTATTCATATCTGAATATTATCAGTCTATATTCTTTACACTAAGATTGCATGTGTCATTAAAGATAAAGGCGGATCGGTTAAGGCACTCACAAAGACGGAAGCAGTATTTGTTGATGAGAAATGTGAAGACTTGAGAAAATCAATATCATTTGGGTAAATGAATATTTCCCGTCCTAATTACTTGTTTACAAAATTCAATTGAATGAAATAAGAAAGGAAATAATTTAAAGGTTAATCTTAAAGACCGAAATTAATTTAGCTTCATGGCAAACCAAGTGAAATTGATCACAATAGCTCATTACTTGGCAATATAATAAATGTATGCAGAGCAACGTGACTGCCACTGTAAACATGACGAAATAAATAACCGTTTGAAAATTTGAGTTTAAACGTAATTTACCAATTCATTTATTGTGCCATATAATTTGGACAAAGAGATTCTACGTTTGAGTTACTCTAGCATGATACTTTATATAATATCGTATCGTGCGTTTCAGGTAATAGGCTGCATAATTGAGACCCAAGTGGCTAGTCTAATCAAGCAACGTATCATTCTTATACCCTCAAAATAAGCAAACAAATGACGATCTTACTCGTCTGAACAAACTTGCATACTTGGTTAAATAGTTTGTCTCCGTTGTCTCACGTTGTATCACGACTGCAAATGATAACATTGCGTGCATTTGTTCTATCGAGTTTGTTATCCCTACAAAACATTTACAGTCTATATAGGGAACAAACAACGGCTACAATGCAATTGACATTTACCTATTCTGGAAACAAAGACTGTTCAAAGATGTAATAGGGACACGAGCAAACCATCATTTGTGTGGAAACCATAGAATCGTCTTGAATGTAGGAACTCTCAGACGCCCTGGGATCAATATAAAACCCAAGTCGTGAGCATTGCAGTCTTATGTGACATAAAGTTATTGGACATGGCAGGTCATAATGGTAGCAACACAACGCGGAGAAATATTGGACATGGCAGGTCATAATGGTAGCAACACAACGCGGAGATTCGAATTATGTGGTTATGCTATACGAACCTTCGATACCCCGGAAAAAAAATTAAAACTCTCCATTTTGATTTTTGATAGATGTAATTTTGTTGTTATTTACAGACTATGTCTGCTTAAGACTGATATAGTGTTACCTCACTGCAGTATCACGATAGAAAGACATATTGCAAGATGCAACAAAATTTCATTGATTAACGTTTTCGGCTTTACTTTATTATTTGTTTTCATATACAATAGTGAGCCCGTGGCCTTTGTCACTAATATCTGAGACAAGTCTTAGGATGTACATATCAAATCCGAATATTTGTAATATGTATCGCCGCAGGGTATGAAATTACAGGTAATGTAATATGGGGCACCCAACAATGAAAATATACGACTCGTATGCAGGTGTTAAACATCACAGTGTGTGTGTGTGTGTGTGTGTGTGTGTGTGTGTGTGTTCAGCAAAATATGCAACAAACAAGGTGACTGCCCGGGTACAAAGCTTAATAGCTTCCATCAAAGTGCCCAAGTACCTAAGTAAGTAAAAAGACATTAAAGAAATACCGAACGAGTTATACGTGCAAATAGAAAAAAATAAATTGACTAAAATTTGCGTGCATTCAGCAAAATGTCCAGGCATGAACAAAGTGTGTGACATCCTCTTAAATACCCAGGTACCGAAACAATTCTGTGGGCATGAAACAAAATGTCCAGGCATAAACAAAGTTTACAACATCCTCTTAAATACTTAGGTATCGAAACAATATTGCGGGCATAAACCACAATTTCCAGGCAAGAACAAAACACGCGACATCCTGTAAAATATCCATACATGTAAACCGAAACAATTCTGCGGGCCTACAGAAAAATGCCCAGGCATCGAGCAAATTGTGCAAGCATCAAGTAGACTGCTAAGGTACGAAACAAAGTGCACGGGTAACCATCAAATGACCTGGTAAGTAACAATTATGCGAGCCTAAAAAAAAACATGGACTGATGACAATATTATGAAATCTTCACCAACATAATTCAAAACCCTGACATTAAAAAACCCCAAAAACAACAAAAAAAAAAACCCAGATGTTTCATGATGTCAATCCCAATTTCCTTGAGTTCCTGAATCTCGTCCCCTGCGGTACGTTGTTTGCCACTGAACCATTGTTATCTTTTTGTTTCATTGAATAATTTATAACACAACTGCTAATCTACTGATTCAATGAAACATTTGTTTCAAGTTGACGTTTTGATTTTCATTTCAATCACTGCTTATCTCTCAAGTCGAGGCCAATAAAATGGGAAAATGTGATGATTCATGAATGATAACTAGTTTAGCAATATGAGATGAACTGATTACTCGAGCATACGTGGCAAATTATAGATCTTCTACATTCTGACTTATTCAATATGACATAATTTATTACTTTTTTTCTTGGTTACTACTTGTCTGTCGTACAAAGAGAGCTGGAAGTTGCTTCTACAATCTCGTTATCGTATGAAAACAAAACAGGAAGTGACGTTTTAGTCTATCATTGAAGGGAGAAAGATAGAACCGCAGAATACAGATAAAATATCAAATATAGGGTTCTGTAATTACTTTCTGCTATTTATTTTTAAAATCCTCAAATCGAGTACTTATTATAGAAGGGTAAGACAAAAAAACTGCTAAAGGATAAGGCATACAGTGTGTTTTGTATGGCTCACTCAGGCAATAAACTATTCTAATAAATGTAGACAAACTCTATTCAGTTTTAGGAACAGGACCATATTCCTTTAAGCACCTAAAGCATCGACCATTAGCCAATCCGCCTTCTTAAAACTTCCATATTCATCTTTATTTTAGGGCAGCTGTTTCGTAAATCTTTCTGTATTGACCTACATTTTGGTAACTCAACCAAGTTTTAATGTTTTTGTCTTCTTTTTTCCTCCCAGGCTGTCTGGAAAATTGATTAGAAACCCGGTTTTCTTCAAATGCCTTCGGATCAGTTTTAACACGGTAAATCCGTTTCTATCGAAAAAATCTTAGGTCTGAATCAGAAGCAGTTCTAAATGAAACAATGATGAAGTACTTGATGCGAACAGTCTGTTCAGAAAACTTCTGTAGAATTGGATGTTGTATAGAGCTTTATGAAAGTGTTGTTGTCTCAAAAGGATCAAAAGGCCATTCACGTAGACTTACTACTCTGTGCTTATTCATTAAAGTATCAGACGCGGCTCCAGATCGATCGGCATTCATTGTGAGTTTTGTTTGTGTCGATCAAGACACACAGAAACACTTTATCAGGCATGACTATGTGAAAATCATTATCAAAATTAAGATTTATAAATGAGAAAAATTTAAGAATACATTGAACAAATATCTGGTTAAGATGAAATGATTATGCCTTATGTTCTGAAGGTTGTGGGTTCGAATCAGCTTTGGAGATGGAATAGTTATGTAATTCACTAGTTCACTAGTTATAAATTAAGTTCTACCGAGCCGTTGTATTTATCCGTTTACTTTTTTGTTTGTTATTTATATAGTTATTTAAAACATACATGTATTTCTTATAAATTGGTAGGATAGAAAAGTCAAACTACAACGTGTTTATAAAAGAGATATAAAACAACCCTTTTAACCACAAATAACCTTGCGTCAAATATTGTACAGCGTGACGTCATCAAACAACAAAATAAAACAGACATGCATGCCCACAACATGCCAATAACATACTATTAAATAATCACAGATATATCAACTACGTTAAAATTGCATTTTTTCTGAAAGCAAAAATATTAACTTAATGGAAAAAATATATAAATAATAGAACAATGTAATATAAATGTATTTATGACTAGATATATCTTATTTATACTTGGACAAATGTCTTTTGGTTCGAACTTTTCACTCTCAGTAGCTAGAGATAGATTCATAAATTTGTTGGACCCTAGTCGACAAACTCTGATTTTAGTATCCTGTTCGCCACGAAATGTCATAATAATGGCTTTTATCCAGTATCATAAGTCATTCCCAAGATCTGTCGTACTTAAATTACACTACTTGTAAAATTGAAGCATATAATTCAAGCGCATACTTTATTTTTGTCACAAAATTCACCAGCAGGGGATACGATAAATCAAGCGCAATTGGACAAGAAATACAACAGTTGCAATTTTGATATCAACTCGGCATTATAAATATCGCTTAATGTTCTGTTGTTGTTTTTTTTTCTCCCCAAGAAATGACAAACGCATAACAAAATTGATCACTGCTCTTAAAGATAAAAGGCAAATGCTTATCTTGTAAGACATTTCAATTATTTTCAATAACGTGAAGATGTTCAGTGTCTAATCTCCAGATCAAATGCTTTGCGTGGCCCTGACAGATGTAATACACATGACTGATCATCGTATAATTTCAACAAGTGACATCATGCAGCACTTTCTTAGTAATGACACCAACATCAAAATAATAATAATAATAATAACAATGTCATAGATAATAACGCAACAGAAAGAGGTTTTTAGACTGTACCGGATATGATACCAGTTTGAATATTAAGACAGTTACAATGTATCATTTGATGAAGAGTGCAACCATGATAATAAGGTTTAGAAAAGAAAAAAAAAACGCAATGAGATGTTGTTGTTGTTGTTTCCCTGAGTGATGTGCCTTTAACAAGATATAATGAAGTAATTTCAGCTAAAATGTATTCTATTCATAACATTTAAGTACTTCCGTTTAGGACTGTTTAGACAACTGTTAGACGCAGTCCCTGTTATCAAAGAGCCAAGGCTGTGCTTAAATGAAATCAAAGACAACAAGAGTTAGACATATAGTCTCGTAAAACTTGGTACCGAAGGAAGTGTTTGAACGCCTCGTACACACCTGTTACATATGGTTAGGATCAAATTTTGACATGGTCGCACGGATTATTTTTGCGCGGTGGCATTCCCGCAAACAAAGATGTTATACCGCTTTTCCGACATATGACACGTTCCCAGAGTTCCAAACAATGTGTCAGTAAAAAAGAAAAACACAAACCGCGTGCTAGTATTACTAAGAATCAAAGAGTGAAAACACTGCTTTAAGCTTTTGACATCCTAAATGAAAATATGTATGACAATGGATGGAATCATACATGCATATGGACCTCATGTGTCAGACCAGCCGAAGTGTTTCATAATTAAATGTAGTCGTCCAATTTTTCTGTATTTTATCATTGATAACAGCATGCGCCGCCATTTGACACCCCGGGACCCAATTACCCAATATATATACGGGTCAGCCCGTATCATATACAGACCTTTTGTTTTATTCGATCGACTGTTCCCGGAAAATATACTTGCTACTGATGTTTGATTCCACAATTATACTAGTTGTAACCTTTTTTTTGTATCGTATTTAATAAAAAAAGGTAAAGCATTATTAGTTTTTCTCAAACTTGTCCATGGACGACTATCTTTTCTTAACAAATGGGTTGTAGAAAGTTCCGAAAAGAGCTGTTCAAAAGCACTCTAGATTTTCCAAACACATCAGCTGGAATATATCTTAAATAATGTCGCAGCAATGGTAAATTCTCACGCTATACTCGATACGTCATATATATCACTTTTGTGTAAGATAGAAGTTTTTATTTTGCTTCTGCTACATTGTTTATGAAGAACACGCATCGCGAAAATTTATTCCATGTTACATTTCGGCACGTTACCGAAAGATAACGACAGTGCGTAGGCACATAAAGATGATAAGTATCTTTACCTATAGAGTATCTTGAGGAAAATATAGGTAATTTACAACTTATGACTTCTACTATAAACACTGATTTCAGACAATTCTGAAACATTTTCATACACTAATTTCAGCTTAAAAGTTGCCATATGTGTTAATGGTATAATTATACTGATATAACTGTTATAATTTGTAATAACATTGGGCAATTACTCATAAGTTATCTAGTGAAGAATTAGAGTTTCTATTAACTGTATCACTACTTAATGACATCCATCACATTTGAGGTTTAACGTTGATAGCTCTTAGAGGTATGGTCCAAACAAAAATTAAGCAGGAAAAATTGCAAAGGTTTTAACAAATATTAAATCGGTAAAATAACAAATGGGAATAACTAAAAAGGTATGACGTTAAGAGTTTCAGTTCCTATTAACTTCACTTCTACACAATGAGATGAGTTTTAGGTTTATAACTTAAATAAGTTAAGTCCCAATCTAAGTATGACGGACGGACAACGCCAAATCAAAATCCCCCCGCCTATGGCGGGGATAACAAGAACAGACCACGTGCGTCACGATGGATTTGCAAGATTTTTTTTAACAATGGACGCCATTCTAATAGACGAACAATGGTAAATGTCAGGGATTTCTGATTATTACCAACTTTTGACGGCATTTGTTGAACCTTATAAGAGAAAATCATTAAGTTTCAACTTTAACCTAAACTAATACACGCCTGATACACTGATACAAGCGCTCCCTTGTTTAGCTCCAGGAACATGCCTTATCGTCATTATCTTGTTGCAGTCTTATTGCACAATTTACTGCGGGAGACGTCAGATGTCCATCAAGATGGCTGCCGAGGGTTTTAAGAGGCTCAGATGAGGCTGTAATAACCCTTATGTGCCTGTCACAAAGTCGGTTTAGTGAAAGCTGGCATGGTGAGGTAAAACTTAAATGTCACTTGATATTCGTGGTTGTTTATCGTTATAGGTCACGAATAACATGGTATTTTGAAACTGTTCATTTATCCAAAACATACTTAGGTATACTGTATTGGAGTAAGCGTTACTCCTGTATAACCCTTTACCTTATAAAGACTCGTTTTGGCGAACAGAAAATCATACGTCTGATCAGGGTCGGCTCTGTTTGCTGATACTAAATTGTGGATGGATTCACGGCAAATCCTTTGTTTGTTTCATATTCAGTTTCAATTTCAATATCATAAAACTGTATTGGAATATTCATGAAAAAATGGTAAATATTTGTGTTCACCAATGCATGCAGTCCAGTTTCGATGTGGTATCGGTTCGGCATTGTCTGTTAAAGGGTTTTTGTACCAGTTTAGAAACGTGAGTTTTATTTTCTCGGGATTCTCACCCATCTTTAGGGACAATACTAGAACCATCATCAGCTTAAACGAGGAAATGTTTATTTCACCTCCTTTCGTCTTGGTATAAAATACATTCTTTGAGGAAAACAGTTTGCAACTGAAAAGGTGTTTTATTTAGACATATTACAGACAAGGACGTAACCTGGAATTTGCCCTACATTGTAATATGACTTAAATAATTCCACTGTGACGGTTAATAAAAAGATAAAGCGACAACAAAAAACATTTTTAAGTATATCTTTATTAATCTTTTCTCTCTCTGTCTGAGGTCCTGATGAAACTAAACTTTCTCGTCTGACGTTGACAAAATAGCACATTAACTTTTAAAGTTGCGATTGTTATTTAATGTTGTTATCGAGGAGGATTAATGGGAATGAATGTTTTTGTGGTAGACTTTTTGATCCAAATTGTGCTTCGAAAAGAATTATTAAGAGCTTACTAGCTCAGACATATCACACAACTTTAATGTTCAGAAAAGAAATTTCTCAATATTTAAATGGGTTTTATGATAAAATTACGAAAAGGAAAACATTATGGATAATGAATTCAATATAATAAATGCAGAAATAATATATATATATAACTTCTTCATTTATTATTTACCCTAGTCATCAATATATATAGATATAGATACATGTATATAGATATAACATACCCTTAAGGAATATATCTTACTAAACATAAATATAAAGGTCGGAGAAAAAGCGTTTTATAGAAAGAAATTTCTAGAAAATAATATACTTACAATTAATGATCTCCTTACTAAAGATTGTTCTTTTATAACCTTTGATGACTTTGTTGATAAACATGGGCATGTAACTAATTTTTTAGAATATGCCAGTATTATTAACTCTATTAAGAGCTATATTAAAAAACTAAAAATTGATTCACCATTATACAAATTAGATGAACCATTATTACCCTTACCTTTATCAATACTTCTTAAAAATAAAAAAGGATGTAGAAATATTTATGATAATTTGAAACTTAAAAATATTGTCCCTACATCAGTGGATAAATGGGTCACAACTATTGGTGGAAATACAATTTCTTCAGATATTTTACAAAATTTTAATATTCCTTTTAAATGTTGCAAAGATACTTCTCTGCAATGGTTTCAAAGTAGAATCAATCATAGAATTTTAGGTACGAATTATTTGTTGAAAAAAATGGAGATAAAAGAAAGTGAAATGTGTTCCATTTGTCATCAAGAACCTGAGACATTGATTCATCTATTTTATAACTGTCCTTTTGTAAAAGATTTTTGGAAAGAATTGTGGAATTTATTAAATACTGACTGTCCACAAATTTCTAATTATTTTAAAATTAAGGATATTATGTTTGGAAACAAACATTTCAAATCTGTTGTAAATACAGTAATTATTTTAGGCAAATACTTTATTTTTAAAATAAAAGATACAAATCAAAAACCTAATGTTGTAAAGTTTATAAAAAATTGCTCAACAATATTATATTGAATGTAATATCGCATGTAATAACAACAGAAGAACTGAATTTGAAAACAGGTGGAAACCTTTAAGACCCTTGTTAAACTTTTTATTATAAAGACCAAAATATTTATACATTTTACTTTCATGAACAATTTATGACTAGAACAAGATGAAGTTTATCATCAACATCAATATTGACTTTGACCAACATTTTTTTCTCTTTTTTTTCCCCAAATAATATGCTATATGTACAGGCATATTTTCTACAGATTTGTATCTACCTTTCCTTCTTTAGTACAAAGTACTACAAGCTTTAATATTGTATAACTGACTGGTAATTGATTATGAATATTAATATTTAGGGAAATGTAAAATATCAAGACCTCTATTGTACTTTATATATGTTATATTGTTTTGGGATGTAATCTTATTAAGATATCGAAATATCAACGAATAACCATTTTTGATTTTAAGTTGATTCCGTTCTAAAATATCGAATATCAAAAATGTTTTTACCAGCCAAATTATTTACTGCCAAACTTATCCAGAAAATGAGTTCATGGAAATAAAAATCTCTCTACCTAGATGGCAGGTGAATAGATAAATCAATAGTTTTCAATTTTTTTCCTATTTCGATTACATATGAATTTTTTTAATTTTTGAAATCCCAAATGGTAATTCAGAATTGTTTTTGTAAACATTATGTATGTTATGTACATATTAGTAAAATTAAAAATTTAAAAAAAAAAAAAAAAAAAAAAAAACATACCCTTAAGGTAGTCCTATATGTGCTGTCGTTTTATGATATTTTCTTGCTGTGGCAATACGACGTCATATCGAAAAGCCAAGTTCCACTGTGAAATCAGGGCGGAATAATTAGGCTATTATAAACACAATTATACAAAATGAACGCATCTAAAATACTTTGCAATGGGGAAGAGTGATGAAAGAGTGATGTCTGTGATTGATGACTTTGTCATTGTCATATAGATATTCCGTGTTACTTATTGTATTAAAAAATTCCAATAACAAAACATTATAAACACAGTCGGAATGTATGCCACTGATAATTCTCGCTTTTAATTCTCATTTTTGCCGATTCGTAAAAAATATTTACTCATAGTAATGATGTTTTCAAGAGTGAAGAGTTTACATGTATTGTTTACATTCAATTAATAAGCTTAAAAAAATTCATTTTGGCAAATTTAAAAAAAAAAAAAATAGCAGATTTTAATTTTTAGGGTTGAATGAAATCACATAATGATAAAAATGATTTTTTTTTACATAAAATGTTTTTATTTGATAAAAATGATAGTAATCACTGAAATTAAGAAAGTTGCATATTTCAGATTTTGTTTCGAGTTTTTGAGGCTTTTCGATATGATTTCGCTTTGTCCCCACCAAAAAAATATAACTTAGCGACGGAATATAAATAGGACTAACCCTTAATGCTGATCTTATTTCGCTTCTGTTGTGTGACAGTTACATATCGAGGGGTGAGAGCGAGACTAGGCTTAGTGCTAATGTGTGTGTGTGTGTGTGTGTGTGTGTGCGTGCGTGCAATTAGCCTAGTTTCGCTCTCACCCCTCGATAAACGCTTTGCATAATTTTGAAATTCGTTCATAGACAGACATAGAAACACAATATATTTGAGATAAATGCCTAAACGCAAAACTAACAAATTGATGCAATTTTGAGTACGGCACAAATTGAACCGAATGTATCAGATTGCATGACATGTGGAAATATTTCTGGATTTATGATTGTAATTTTCTCCAGATACTCGTTTTTATTTTCTTTCTCATCAAGTTTGCTAGAAAACGCCAGATGTGTTCACACTCATGACAAAATGTTCATCAACACGGCGATCACTAGTAAGCTCAGAATGCAGATTTCAATGTACGCTGTTTCTGTTTGCATGTTTCCTTGTTTGACTGATTGGGTTTAAAGTCCTGTCGACAGTAGTCTGGGGACTTTTTTGTCTACCTGTGACAAATATGGAGCTTCTTGTTTTTGATATCACGCTGTTGACAAGTGTACCTTGCCAAGACCAGTTGCATTA
>CM037784.1:15584912-15634912 GCA_021229015.1 Solen grandis
GCCCCGCTCCAGGGATCACTTGATTTTACATAGACTTATATTGGAAAAAAAAAACTAGAAAAATCTTCAAGGTCTGGAGTTTATTTATTTAGTATGTAACATGGGCTAATAGACCTCTACCAAGTAGAGTGTGGTAGTGTGTAGCATTGTCTAGTCGATTCTTACCAACTTTGTTCAAATCATGACCCTGGGGTCAAAATTGGCTCTGCCCCAGCGGTCACTTGATTTTACATAGCCTTATGATACCAGGTGAGCGATCCAGGGCCATCATGGCCCTCTTGTTAATTTATGTACAAGTTATTCAACTGTAATCCGTGAATCTAATTCTTCAAAAATACAGTAATTATCATCAAAACTATGTTCATTGCAAAATGTTTTTGCATTATCATTGTCTATATTAGGTACACTTGTATGCAATGTTTAAAGATGATTTAAGAAATCCTCAGTCGTAATATTATTAGGATGACCTTTTGTGATCTTAGACAGATGTTTCTAAAAGTTTATAGGGTGCCTGTGATAAAATCGTTCTATTTCTCTCAATTTCTCATAATTTACATTTCCTTTTCGTTCTTTATACACGTTTTTTTTAGTTTATTTACAATCAAAATTACAGTCTGTCTAATGTGATTAAATACGGGTAACTTTGAAATAATACCATTCCTAAATTCCTCAGTAAGTCTTCATTCCATTTTACTTGAGTTTTAAAACTCTCACTATCATCATTGCATGCACATTTGCATATAATTATAAAAGAAGTATGTAAATGATCTGACCATACACAAAATGGTTCGTCTTTGAAGTCAAAAATAGAGTTCAATCAAGCAATCTCACGTAACATCAAATAATCCATGACGCTAGAGCCCGTGGTACATGCATAAGAGCCTGTATTGCAATCCTGTCCCAGTCTACCGTCAGCAATTCGAAGCAAAGTAGCCTTACAAAGATCCATTAATTTTAAGCCATTGTCCATAGAAATGCGGCCAACCGTATCGTCTGCACAGTAATCATCATCATCAATTAAACCAACAGGCCTATCACAAACAATATAATCTTTTCTATCCCCATTTCCTTCACTAGCATTCCAGTCACGTACAACATGCTCCATTCCTATAATGTCATAATTGAAAACATCATTTTGCAATATATCGAACAAATCATTATTTATAAATTATATGCAGGTGACCCCCGGGCCATATATAAACTCCTGCCAAATAAACGTCATCGTTTAATCCAAAATAATATGTATCTAATTTTAGTCACACATTTGTGTCAAAATAATTTCCAACTGATACCATTTCAATACTCATTCCTGATGTAAATTACAACGCCCCCACTACACTGTTTTGAACGACGATTTTGACATTTACGATATATTTAAGTTTAAACATTTATAACCGCTTATATCAAAGTCTTTATATTTGCTGCCCCAAGACTTAAAAAGAAAAATAATTTCAAATTGAGATAATTTATCAATAAACTCACGGTCCTCTAATTTAGATCCGGCAATAAATGGATATTTCTAAATTACTGAAACCCAAGCGAGTCGTTAGTGGTACTTTTGTTCAATCGATATTCAAAATACAATTATAGGACTAGGCGATACATCTATGTAGAGCTTGATCAAAGATGGAAACGCTCTCATTTTCACATCAGTGCTTATATCGCATTAATTATCCTTCTAAACTGCCTTATAAAAAAAACCACTTTATGACCCCGCCATGAAATGAAGACGGGCATATGCAATTACATCTGTCAGTGTGTGGGTATGTTTGTAACTATGTAGTTTAAGTTTGTGTACTGAAATTGAAAATGATCTCAGCAGAAGGGTGACTTTTAAATCATGCCCGGGCAGCAACTTCGTTATTTTCCCAGACACACAGACGATTTGTTACTGTTGTGATGATATGTTTTCACTCGATCCGCATTGGAATCAGTGCATACCAAGAATAAGATAATATCTTCTGGCTTACGGTTCTCTGGAAAAAGTTCGCCGTGAGAAAGGGATAACAATAAAGGCAATAATAAATCCATCAAATGTTAGTGTTATCTTTTGTTAAACGAAACGTTCCTATAAGATTTATCTATGGACAAAGTTTTAAGTGTTTTTTTGTTTTGTTTTGTTTTTCTTCTTTTTTCAATCACTCAGAGGGGACCCATTTATTATCCCCGTCATAGATTTAAGCAATCTCCCATATACCTTACAAACATATTGTTAAAAAATGAAAATGATCAGATGCAGTTTTCTGCTTAGCATAGACATCATCAGTCGAGAACCATCTGTCATCAGGTGTTTTGCCCCTTAACTCGGAACACCCTCGAGATGTTGGGGCAGATGGAGTTGATCAGGAACCACCTTATCTATGTTGGCTGCGATCCTGAGGAGCCACGTTGCAGCCAGAGCCAGCAGGAGGATGACTGTTCTTTCCGCTGTCTTCCCTAGTATGACCCGCCGTGAATCGGGCTTTTCCTTTGATGCCCAGAGCTCCTAGCATTCTCCATGCCGATTAAGAAGGAAATCCTCTACAACTAACCTCCCCTCCACTTGGAAAATCCAGGTTTTCCAGCTTTTATCCATGCACGTCTGGGCTAGGTCTTCGTACTTGATCCTTTTGAGCTCAAATGCCTCGTCTACTCTTTCCTCCCATGGAACTGTAAGTTCAATTAAGATGACCAGTTTGGGAGATCTGGATCAAAGCACTATGTTTGGTCTAAGAGTTGTCTGGGCTAATTCTTCCAGGAACTGGAGCTTGTTCTTCAGGTATACTCCCATCCAAGCTTTTGGATTCTTGTATTTATATTTTTATCATTATAGACTGAGTCTAGAACAAATAAATATTGGTGTAAATAATATTAAATCTTACTGAATTTGCTTCTTCTTTCACTAATGAAATAAGTTCGATATATGCAATATCAATTTTGACACAGATTAGTATTTACTAAGTTATCTTCACACGAATTTATCTTTATTTATTTTCTACTTTCTCTGATATTATATCATTTATAAAGATAAGCCCTGACTTTATCCAGTGTGTAAATATTAAACATTTACTTTTATGCTTGATTAATTTATTTCCCCATATAATTTGAATTCTAACCGTATAGGGATTGTTTTCTGTTACTTGTATTCTGTTAGTCTTTTGTTTATTTTTTTTAAATTATGTCCAGGTTGGAAGCGAATATTTATAAAACGGTAACATTCTAATGTGGTTTGTTTCTAGATAATTTAAAACAAGAGGGCCAAGATGGCCCTTGGTCGCTCACCTGAGAAAGATGATTGCTTAAGAAATAAAGATGCTTGAGTGTAAAAGTGAAATCTGGCTTTTTTTATGGTGAAATGGGCATAACTCCTAAATTTACAAGTCAATATCAGTTATAATTGAACCCGATTGTGAGATTATGGGCATAAACATTGTCTTAATGTTTGAAAAAGATTGTTAAAAAATGAATTTGGTAGAGAATAAATAAAGTGAAATCTTGCATTTTTTGTATTAAAAGGGGCATAACTCCTGACCTAATTGACGGATCTCAGCCATAATCGAACTCAATCGAGAAATTATGGTCATAAGCATTGTCATAAAGTTTGAAAATGATTGCTCAAAAGATGAAGATGCTAGAGTGTAAACAAAGTGAAATATGGCATTTTTTAATATTAAAAGGGGCATAACTTCTGACCTAATTGACCGATCTCAGCCATAATCGAACTCAATCGAGACATTATGGTCATAAGCATTGCCATAAAGTTTGAAGATGATTGCTTAAGAAATAAAGGTGATAGAGTGTAAACACTAAAAATTGTTGACGCCGCACGACGCACGACGGACGCTCACGGGATCACAATAGCTCACCCTGAGTTGCTCAGGTGAGCTAAAAATCGATATTCATATCGAGAGTTTTAAGTGCAGCGTGTATCAAGCTACTGAAAACACAATGAACAATAGTAAGATATGGACTTCATTATGAATTGTTTAAAACACCGTCAAATAACATTTCAATCAATAAATCAATTATCGCGACATCATCAAACAGATAAATCATATTTCATGAAAACACCCCTTGAATGAGTGTATTGTGTTCTTTGATTTATACATTCTGTTGATGTTAATCTGTTAAAATTCTAACATCGACTAAAGAACTTTGTCAGGAGACATAATAATTGGAGAGTGCTTACTTCAGAGGGTCGTGACTGTCTTATTTAATTCTTATATGGTCTCAGTTCTGTTCAGAGAATAGTTGCAATATTATCATTTAATTACAGGTCACCCCATTTATCGTGTTAAAATAGTTTGTATTAAAATGGTCTGAAAACTAAAGGAGATATACGGAATATCATTAACGGATATTTTCCCATTCTAAGCCAGAACATTTAAGGAGGATGGGGTTACTTCCATATGTGGCCCTTTTTGGAGTTTTCGGAATTGGATTTTCTGAGGCAAAAACGGGACTATTTGAAATTCATCAAAGCTCTCGAATTAATGTTATAGACGGCGAGAGCTCGGCACGTTCTAGAATGGAGTGTGTCTATCGTTGTCTCCAGGGTAACTACGCTGCAGCCACTTGGAATACCGTCACCGGCACGTGTCTCTATGGAAACAGGGCGATCGTAATGTCGGTGGATGACGTAACAAATGTCAGCTTTTTGCGAGGTACACTTGCACTTATCCTAATAATGCAATATCCTAATAATCATTTCGAATTGTAAAGTACATGACGAAATTTAATTTTCGAAAGTCGATCCCAAGGTTCACACGTGCACTTTATTTCACTCACAAGTCATTTCAAATAGTCTAATTCAAACCCATTTCGTGTTAACATTTCTTTCTTAAGTGAATATCAGGAATTCAATTTGTTGTAATTGTTGTTTTGATGTAGTTTTAAAAAGGTAAACAGGAATGCAGTATTCATCTTAGTATTGATATATACGATTTTCACGAGTTTACCATCTGCCTTTGCTGTTCCTTACCTCATTGTAAAGGAGTAAGTATTTCTTTAAGCACTTCCTATGTTTATTTACAGTAGAACTTCGATAAGCGAAGTTGAGGGGACTGAACTAAAAGGTTTGAGACATCGGGACTTCGACTTATATATGGGGCTATACCAACGGTTGAACTGTCAAGTCTTTGAAGTCTAGATAAGGCTTTGTTGCATAACTTTCGGCCGAAAACGTAATTTTATACACATTTTGGTATACTACTGTATATGAAGCGGATATTTCATTACTTTCAGATGTATTCGAAACAAAATAGGAAGATATTCTTTACGAAAACAAAACCATTTATAAGCAAGATTTGTAAAGAAAACAAAACGTTGCTGGCGTAATTCAAATATATGTATACGATAGGTATTGAGGACAGATACAGAGTTAAACATTCATCAAAGCGTTTAATATTTAGATGCACGGGTTGGGCACCGGATCCTTCGCTAACCAGTGTGTCATGATCAGCGGAAGTATCTATCAAAGAAACAAATTCAAGGGATCTTTCAATTGATATGGCACCTAGAGCGATTTCAATTAAAGAATTGTTTCACACACAGGAAAAGCTTGTGCAGACCGTTAAAAGATGTAGATTTCGTGATATAGCACCTGTCATACAGGTGAAATTGTCAATTTGGTGGCAATTTGGTGGCAGCGAAAGCAGCCGTAGAGGTGTGAAAATTATTATCCCGCAGTCGAGTTGTGAAATCAGCCAAAATGCTTCGACTTTTTTTATGATAAAATGTATTCAGTTATTAACATAACATAACATAACATAACATAAGTTTATTAGCATAGAACATATACATATACATTCATAGCCATTTGAACCTTTATAAGAAAAGGAAATCACATGCACAAAAAGTGAGACATAACATGTTTTTCTGAGAAGCAGGTCGTTGATATTCTACCTGAAAATAAAAGTATTATAAGTTTGACACAATAATAATTACGACTTATAATATACTAAACAGTATCTGTTTGTCTAAGCTGAAAGGCAAAATATAAGAATTTAGCTACATTATTTATTAAACGTACAGAAGATGAACTCATTATAGATACGAATTTATTAATATTTGGCCACTGGCAATAATATTTTGGTAAGAATTTCCTTCTAAGTTCACTATATTTTGGGCAGATTAGAATGAAATGATATTCGTTTTCGATAACTCGCATTGTGCAATTTGGACATATTCTCTCATCTCTGGGAAGGTTTGTGTGTCGTCCCGTTTCTATTAAAAGATTGTGCGTTGAGAGCCTAAATTTTGTTAGACATATTCTGTATTTATCTATAATGATATAATTAAGATATTTCTCCATACTTAAATCATATTTGTATTTACTGTAAAATTCTAGTCTGTTTGAATCATAAATATTACTTCTCCATGATTGTTGTTTGCATCTTTTTTCAACATATTATAAACCCTTTTAACTAGCGACTCATTATTGTAATTTTGGATTTTTACCCAGTATTTCATCATAAGTATTTTTCGTCTTATCATAATGGGATATCTCCCTAATTCACCATATAATCCATCAATGTTTGTATTTTTCTTTACACAAAGTGTTTTCCTCATAAATTTATTATGAATTTGTTCAATATTTGTAGCATTGTAATAACCAAACATTTCAGCACCATAATTGAGTACAGATCCAACGAGACTATCAAATAGGTAACATTTATCTTTTGTTGTTATATCTATCTGATTAAAAATTATAAATAGGTTATGTAGTGCAAACAAAGATCGATCAGCAAGTTTTTTCTGTGTTCGATACCATTTCCCATTTTTGAACAGAGTTATTCCAAGATAACGAAAATTATCTACAATATCTAATACAATGTTGTTATATCTAAAATCATGTCTTGTATGTCTGCCATTTTCGAAAATCATAACTTTTGTTTTATTTGTATTTACTTTTAAATTCCAGATGTTGCAATATTGTTCAATATCATTGAGTAAAGATTGTAGTGCCTCGGGAGTATGTGCAAAGACAACAGCGTCATCAGCAAATAGTAATATGAATAATTTTATTTCTTCAAGTCTAAACAGGCCGTCAATATCGCTATTAATATGAGTTAAAATGTCATTCACGAAGAAGAGAAATAATAAACTGGAACATTGGTCTCCCTGCTTGACACCGATGTTTGAGTCAAAAAATGAGGAAGTTTGTCCTTTGTGACGGATACATGCTTTCACAACACTGTACATGCTTTTGAGCGCATTGATAAATTTGGAACTTATATTAGCGTGTATCAATTTGAGAAAAAGTAGAAGGTTTAAAATTTTTAAATAAGGGCAGTTAATTTCTTTTTTTGAAAGTGTTTTGCAATTATAGAATGTAAAACGAATATACAGTCTATAGTAGACTTCCCTTTTTGAAAGCCGAATTGATTTTCGATTATAGTTTCATGTTTAGTGCACCATTTCGTTAGCCTGTTTGATAACACTTGTGAATAAATCTTAGATAGTATGTTGATGAGAGTAACACCTCTGTAGTTTTTTTGGATCGTCTGGATTGCCACATTTGAATATTGGGCAGATAATCCCTTCTGCAAAACTTTTTGGGTATTCTCCCTTGTCAAGAAGTCTGTTAAACAATGTTATTAAAAAAGGGTTTATTTGGTTAAAAGAACTTTTATAAATTTCAGCACATATTCCGTCTATACCGCTACTTTTGTTATTGTTTTGTGAGAAAACAGCATGTCTTATGTCTTCTAATGTAATGGTAGCATCAAGATCTCTATCAGTTTGATTATGATTGGGAATAGTGTCGTTATCATTTAAAGTTTTATCTTGGGCACTGAATAATTCTTTAAAATGTTCATATAACTCTGTGATATTTAGATCTCTTGATGATTGACTCTGGTTTTTGTACTGCTTTTTTATTCGTTTCCAAAATTCTCTGGGTTTGTTTTTTTATGTACGGACCGCAGAAAAACGTCTCGACACATTGAAAAATTCGACTCATAAAAGTTCGACTCTTATTGATATATAGGGGAAACTGTCGAGACTTTTATTTAACTTCATCGAGAAATTTAACTCTCAAAGTTTGACTCAAAGAAGTTCTACTGAATCTTTATTGACAAAATTTAGAATTGTTCTAATACGTTCCAGAAGAACTCAAACGTTTACCCAGATTGTACTTTTTTCTCCGTGGAAGAAATTATTAATTCGTACTAAACATAAAATCTTGCCCTTTTAGTTATATATAATTAATAATTAAGCAGTCGTTTTACACCAATTAGTACATAAAAACTATCAAAGTAGTATTTACACACGATACTCAAGCGACCCAGACCTACATTATAGACCCGGAAACGGTAATAGATCAAACATTCTGCCGTAGAGTGAAATAGAAATAAAATTTGTTTCGGAATACTTTTAAAGTCTTTTAATTTTATATTTCCCTATCTACATTTTCATGACGGCAACCATACTTGTATTTACTAATGATTTTAAGTTGAAATTGTAACCCATATCACGTGATGTTTGACGAAATTCTCGTGGATGAACGAGTACAGAACTCTGTAGACGTACTAATATATTTATTGCTATATTATTGGTATATAAATCAGATCCACTGACTTTTTTCTAAATTTCTTCACATAATAAACGACATCTTCACCAAAACTTCAGATGATTGTATTGAGACAAACTCTGAAATTATATGAATGCCTTTACAGTTAGAGGTTGATAAGAAGTTGATTCAGACACCGCGTTGATTGGCCATGACATTTCAGATGGAGTAACATGACATGAGTACTCATGTTTGTTGTTGATACATATCTGTTTCTTGTTATTGCAATTGTTATACCATGTTGTTGGCTATAAATGCTTATTGTGCTATTTAATGCCAAATAAAGATTATGTTATGTTAAGAGATGAAATTGTGTGAAACATATTTTGCAAGTACATGTCTTAACACATTTGTATGTGCATTTACACTTTTGTGACACTTTAAAGTATATTCTCACGAGACTGATTTTGCAAACAGTTATTGTTTGAATATCAATTCATTGATGTATCACGATATGATTTATGAAATAGAGGTGATTACTTGATGCCAGAGTTTGGACTAACTCTTTCTAAAATCATTTCATAAATTCTACATTGCAGCATTGGATTTTATTTATTTATCTGCAAATCATCATAAAATAAAACAAAAAAACCTTAATACTGTAATCTGGTGAAAGAAAATTGATATACTGCATGCTAGATTAAAATAAACCTATAGGAGAGTATGCACAATTAATTACCTTTCTTGTGTATATAGACCCCGCTGTGAAATGTAGTTAATGATTTATTTGAATGCACCTTCTCAAAATGTTTTGCTACATCGCTTTTATGATTAAAGAACGCATCGATGTATTACTAAAGTAATACTTTTATACAGAAGGGCTACATATAATCATCTTTAAGGCTAAAATTAAGTACATGATCAGTATATGATGTTATTATACGTCTTTTCTTTTTAAATGTACGCGTAGATGTGTAAGTTTCATGTTAAACTTAACTGGAATAGCAACCAGGGGTACAGGCTTCAGAAAATAGACTGAGCTGTTCCTTATATTGGAATCATTTTTATATGTTGTTTTACTGTAATTATTCTTGGCTATTTTTGACGTTTTTTATTTTTAGCTTGCCCGTCAGGTTGGATTCGGTTCGCCACTGGTTGCTATGTGATACTGGACATTGTGATGAATGCCACGAGTGCCCAGGTTCTGTATATCTATTTTTAATTACACATTCAAACAAAACATATTCCGTATGCTTTTTTATGTTTAAGATACTGGTTTGTGACTGCACAACATGTAAATAAATATGTTTTATTCTTAAGCGGATGCTATATATTTTCATTTCTATAGTTTATTGAAAGAGACATGTATTATATCACTAACTGTCTTGAAGAATAGTTTTCATTTGCGAAGCTCCAATTTTTTCTTTGTTGTGATATCGGAAATAAATTTGGCGTCGCTGTGTGACTTAAGTACTTGGGCAGCGAGGCAACAAAATATGGCAAAAACAAAATGTATGATTATGATACCTTAACATTGATTGTATTCATAAATATCTGCCAATATGTATCGTTTGTGTGGGTGTTTATTGTGTTTAACACCCCACCGACAATATTTCATTCATTTGGCGACGATTTCTACTTGAGACCGATATAGTGTTGCCACACTGTAGTAAAACGTCCTAGACATGTGGCATGATACCACAGCCCGTCACATTATCCTGACAAAGGGCCAACTAGTCCTGGAACTACCCTTGTATGTGTCGACGTAACCCAGTCGGCATGTATTTCTTAACGAAGAGGGGTCAAGCCGGTGCCGACAGACAACTGGAAGATGTGCAAATATCATAAATATTTATTACATTAATCGACAATAGCCTGGTACCGTGTGCAGTCAAGCATTACCCACGGTTACATCTTAGACTTAGGTAAAAACGATCACAAACTTCATAAAGACTGACGCGAAATACACAAGGTCATACATGTACATAGATTTAAAAGGACAAACATAAGTTAAAGGAAATAATCACTTTATAATTAAAAAATCTAATAAGATGCTTGAGTACATTGATTAAACATTTATTTCAGACTTTATTGTTTGTATGTTAGAATACAAACCTGAAAGATGTACAAATATCATAAATATGTATTACAGAACAGAACATAATTTCATTGACTTAAGCATACAATCGCTCATCGTCATACAAAACACATATATACAAATAACATACACATGCAAGGAAAATGGCTACTGAACCGATGTATATCATATATATTTATCATTATGACATATTGATCATACTGAAGTGATATAAAGATGTGAGAGTGGATCAATTAACATGAAGGAATACCGTCTCTGATCGAATTTTTAAAACTTTTTATACAAAACTTAGCTAGTTTTACCAAAAGCGCTTTTTTCTTGTATTGATGAGATTCATGGATTTTAATATATTTGGTCTGTTGTAATACTATTTAGGAATAAATTTTATTCTTAAAACTCTATATAATGGGCATTTTAGTATAAAATGAAACTCATCTTCTATTTCATTTAAGTTACATAGAGTACATCTACGTTGGCGTCTAACAATATTTGAGTGAACAAAATGACATATTATTTCTCCAAGTCGTAATATATATATATCTTTTAAACGTGTCTTTAAAATAGGTATAAACATGTCAACATCTACTGATTCTGGAAATAACCAAATCTCATGAAACCCGGCGTTTTGTAAAATATTCATTTTTTTTACCAATTCTCAAAATTTCCTAATATTATTTCTTGTCGTTGATTATCTCTTACCGTCTTTAAAATAATATTATCTCCCTTTTTTCCATATAATTTTAACCAATACTTAACCATACGTACATACCGTGTAATATAAAGTGGAAATCTTCCCAGTTCTGAATATAGTGCTAGGGTATTGTTTGAATTTTTTATATTTATAAGTCTCTTACAAAAAATTTTATGATCAATTTCTAAATTTTCTGCTTTAATATCTCCCCAGATTTCACAACCGTAATTGAGGATGGATAAAACGTACGAGTCAAAAAGATTAAACAATGTGTCTACTGGAATATTTTTCCCTCTAATGATATTTAATAATGAATGCATTGCCCTTAAAGCTTTACCCCTTAATGTATTTGTGGCAGGAACAAAAGAACCTTCACTCGACATGACAATACCGAGATAGTTGAACGAATTTACAATTTCAATATCCTGACCTCCATACAACCATTTTTCACCCCGTTTTAACTTCCCACCTTGTTTAAAAGTCATTATTTTTGTTTTCTCAACATTCACCGTTAGATTCCGTTTGTTGCAATATATTTTCAATAGATTTAATAACTCTTGTAATCCTTGAGCTGTTTCTGAACAAATAACAGCATCAGCAAATAATAATAAATAAATCGACAATTGGTCTATTAACACCCCGGCATTACTATTTTCTTTCAAATAATTTTCGATATCATTAATGAAAAGAGAAAACATTATAGGTGACGTAGTCTCTCCCTGGAACAAGCCGATTTTGCTCTGTAAAAAATCCGAAAGCGTTTCCATATGTTTTACAGCTAATTTGACATCATTTTACATTGACCTAATTACAGAAAAAAGTTTCCCATCAATGCCATGTTCATCAACTTATACCATAGACAATTTCGGTTTATATAATTTCTGTTGAAATCATAAACAATGTATACAATTTTGTTTTTTTTAATTGCGAATTTTATTAAGTATGAATACGGAATATGCATCCCTGTACCTGTAGTTCTCTTTAAAACCAAAGTGCGATTGAAAAGGTTTTCATTATTCACTGACAAATTCTTAAACCTTTCACTTCAAACAAGAGGCCGTTGATGGCCTTAATATCGTCACTGAGATAATAGGTTGACCCAAGGAACATCTGTACCAATTTATTTTAAAATCTGGCCAGTAGTTTTGAAGAAGATGATATTGTTTTTCTTTTTGTTGCCATGGCAACCAGAGTTCTTCATGGATCAAGTTTATTTTAGCAACTTTTGTGAAGGTTGACCCAAGGATCACAAATTCTGTCCAGTGGTTTCAGAGGAGATGTTGTTTAAAAGTTTCTCTATATACATATAAGGCAAATAAGCCCCGCCCCTGGCGGCCATGTTTTTTACGGATCGGAATAATTTTAGCAACTTTGGTAGAGGTTGACCCAAGGAACATCTGTACCAATTTATTTTAAAATCTGGACAGTAATTTTGAAGAAGATGAATTTTAAAGTTTTCATTTTTTTTTCTTTTTGTTGCCATGGCAACCAGAGTTCTACATGGATCAAGTTTATTTTAGCAACTTTTGTGAAGGTTGACCTAAGGATCATCCCTGCCAAGTTTAATTAAATTATGTCCAGTGGTTTCAGAGGAGATGGTGTTTAAAGATTTCTCTATATACATATAAGGCAAATAAGCCCCGCCCCTGGCGGCCATTTTTTTTACGGATCGGAATAATTTTAGCAACTTTGGTAGAGGTTGACCCAAGGAACATCTGTACCAATTTATTTTAAAATCTGGCCAGTAGTTTTGAAGAAGATGAATTTTAAAGTTTTCATATTTTTTTCTTTTTGTTGCCATGGCAACCAGAGTTCTACATGGATCAAGTTTATTTTAGCAACTTTTGTGAAGGTTGACCCAAGGATCATCCCTGCCAAGTTTAATCAAATTCTGTCCAGTGGTTTCAGAGGAGATGTTGTTTAAAGATTTCTGTATATACATATAATTTGGTTTTAAATCATTTACAAAACTGTATGAAACATGTGTGACTCCAATTCTTGACTATTGTGCTTCTGTGTGGGGTGCTGGCCAGTACCCGTCAATAGAGACTGTCCAGAACCGAGCGATGCGTTACATAATGGGGGTCCACAGGTTCACACCGACAGCCGCCTTGATCGGAGACACCGGCTGGTTACCGAGCAAATACCATAGATGGACTGATATGTTACGCTACTGGAATCGCCTGTTACAATTCAGTGATAATCAGCTGACGAAATGTGTGTTTCTCACCGATTATACCAACAGTAGGAACAATTGGTGTGCAGATATAAAAGCTGTAATGGACAAATTGAACTTAACACAGTATTACCATAACAAAGAACCTGTAAATCTCAGTGATGTGAAAGTAAAGATTAATCAATATTATCATAGCTTGTGGTGCAATGAAGTTAAAATCTACCCAAAACTTAGAACTTACCGTCTATTTAAACACTCTTTTGACTGTGAGCCTTACCTTTTGTTAAACCTGGCCAGAAATGAAAGATCATTATTATCCCAATTTAGATGTGGTATTTTACCATTAAGAATAGAGACAGGGAGGTATGTTGGAGAGGCGATCGAGCAAAGAGTCTGTAAAATGTGTGACAGTGATGTGATAGAAAATGAAATGCATTTTTTGTTAGAGTGTGAAGCTTACCAGGGTCATAGACAGTGTATGGTTAATTCATTAAACTTAGATGTATATAGTGAAGAACAAAAATTTACACATTTACTTGAAAAATATCCACGGAGAGTGTCAACATTTTTAACAAAAGCATATTTACATCGAAAATCTATTTTGTTCACATAATTTATATTTATCATCTGTGCCGTTCATTACTATGTTATTTATTTTGTAAATATAAACGGTGACATAAAGGGCCCATTGGGCCGGGTGTACGTAATATATTATGTTGATCTATTCATATATCTTAATATATATGCATTGTTTGTACACATGTCACGATAATAAATAAACATTTACTTATAAGGCAAATAAGCCCCGCCCCTGGCGGCCATTTTTTTTTACGGATCGAAATAATTTTAGCAACTTTGGTAGAGGTTGACCCAAGGAACATTCCTGCCATGTTTCATTAAATTCTGTCCAGCGGTTTCAGAGGAGATGTCGTTTAAACAAATTGTTGACGGCGGACGACGACGGACACCGGACGAAGGGCGATCACAAAAGCTCACCTTGAGCACTTTGTGCTCAGGTGAGCTAACAACTGTAAACAGCTTGGAAAAACAACTAGTAATCGCTATGCCTCTATAATGCATAGTTCCATGACCCACCTATTAACATATCTTAACAATAGATTACAGTTAGATTTTGTCCCACAAACACGATGTTAACAAAGGAGCACATGTCATTGTTTGTGGCCAATCCTATTCTTATTCAAATAAAAGTTAGGGTCAGGGAACTATCCATTTCACGGATCCGAAGGGTCACCTTTCTTATATAATGGTACCAGTACCCCGTTAGACCATGCACGTGGAAACTGTTGTGTGTCTAAAATATGATTGAATAATAAAACTAGCGATTTACCAAGTATGTCAACCCCCTCCTTAAAATACTCATATATAATGCAGTCTAATGAACATGACTTATTGGTCCCTAATTTTCTTGTCGCGAGCTTGATTTCTTCAAACGTGATTGGTCTATCTAATTCAGGAAACGATGTATCCTTCTTCCGCACTTGTTCTTTGTCGGGGTCATGCGCGAATTTCGCCACGATCGGTCGGATTTTCCCATGTCGAAATGAGCCCACTCGATGTGCTCTCTGATTTTCGCATTTCTATTTTCAGCTTCTCTTTAAAAAAATTTAATATCTTGTCTTTGCATTGTTCATCTTTCTCTTCAGGTAAATTGAAAAATAAATTGTCTCTCATACTCCTGCTCTTTAAATCTATGATATCTTCCTGTAGTTGTGCTTCTTTCTTTTTTCTCTCATTTTCTTCTTTCTTTATCTGGGCGAATTACGTATCCAACTCTTTTTGTTTCTGATTGATGCTATCGAGCATACTTGTGTCGAAAGCTCGACTTTTTTCTAGGTCGCTGAGCCGAGATTCTATGACGCTGATCTTTTGACCGCTATCCTGGACTTGCACGGACAATTTGTTCACCGTGGATTGGATGGAGTCAAGTTGTTTCAGTTTACTGTCCAATGCGTCCAGTCTTTGCAAAATAATTGAGAACATGTCTGTTTGTGTATTGGCCGAGTAAGACTGTATGTTTTGCTGTTGGCCATTATTACATAACACAGGAGGACGCGGACATCATGGCCATATATTGACCTTGTTGATTCATAATAGGAGCACTATTTGACAAATTGTTAGTTAAAGTCTGGTATTGATTTTGGTTTTGAGGAGTGCTAAATACCTGACCTGTATAATTTGTACCACACTGAACTTCTGGCCCTCCTCCTTGTACCGGTATATTCGTTTTTCCGTTCATCCCGCCTTTTGGATCCTTTGTCCGTTTCACCGCCAACTGACCATTGTCCGGAGATTCCTTCGTTTTCTTCCGTTTTCTCGGCATATATAAGTTCACATTTATCTCACAACTACTCACAACTACTGGCTAACTCAATATACTCAAATTGTTCCAAAATTTATCGATTTTATCCACTCAGTAAAGAAACACGTCCGCCATTACTGCTGCAGTATGTTTATTCTATTATTACATAAATGATGTTATAACCGAATCAAAAATACCTTGGTACCGTGTGCAATCAAGCATTACCCACGGTACCCGGGTGACCAGTTAGTATTGTTGTTAGAGGAGATATAGGCCAAACATAACAATTACTTGTTTATCCAGGATTGTCAGCTTAAAACCGACCACTGGATGGCTTTTGTTGAAATATACAACGACCGCTGGATGGCTTTAGTTGAAATATACAAAATATTAATATTCAAGATAATTAATAACACAACGTCCTATGACAAACGCTGCGCGCCAAGAAAGGGAGCTATACCACTACCATTTTTACGTCTTTGGTTTGTCGCGGTCGGGCATTGAATCCACGAACTCCCGATTCCGAGGCGGACGATCTAGCCACTGGGCTGCAGGGACAGGTCAAATTTATGTGACGGAAAAAGTGTTATATTTATCATTATTTAACGAATAGGCAGATCTATTCGATGACCAAAACTAAAAGATTGTGTAATGAATATGACGCGTGCTAAGTTATTATTGTTTGACATTTTCTATTGTTTTAAGTATGAAACATGTAGCTGCATCGGAGCAAATGCTATCGCTTGGAAGTACTTCCATTCCCTATCCTTGCACTAAAACCATAGTCTTGTCAAATCCGTACTCAGCCCATGTACAGAATCGACCGTTCGCTTTTCGGATTGTATTTCGGAGACCCTCACTGATGATTAATATTCATTCACTGCCTGATCTTTCGTATTTAGTACATTTCTAATTTAAATTATAGGCTGCCTGCAATGACATTGATGGCACATTGTTTTATCCACTGAATGATGAGGAACACAACATGATTGTTGACAGACTGACCACAATAAACGGTAAGATACCGTACATAACAAAATATAGTTTGCAATATATATTGACTTCAAAAACCATCCAGTTGAAAAATCAAACGTAAAATTAAGCAGTTGAAAAATAAACAGTTGTTAGTCTTTAGAAAACGTAGTTAATTGGCCTCTAAGTTGCAAAACTCGCATTGTTGAAATTAGCTACAATAAGCCGTATACGTATAGTGAAACGATTTTAGGCTTTTTAGCTCACCTGTGCACGTGTGCTCAGGATGAGCTTTTAGGATCGATGAATGTCCGTCGTCCGTCCGTCTGTCCGTCCGTCGTCCGTCGTCCAAAATTTGTTCGTTTGCACTCTAGCATCTTCATTTTATGAGCAATTATCTTCAAACTTCAAAACAATGTTTATAACCATAAAATCTCGACCAAGTTCGATTATGGCTGATATCGGAACATTAGGTCAGGAGTTATGCCCCTTTTAAAATTCAAAAAAGCCAGATTTCAATTTTTTCATTTCATGAGCAATTATTTCAAACTTTCAGGAGTTATGCCCCTTTTAATATTCAAAAAATGCCATATTTCAAGTTGTTTACACTCTAGCATCTTCATCTTTTAAGCAATCCTCTTCAAACTTTATGGCAATGCTAATGACCATAAGGTCTCGGTTGAGTTCGATTATGGCTGAGATTCATCAATTAGGTCAGGAGTAATGCCCCTTTTAATATAAAACTAGATGTGGGTGTTCCTCGGAACACTTGTGTCGCCTGCATTTAAGCATGTTTGATGAAAGAATTGACTAGAAAATCGATCTTTTGACAAATTATTGATAAAGCATAATCTATTTTGTGAGGTACAAAATAACACCAAATCACACACACACACACACACACACACACACACACACACATATATATATATATATATATATATATATATATATATATATATATATATATATATATTTTTATTTATTTATTTATTTTTTTTGGGGGGGGAATAAAATATTCAAACAGTGCAATATGTAATAATTTTCCCGAGCACTTTCGACTATACAGTCTTCATAAGAGGAGTGTCAGAATGACTATGAATTCAAAACATTAACTGTAAGAAAAATTATGACGTCATTAAGCACTTATGACGTTAATTATATATATGTTGCAAGTTTGTAGTCATCATTATCATTATTGAGTTATCATTCTTGTGTACTGCACTCAGACCAATGAGATCTATCTACTATAAATGTTTAAGGCAACACTTCAAATACTTTACAAGTTATGCACCACACAAGAATTAAATCCAAAAAATAAACAAAGGGAAATAACTCCAAAAATACAACAGTTATCATTCTTGCACAATGCACTCCATGAGATCTTTCCACCTGTGAGGTTTCAAAGGATACCTCAAATACTTTTTGAGTTATGGTCCGGACAAAAATAAAATCTCAGAATCAACAAAGGGTAATAACTCAGAAAATACGAAAGTCAGAGTTATCATTCTTGTGCACTGCACTCCACCTCAATGTGATCTATCCATGTTTTAAGTTTCAAGGTGATACCTCAAATACTTTTTGAGTTATGGTCCGGACAAAAATAAAATCTCAGAATCAACAAAGGGTAATAACTCAGAAAATACGAAAGTCAGAGTTATCATTCTTGTGCACTGCACTCCACCTCAATGTGATCTATCCATGTTTTAAGTTTCAAGGTGATACCTCAAATACTTTTCGAGTTATGCTCCGGACAAGAAAGTGTGACGCCGACGACGCCGACGACACCGACGACGACGCCGACGACGACGCCGACGACGACGACGACGACGGACAAAGTGACCCCTATGTGTCTGCCATGCTATGCAGGCGACACAAAAAAATGCCATATTTCACTTTGTTTACACTCTAGCATCTTCATCTTTTGAGCAATCCTCTTCAAACTTTATGGCAATGCTTATGACCATAAGGTCTCGATTGAGTTCGATTATGGCTGAGATTCATCAATTAGGTAAGGAGTTATGCCCCTTTTAATATTAAAAAAAATGCCATATTTCACTTTGTTTACACTCTAGCATCTACATCTTTTGAGCAATCATCTTCAAACTTTATGGCAATGCTTATGACCATAATGTCTCGATTGAGTTTGATTATGACGGAGATCAGTTTATTAGGTCAGGAGTTATGCCCCTTATAATACAAAAAATGCAAGATTTCACTTTGTTTATTCTCTACCAACTTCATTTTTTTAACAATCATTTTTAAACTTTAAGACAATGTTTATGCCCATAATCTCACAATCGGGTTCAATTATAACTGATATTGACTTGTAAATTTAGGAGTTTTTATGCCCATTTCACCATAAAAAAAAAAGCCAGATTTCACTTTTACACTCAAGCATCTTTATTTCTTAAGCAATCATCTTTCTCAGGTGAGCGACCAAGGGCCATCTTGGCCCTCTTGTATATTATAATCTTTTGGCTTAATTGGTGCTGAAGTAATTGTTGTTGTTGTTGTTGTTGTTTTTTCATATGATATATGATTCAGTTTTGTCATTTTAGTTTTGTCTACAAGGTGGTAATTATTAAATATTTATATTTTCTTGAATTACATCACATTGATTTATTCTTAACCGAGTGGAAATATATAAATATTTTACATGTATAATTGTGTGCGTCAGGTTATGATCTTAAATGACTAAAATGGTATTGATCGGCAATCACATGTTGCAAGTCAGTACATTCCAAAAACTTCCATACATTCTTACTTAGAATGCTTTGCGTTATCTGGTGAGATGTAAGATTCGAAGTGGCGAACCTGCTGACCGGGTAGTAGTTGGGGAAATAAGACAAGTTAAATATTTAAGCTGGAGTTACTACTATAAGTAGAAAGCATTGCGCTATCTGGTGTGGTGTAACATGGAATTCAAGGATAAAGGTATATATTTATTTAGTTTAATCTCAGAGTTGGGAATATAGTACATGCTACAAGCTGGGATTGACGTGACGAATGTCTTTTAGGACCCATAATAATTTCAGTATTAGTTAGGGTTGTTTTCTGTCTCTGATTCTTAAATTAATTAAATGTTAAATGTTTGGGACAATAATTTGTTGTAACAATCATTTTTAAAAATCGGCCTTGGATATATTTCATAGCTTTACTTTAATGTATTTTATCAAACGACTAGGAGAGTCACAAGAAAAATTTAGTTTCACATATATAGTTGTTCAGACCATTCGGACACGTAACACTCGCATCAGCCTCCGTTTGCGCAGTTGGTTAAGTGCTCGTCTGTTGAACTAGGGGCTCCCACTTTGTAATGTTTCGCATATATTACATTTTATCCCTTTCTTTCTTTTTTTTTTCACTTGTTAGTTTACTACATCTACTTAATTTAGCAAATATTTTTTTTTTTCATGTTATTGTTATATAAACATATATTAAAATATAAAAACATTAAATTAATGTGTGACTACCAAGTTAATTTGTTTTAATTTTTGACGCGTTAATAAATTTCGAGAGGCAAAGATTGATTTATTTTCTTTAAATACTGAAATATCTTACCATTAGCTTTCTGTTAGCATGAGATACAATTTTTACACAGACAATTCCTACTACTGGATCGGCGTCAATGACGTCACTACAGAGGGCGTGTTTGTATACACCGACACTGGACTGCCTGTCGTCAAGACGTACTGGGCCAGCGGCGAGCCAGAGCATCACCAAGATTGTGTGATCTACCATACCGACCTCATGTGGCATGACCAATACTGTCATGCAACCGAAAAGCCGATCTGTCAAATCCGGTTTTGAAATATTTCACCATTACCTACGACGTGCAATGAGGAATTTCGGAGAAAATATTATGTTATCGTCAGTAGACCTAATGTTTGTTATATAAAAATCAGATATTCAAAATTGATTCATAAGTGGAAAATAACAGTTAAGACCTCAACTTCTTAAACTCTCCAATCATCTTTCAGAATATCAAAGCCAAGAAGTAGACCAGCATTTTTTTTTCATTTCCTGGCTTTTCTAGACAAGATTCAAATGTTGACATATCAGACCGGAAGAGATATTCATTCCTTTTTTTTCATTTGTTCACCATTAACGTTTAAAATAGATATACATTTATTGAGATTTCCTTTTACCTGGAAATTGAACGATTTGCAAGTGATCGGTATTAAGAGTTGCTGACGATAGGAAAACACTTAAGATACAACCGTCGTTTTTAACCTACTCAACCACTATATTCTTGCATTTATTGGCTTTACAAGGAAAACAACCGAGACATGATGTTCGTGAAATTGTAGTCTGGCAGTGTGAAGTTAGCGGCCTTGCATTGTGAAGTTAGAGGCTTGTCGACCTAGCGGACTGGCGGTGTGAAGTTAGAGGCTTGACGACCTAGCGGGCTGGCGGTGTGAAGTTAGAGGCGGGAAGTCCTATACGCCTTGTTTTTGCATATATAGCACATTCAATATCCGAATATAAATGACAAAGTTTGTGTACTTTTTCTTATGTCAAACATTTGCTATAAGAATATAAATTGCAGAGCTATGTATCCAGTGTTTATTTGCACGTGTAAGGTGTTTGGATTGGAAATGACACCAAATCAAATAAACGTCATAATTATGATTACTCGTGCATATTTTTCATAGATATTCCATCATTGTAATCAAATAAACATATTTATTATAATTTTCTGCTAGCTTGAACTATCTTTGCTTGAAGAAATAGTAACAAAATGATGATTGTTTTTTTTTATTCTATATGTCTTTAAACTGTATCATATAGAAATATATATCCGTTGTCAATTCACAAAATTGGAGAGATTTTGTTAATGCTTACATAGCTTACATAGTCGCTCTCTCAAATTATTGAAATTACATTTTTTTTTACAATTTTTCTTTCGTTTCAATTATTTATCATTGTCATTTTCAGGCTTGATAGGACGTGTGCTGGTCTGTACTATAGTTTACTTGTATTCAAATACTTATTCAGTGCCAAGAACATGTTTCTTAAAGAGTATGATGCTTATTTCTAAATACTTTTCTTTTGTATATTCTAGAGAATGAGACTAGTAAAATAATAACTTATCTTATGTTTCCCCTTTTATTTATATATAAAAATCATTGGATAAAAATAATGGCTTATCCTGAAATGCTTTGAATATCAGAATACGGATATTAAAGAGAGAAGTAAGTAAAGTGTAGGTACTTAATAAAACCGAAAAGAGTTATTTTTATATGAATTTGTGTATGTAGAAAATTGTTAAGTTGCTTGATTAGATTTCTTCATAGTTTGAAAATCAAAATCATCCTTCTTTGTGTGGTTGCTTTTCTTGACGGTATTCAGTACTGTATATATATATATTACTGTTAATAAGTCATGTGTGTATATTAGTATGGCCAATTCTAATGGGTTTTCACTTCCGTTGCGCATGTGCAAATTGGTATTGCAGTCGAATGCAAAGCTGTGATTGTAATAATTTTCAGTGACCGATAATTTTCTATGTGATTGTTTGTGTGTTGTGGGGGTATCAAATACGTGTTTTGTGTTTGTTTTAAATAGTTTCGCGTGTGATTGATAATGCTTATTAAGTTATTAGTCAGTAGATGTTTGTTTTTAAAGATGTTTATACATGTAGGTCAGGGGCCGCCGTGGCCGAGCGGTTACAGTCGTGGACTACAAATCTATCAGCCCCTCACCGCTGTGGGTTCGAATCCCGGTAGGGACTTCGGATTTTTCATATGAGGAAGCCTTCCAGCTGGCTTGCGGTAGGTCGGTGGTTCTACCCGGGTACCTCTGTGTACTCGGGGACTTCCTCCACCTGTAATTAGCTGGACGTCGCTATATGATTGAAATACTATCACAGTGACGGTAAACCCCAATACAACAACAACAACATGTAGGTCATGACCTACTTATCGCTTCGCAATACACATTTCATGTCTTCACTACCCGCCTGAATGATATGGACAATACAATTGCAGACATTGAAAAATTATCTTCCTATGTAGCTGACCAGTATGATAAGCTTAGCCAGCGATCTATTGACAATCATAGTAACATTCAGTCCATGAAAACAAAGGTAAACGAACTTCATCGTGGCAATGATTCACTTCAATCCATGTGCAACACTTTGAATGATGATGTTATAGACCTTAAATGTAAGTCCATGCGTGACAATTTGTTGTTCTTTGGTATTCATGAGGGTCCCACCCCACTACATGAACCGGATGCTGAAACCACACAGGGTGTTTCTTCTCAGTCTACGACTAATGCTACTCATGCTTCCACATCTGATCATCCATCCAGTGAGGAGGATTGTAGTTCAAAGGTCCTGAATTATAGCGAGACTGTATTACATATGAATAATCCAGCTGACACTATCCATATTGACAGGGTCCATCGTATTGGTAGATTAGTCAAGGGTAAAATTCGTCCTGTTGTAGCTAAATTGAACACTAACTTTAAGATGTGAATTAAAAGTGCTGCAAAAAGTGCCAACTTGAAAAACTCTCCGTATAATGTCGCAAACCAATCCCCTCAGGAGGTAAAGGAGAGGCGGAGAGAGCTAATTCCTATTTTGCTCGATGCCCGCCGACAGGGAAAGCGCGTTGTTCTTGTCCGTGATAAGTTGTATGTAAACAACGTTTTGTATACAGGTGACCAGACGGCTAGCCAGACGAGGTAGGATGCAAGAGAAAAGCATGAACTTTGTATTTTATCCTGGAAAGTGGAGGGTTTGAAGTCCTGTTTACATGGCAACGATTTTCATTCCTTTGTTGACGGTTTTCATTTTGTTTTTTGTTCTGAAACTTGGCAGAAATTTAATGATGATTTTTGTTTTGAGGGTTTTGATAAATATTACAAAATGTAGTTCCAAGAATTGAGGGTATTTCTGGTAAAACTAAACGTGGTCATATAGGTATGTCTTTTCTATAAACCTACAGTGAAAAATATTTTTGTAGTTGAAAAAGTTGATCAAAACGGGATCATATGAATTAAAAATTTTAAACAATATCTATAAAACGGACAAAGATGTTTATTTTTGTTTCTGTTATATTCCACCTACTAACAGTCCCTACTATTTGTCTCATGATATCGATTATTTTGAGCAACTCGAGATTGATATAATTTTTACAGTAATCTCGGACTTGTTTCTATCGTTGGAGATCTTAATGCTCGTTGGGGTGAAAAATATGACCTTATAGACAATATTGATCTTTCAGAAACATATATCGATTGTTTTGACTCGACCGAGGTGCATGAGTTGAACATGCCTTGTCGGTTTACAATGGACAAGACTGTCAACACAGCAGGTCGCATGGTTATTGATATTTGTTTATCTAGTGATGTTAAAATTGTTAATGGACGAATCGGGGACGATAGTGGTGTGGGAAGTTTTACTTATATGTCTGCTAGTGGTAACAGTCTTATTGATTATGTGCTTTGTTCAAACGAGTTGTTTCCCTTTATTAATGATTTTGTTGTCCATAATTTACATGTATGCTCACCTCATGCACCGTTGGAAGTACGTTTCTTGTTACAAAATAATGTTGATAAGGAAAATGTAAACACTGATATCAATAATCAGTTACATGTTGATAAAATAATATATACTAAAGATAAAATAACATGTTTTCAAGATAATTTTAGTAAGGAATTTGAGTTTTTTACATCTACTATTGATAAAATTTGTGATAACTTTCTGCAGCTTGATGCTGGTATTGATGCATTCTCAAAAACAATTGTATGAAATTGCTTGTTATACCTATTGACGAAGCGTTATTAAGTCTTCTACAGTTCATAAAAATAGGACATTCAGAAATAATTGGTTTGATGCGGATTGTGGATCTAGTAGGCGTGAATTTCAAGCATCTTGTAGAGCGTATCGTAGCAATAGATCTGATTTTAATTTGTCACATGTGAAACGTAAAAGACGTCAATATAAAAGGATTATACGTAATGCTCAATTAAGATTTGATATTAAACAGAAAAGAGAGTCAATAATTTGGCAACATCAAACCCGCAGCAATTTTGGTATAAAATAAAAAAGATGAAAAGTGCAGGACATAAAGATAGCAAAATAGGAACAGAAGAGTTTTTTAATCACTTTAACGAATTATTTTCTAATGATAACACATATACAAATAATGATACTGAAGATGAGCTAGATAATTGTTGTACTGAGAGATCAGTTGATATTTTAGATAATGTTATTGAGGTACATGAAATCAAAGCAGCTCTTTTGAGTTTAAAAAGAGGTAAAAGTTGTGGTTTTGATAATTTGATACCAGAATTATTTTTAGATAGTGTTGACCTTATATCCCCTATCCTCTGTGAGTTGTTTAATCATATTTTACTAATTCTGTATATCCTGAATCTTGGACAAAGGGCATAATTGTACCAGTACCTAAAAAGAATAATCCTACTGATGTCAATAATTATAGAGGAATAGTGCTTACAATCATCTTTTCTAAAATATTCTCCTGTATATTAAATAAGTTAACTAAATAGGCACATGAAAACAGTATTTTAAATGATTGTCAGTGCGGCTTTAGAAAGAATCGTAGTACAGTTGATTGTATATTCTTGTTGAATAGTATTATAGACAAGGTTGTTAACTATTGAAAAATATATATATATATATTGCTGTTTCATTGATTTTAAGAAAGCTTTTGATATGGTCTATAGAAATGCTATATGGGTTAAATTAATACGTAGCAATTGTTCTACTAAAGTTATCAAAATGTTGCAGTCAATGTATAAGACTGTCAAAACTTGTGTAAATTCTAGGGGTGAATATTCTGATTTTTGACAGTTTTACTGAGGTAAAACAGGGCGAAACATTATCTCCTCTGTTGTTTTTTATTTTTTATTAATGAATTGCCTTCATATTTAGCTTCATGTAATGTACTTGATTCAGTAAATATTGACGGTATAGATATATTTACATTACTTTTTGCAGATGATGCTGTATTATTTTCAAAATCTCGCGAAGGCTTACAACATCTCATTAACAAATTATCTGAAAACTGTAAGCTTTGGGGCATTCATGTTAATATTGATAAAACTGTGTTAATGTTATTTAAGAAGGTAATAAAACTGAAAAAATGATTTATTATGAAAATAGTAGACTTAATTGTGTTAATCAATTTACTTATTTAGGTGTAACACTATCGTCAAATTATTGTTTTTATAAGTCACAAAACGGTTATCATGACTTGCTCGTAAAGCCGTTTTTTCCTTATATTCGCTGTTTGAAAATATTTCTCTGACAGATAATGAAAAAATAAAGTTGCTTGATGCAATGGTAGCACCTATTTTATGTTATGTTAGGGATTTCATAAAGCACCTGATATCAAGCGAACTCATTTGAAATTTATGAAAAATGTATTATTTTTGAGACAACAAACTGCTAACGCTGCTGTGTATGGTGAATTGGGTAGATTTCCAATGACAGTTTATAGGAATATTAGACTTATAAAATATTTACTTAAATTGTCACAGTCACCTCAATCTCTTGCTTTTAAATTAGTTTCTTTAACTGAGGAGAATGAAAATTTTGTCTTAAAATGGACTAAAGATATTAAAACTCTTATAGATGACCTAGGTTTTTTATATATATGCGATGACTTAATGGTCTAAATGGACAGCTTAAAAATATTGTTTTCGTATATATGACCGGTATGTTCAGAGATGGATCTTTTCTATTGAGACTTACAGCAAATTGGGTAGTTACAAATTATATAAAAATGTTTTGAACCTGGGCCTTATTTAATGCAAATTGATAATCATTCTCATATGATAGCATTAACTCGAATAAGAGTTTCTTCCCATAGATTAGCTATAGAAGAAGGGCGTATAAGAAATATTGAAAGAGAAAATAGAATTTGCCCTTTTTGTAATATAAACGTTGTTGAAAATGAGAATCATTTTGTTTTAGTTTGTCTTTTTATAGGGAATTACGCAATCAGATTTTACCACGTTACTATTGTTCCTGGCCAACATTACATAAATTTGTTACATTCATGCAGAATAAACAGTCAGGGTATCAATAAAAAAAAATTAGCTAAATTTGTATATCTTGCAAATTGTAAAAGAGAATTAGCAAAAAATACAAATGTCCACTAGATTAATTGTATTATATAAGATTATGTTATGTTTCCACATTTCAAATGATAAATTTACATGTTTTTCTTATGTTTGATATGTACAGTATGAATGCATGCCAAGATTGCGCTATTTATTGTATTTGTGTAGCGATAAACATATGTGTTTTGCTAATAAAATAGTTGAATTGAATTGTATTGAGATTGTAATCATACATGGTTGTTTGATTATAACATGATGTGTGTGATAAGTAATGCATAATATGCAACCATAATATGAAGGAAGTTTTGTGCATTTAATGCATTAAAAAATGACATATGAACTAGTGCTGCTGTTGTGGTACAGTTAATTACCTATAAATAACCGTATTTGCACTAATGGCTTAGAATGTCGCATACTTTCTTTTTACCCTGCAAGGGGCCGTGAATTCTATTCCAGCCGGGGTGTTTTTTTGTTTTGTTATATATTTTTTGTTGTTGTTGTTTTTTTTTTTGTTTTTTAGCTCACCTGAGCACGTGTGCTCAGGATGAGCTTTTAGGATCGATGAATGTCCGTCGTCCGTCCGTCCGTCGTCCACAATTTGTTCGTTTGCACTCTAGCATCTTCATTTTATAAGCAATTATCTTCAAACTTTAAAACAATGTTTATAACCATAAAATCTCGGCCAAGTTTGATTATGGCTGATATCGGAACATTAGGTCAGGAGTTATGCCCCTTTTAAAATTGAAAAAAGCCAGATTTCACATTGTTTGCACTCTAGCATCTTCATTTCATAAGCAATTATCTTCAAACTTTATATCAATGTTTATAACTATAAAATCACGGCCAAGTTTGATTATGGCTGTTATTGGACCCTTAGGTCAGGAGTTACGCCCCTTTTAAAATTGAAAAAAAGCCAGATTTCACTTTGTTTGCCCTCTAGGTCACCAGGTCAAATCTTAGAAAAAAATTGTGAACACTCTAGAGGCCACAGTTTTGGCCCAATCTTCATGAAACATGGTCAGGATGTTTGTCTACATAATATCTCGTATGGGTTTGAAAATGGGTCATATGGGGTCAAAAACTAGGTCACCAGGTAAATTCAGGTAGGATCAAAATGTAGGCCACTTAGTCAAATGTTAGAAAAACACTTTAGATGCCAGATTTTTTTGTCATTTTGCCTAACACAGCCATCTTAATCAGGTGAGCGACACAGGGCCATCTTGGCCCTCTTGTTTTTGGTTGTTGTTGTTGTTGTTGTTTTGTTGTTTCTTTTTAATTCTTGGGTTATATATGTATATATTATGTTTTAATTGCTAATTTTTATACATCCATTATTTTGCGTCTGTTAATTGTATTTTTCTTCCTTATGTTTTAAATCATAGACCACAGGACCCTGTTTGATGTATTCAGTCAAAAAAAGAACCTCTCCCTATATATTTAATATATAAATATAAATAATGTATAGAGCTGTCAATTTAAAAAAAAATGACTAAATATGAGGGTTCTGTGCATAGACAAGTTAGGTTAGAATGTTAAAACAGAAGAAAAGAGAAAGAGGGTAGCAATTTTCCCAAAACTAAACTACGGAACTCCTATTTCCGATTATCAATATCGATGTATTAAATCCCTTTTTTAGGCCCCTATGTGGGTACCCCCGTTTATTATCCCCGTAATAGGTCAACAGGGGTCGGGGAACCATCCCCAGTTGACCTTATAACAAACAGAGTACATAGTATTTCATGTTCAAGATTCTTTACATATTTTTTTTCCTTTTTTTAAACACATCAAAATTTAAAGAATTTAACATAATAATCCACCTATTATTTACTTTTTCCTGATCATTAATTCACTGAATAATAAAAATTCAAATCTTGATAAACCAAGAATATCAAAATGTTTACTCCAGTTCTCAATTAAAAAATAAGCTTTATATATGCAAACAGTAAACATCATACATATAACGTTGAAATAGAAGTACTGTTCATATGAAGACTTATATCCCAACACTACATATTTCATTGAACGAAGATTAACATTAATACCAATTCCATTACAAAATGTTGAACAAGGCTTAAAGCGACAGGGACTGTCACAAAACCAGGTTTTCAACATGGAAAATCCAATTCGAAATGAAGATTTTATTTATAAAATGATCACCAAAGAACATTAATACTTTATGTTACATGGATGAAGAGTAAATAAGGGTCATAACTCTAAGAAATATGGTTAAATTGACAATATAGGTCAATTCACTATGTACTGGCCATACTGTGTAGATTTGGGCAGAATGCATTCAGAAATAAAGAAGGAGAATTTAAGCAAATAAAAGAATGTGTCACTATATGTTACATGAAAACAAGCTCAAAGGTGTGAATTCAGATTGTCAAAGGGTAATTGTCTCTGACCTGCAATATCAATGCAGGGTAAAATACAAGATTCAAAATTAAATGTTAGTTCAAGGAAATTATGGATATTTTAAAACATGAAAAGCAACCTACAGGAATTATCCAAAGACTGATACAAATGCATTTATTTTATTTCTTATTGAAGGTTTATTAAGCAATTCTAGCAATCAGACATTTGTATAATATTTGTCAAGATAACAAGGGCACCGCAACTATGTAAATGAAGAAAAGCATAAGTGAAGCATAAAAACAAAAGCATTCATAGCAAGCCGCTATCAAACAGAAAAGAAAAAAAAAAAAATATATATATATATATATATTTAGTCATATTGACCTTGACCTTGATCCATTTTCTAATATATTTTAGTCATAGTTATCTTGACCTTGATCCATTTTCCAATATATTTTAGTCATAGTGATCTTGACCTTGATCCATTTTCCCTGAAAAGCAATTCCAACCTTCCTCTTCCCTAAAGGTATCTACTTATCAAATATGAATGCTATACCTTCATTCTAACTCGAGATATCAAGAGGAAACAAAAAATATATTTTAAGCCATTGTGACCTTGACATTGTCCTTATTTACCTGAAAAGCAATCCCAACATTCCTCTTACCATAAGCTATCTACCTATTAAATATGAATGTTATACCTTCATTTTTACCCAAGTTATCGAGCAGAAACAAAAAATATATTTTTAACCATTGTGACCTTGACCTTGACCCGATTAACCTGAAAAGCAATCCCAACCTTCCTCTTCTCATAAGGTATCTACCCATCAAATATAATTGCTATATCTAAATTCTAACTTAAGTTATTGAGCGGAAACGAAAGTTTGACGCCCGCCCGCCCGCCCAACGACGTTCGGCATTCTAATAACCAGGTTTCAACTAGTTGAAAACCTGGTTAAAAATAATCCCAAACAGCATTTGTAGCTGGACACTCGATAAAAATGTGAGAGTAAGATTTCCTGACATTAAAAAGATAACACTTTAGAGATGAGATCATTTTCCATACAAATCTTAGTTCTTTGGACGGAAATATTTTATTGATTAATATTGTTTATGTAACTATATATTTCCACCCAATCTGTTTTTCGTTAAAATATCTTTCCCAGAATGAATGAATAATAAGTATTGTCGATTTGCGTTCAATAAGTATCTTATAAATGTCTTTGTTAGAAATTTCAGATATATTTTTATTTTCTTTAAGGATTTTTAAAGCCGTATTTACATGTGTGTGAATTGATGAGGGTGATTAATTTCCCTTAGCCAACTGTTCGGTATCGATCGTTTTAATAACTCGCACTCCGAAATCCAATTATTTAATCAATCAACTGAATAAATGTTTTAAATCCTTATACACATGGGATATGGGTTTTATACTGGAATCAAATGTATGACTGTAAAAGGGAATAATTCATATCAAAATATATCGTTTCGAACGCACCAGAAGCTAATAATTGTCGAACTATTGATTATGTTGGGATAAATTTTCACTCGGTTGAGTCTCTTTGAACTATATGCAAGTAAATGATATTATAAATGTCAGGTATACATTTGTAAATAAGAGGGACCAGACGTTATTTATTATCTTCTGTAAAAATATTAACTATACTTTTCTATGAAAACAATGTTTCAGTTGTATCTGCACCAAGCAAATTACTTCTAAATGGCTTGTTTTATTCCACAGACTTAGCAGGATATTGGAATAAATTGAAATTTAAAAAAATATAGTATTAATTCTCAATCTTATTCATATCCCCCCTTTATGTTTTGTATTTCATATAGTAATCGTATTCAAAATGCAAATAATGATGCTTTTTAGTTAGAAAAATGAAGTAGATTAATAGTGCATTACTTCTTACAATATATAAATTATCGCGACATTAACACACAGATATATCATATTTCGTAAACACATCGGTTAATTGTGTTGATTGTGGTTTTTAGACTGCATGCGCATGCGCAAGTAGACTTTAGTACCACACTTTCAGGTCGATTGACGACAGCTGGCACGTCAATTTTAATATTTCGTAGTATTAATACGCAGAAGAAGTTCTGAGGTTAAAAATAGTTCATATTGAAACCTGTCGGTTAAGAGAGGAAACTCTAATATTTTCAAATTTTTGATCAGCACTAGATGTAAAATGTAATTCTCTATTCAGTATATTCGCTACAGTATTTTATTTAGAACATGTACCGTATGCGGCATCTGTCAAATTAGGTCTAATTTTGGTATATCGAATGTAATTGTAGAATCACCGAAATCATATTGATACCACGAAAATAAAAGCCACAAAAGCATAAATTTCACCAAAACTTATAAAAAAAAAACATATGATATAATTTCAATCAAACGTGTGATGAAATCTCGAAGCTTTATTCATCTTTGATGAAAGTTTTTAGCTAAAGATGTATAGCTATAAAGTAAGAAGTGCATTTCGGTTTTTCTTGTATTTCGTCATTTCTACCCCACCAACTACGTTGATAGCGAATGACAATGTAATGAGAGAACATAGTTTCCAGTCAGATTCGAAGAGAATATATCCATTAGTAAGAAAGATGTAGTAATTTGAAAATCAGTATGTATCTATAAGACCATATCGAGTTACATTTGGAATTTTTACCTGAATTCATGACAGGACAGAACAAGCTGCTATGTTCTTGACAATCAATGGCTGATATATACGCGAAATTGTACCAAAATAGCCCCATTATTGGCACCAAATGTAACTAAAAAGTAGGTGAAAAAAGAATGTGCAGCCAGACCAGGATTTGAAACCTTACAGCTTACAGTGCAAGGCTCTACTGACTAATCTTCAGGATTGCTAACACAAATCATCTCACACTGATCAGGATTACTAACAGGCTGTTATATTACCAGATAAAAAAATCGGCATGATCCAGATTGAACCCAACTCAGACCCCCAGCATACAGGGTTGAAGAACCAACAGACCACAGACACAAATATATATCTCTATGATAGGAATTACCTTTGGGCAGTTTAATAATATACATCCATGCATAAGCCAAATTTGAAATTTGATCATGAAAAATAATGTATGTTCTTGATATACCCAAATGTGATATGCACTGGAGAATTATTACTGTAAAGCCAAAGACTAGAACCAGTACATACAGATATATTATTGGAATGTTTACACAGATCTCACAGCGACAAGGGTAACTACTTGGACATTACATAACCATGTGTAGAAAATGTGCGGATAGATCAGGATCTGGATCTCAGACACAACACTTACACGTTTTGAGCTCAACCAACTATAAGCTACCTTACTGCTTACACATTATAATTTTGGCTACTTGAAGTATTTGAAGGCATCTGCTGAAGGCTTGAGATCTTACTTGTAAACAGTATGTTTCTCAACGGGCCTAAATACACAACTGTTGGAATATATGATACTTGCTGACTGACTATAATCCTACAGACATATTCTGTCAGTCTTGTTGGTCAAGTACCTAGAGTATTCTTCCAGTAACCCAGGTGTTGTAGGTTCAATTCATGCATAGCCATGACATACCATAGTCCTTAAAAATGGAACTGGTTTAGCATCATTGTTTGAGATTCTGGATCATTTGATGAGTTGTGGTAAACAGGTAATGTCACTTGTCTGTTGGGTGTGATATTACATGAGGCAGCACAATATCTGACTCATGTACATATAGTCCCTAAAAATACCGAAATACTGTTGATGGGTCTTTTAATTACTAGGAATAATTTTTTCATTGTAGTGTTTTAATTTTTCCACCTAGAAACAATTTAGTTCTAATTGCATTTGTAGGATAATTAAAAATGTTATAACAAGGTGGATTAAATTTAAATGTACACGTAGTCCAGCCATCATTATTTATAATCATGATCGGTCAAATGCTTAAAAAGACCTCATTTCAGATGCAAGCATCCATTGACTTGGAGAAAAAGGCTCTTCTGCTTTAAGTCTATAAAGGCTTGCATTTACTATAAAATTCCCACTAACACTTTATAGACTTTGATCACAATTCAATGATGGACAGTATGAAATTGTATCCCTTAAAAGTTGGTACCAAATATTTAGATTTGATTCTTGTATTAATTCCTCTAGATATATGGAACAGTTAGCCAAGAAATTTATAATAACTCAGGACATTGTATCATGTCACTTATCTAATGGCCTGATACCACAGAGAGGCAGAGTAATATGGTTTTTACATGCTGACAAAAGTCCACTTCAGAAAAAATAGCTAGAATATACCTGACTGAGTTTTCTACAGAGTCTTTAATGACAGATCAGCCTTTGACTTGAATGAAATAGATACCTTTAAAAATTTTCTGCTGCTCAAATTGGTTATAACCATGGGTGATTATGAAATTCTGAAAATTGTGTGCTTATGCTGCCCTTTGCACTTTACTAAGACTACTCTTACAAACTAGTAATTAAGTCACTATACTGTATTCGTGTGAGGCTGATGCTGTTGTTACCATAAGACAGGTTTCAAGTGATACCAGCATTTTTAAAAAATATTTATGTGTGTTTCTTCTTTTAAATTCCTCTTCAGATAGGAATCATTGAACTCGAGTTACATATATATATTACATTTCTAAACGCATAGCTCAGGCCTTTGTCATTTACATTTGTTCCAAATTTCATGTAGTTTATTTATGAAAATTTAAATATTGTTACATTATTTATTCCCATATTAGAATTCCACATTGAGCAACTGCATCCAAGATTCAGTTTTTAACAGATATTCTTACACATGTTGTTTTTCTGGTGCAAGTGTTTGTCCATTTGGTTGAAAAAAATTGAATGGAAGATGTAATTTGCTTAAAATTTGATTGCATTGTATGCCTCAGGTTCTTTAATTTTTACAATTGTTCACTGAGTTTTGGCTATTGCTATATCTGATTTAAAATGTTATAGTACACACAGCTTCAAAGAAATGCTTAAAATGGTATAGCCAAGCTTATTGTGCCAGATAAAATGGTGAATAGATTTATTCATGATATCATCTTGTTGTTGCCTACTATCTTTAGAAATCAACATTAATAACTAATTAACCAATTGAATTCCAATCAAGACCTTGTTTACATATCAGTTAATTTATAACTGTAAAAAACTTACTATTGTAATGTGACATCAAAAAGGATCAAGATAATTCAGTAGTAGAATCCATAAACCCAGGTCACAGGTTTGTGGTTCATATGTTGTCGGGTCACCACTTTTTAGCTCACCTGAGCACAAAGTGCTCGAGGTGAGCTTTTGTGATCGCCCTTCGTCCGGCGTCCGTCGTCGTCCGTCGTCAACAATTTGCTTTAAACGACATCTCCTCTGAAACCGCTGGACAGAATTTAATTAAACTTGGCAGGAATGATCCTTGGGTCAACCTTCACAAAAGTTGCTAAAATAAACTTGATCCATGTAGAACTCTGGTTGCCATAGCAACAAAAAGAGAAAAAAATGAAAACTTTAAAAATCATCTCCTTCAAAACTACTGGCCAGATTTTAAAATAAATTGGTACAGATGTTCCTTGGGTCAACCTCTACCAAAATTGCTAAAATTATTCCGATCTGTAAAAAAACATGGCCGCCAGGGGCGGGGCTTATTTGCCTTTCATGTATATAGGGAAAACTTTAAACAACATCTCCTCTGAAACCACTGGACAGAATTTGATTAAACTTGGCAGGGATAATCCTTGGGTCAACCTTCACAAAAGTTGCTAAAATAAACTTGATCCATGTAGAACTCTGGTTGCCATGGCAACAAAAAGAAAAAAAATATGAAAACTTTAAAAATCATCTTCTTCAAAACTACTGGCCAGATTTTAAAATAAATTGGTACAGATGTTCCTTAGGTCAACTTCTATCAAAGTTGCTAAAAAAAATTCCGATCCGTAAAAAAACATGGCCGCCAGGGGCAGGGCTTATTTGCCTTATATGTATATAGAAAAAACTTTAAACAACATCTCCTCTGAAACCACTGGACAGAATTTGATTAAACTTGGCAGGAATGATCCTTGGATCAACCTTCACAAAAGTTGCTAAAATAAACTTGATCCATGTAGAACTCTGGTTGCCATGGCAACAAAAGAAAAAAAAATGAAAACTTTAAAAATCATCTTCTTCAAAACTACTGGCCAGATTTTAAAATAAATTGGTACAGATGTTCCTTAGGTCAACCTCTATCCAAAGTTGCTGAAAAAAATTCCGATCCGTAAAAAAACATGGCCGCCAGGGGATGGGGCTTATTTGCCTTATATGTATATTGGGAAAACTTTAATCAACATTTCCTCAGAAACAATTGACAGAATTTGATTTAATTTGGCAGGGAAGATCCTTGGGTCAACCTTCACAAAAGTTCCTAAAATAAACTTGATCCATATAGAACTGGTTGCCATGGCAACAAAAAAAAATGAAAACTTTAAAAATCATCTTCTTCAAAACTACTGGCCAGATTTTAAAATAAATTGGTACAGATGTTCCTTGGGTCAACCTATTTATCTCAGGTGAGCGATTTAGGGCCTCATGGGCCTCTTGTTTGTTGTTCGCCTCCATCCAGGGTGCATGCAAAGGGTTATTTGCGTCATGCATGTCTCGGCTGATTTATGAATAAACACAATGATCAGGATGTAAACATGCTAAGTCAGCTGCATGACATTAACTTGAAAGTAAATAATAATTTCTACATTTTAATGGAGATTTTTTATGAATCATTTTATGACTTAGATCTTACAAATAGATATTGGAGATATATGGATATTGATCTCTCTCTCTCTCTCTCTCTCTCATACCTCACTTGATTTGTTATAACAAATTATGGATTAAGGAATAGAAGTCCTGTTTTTCAAGGGTTTCTCTAAGTCTCAATGACTTTGGGTCTTACAATAGCAAAGCCCATTACAGATGGATATCCTTACTTTTCTTTGAAACCAACAATAGTGTAAACGTGACAAACTCAATATACTGTATTGGTACACTTATGTACAACTCACAAACTTTTTTTTTTATCATTTTATTTTCTATATTTCACTTGGAAACATTTTATAGTATATAGATATATATGGTATAAAACATACATAAATTCATACTATCATGTTGATAAATATCATTGTCTTTTTGTTGTTTGTCTCCCCTTGTGTTTTTATAGAAGATTTAAATTATATTAAAATAAAGATTAAATAAAGAAACAAGAAAGAAAGGGATAAAGATGGAAAAAGAAGAAGAACGCGAACACTCTGGCCAAATCACATACGTTAATTATGTAGAATATTTTAATATTCCAAAAAAATTAATCCAGGTATCTCTAAATGTTTGGATTCTATCGTTATTAAGTGCAATTTGTTTTTCTAGAATTAATCTGTGTTCGAAATAACGGATAAAATGATTAAATATTGGTTGTTTTTGTTTATATTTCATACTAAATATGAAATACTTCACTAAAATAATTATGTAGTTTATGCAGACGCCTTGGTTATTTTTAGTTGTAGACCAAACAGAATAACTTGCATGGTTAGTTGTATCGGTATTTGTTTTTGTTTCATGTAATTTGCAACTTCAAACCAGAGTTTTGTCACATGGGGACATTCCCAGAATAAGTGTTCTATAGTTTCATAATTCATGCTGCAAAAATCGCATAGGTTTGAGTTTGTTAATTTTTGTTATAAATTTTGTTTAATGTTTCCCAGTTAAGTTGTTTTTGTAATATTAATTCCCATTTATTTTGAGACGAATGAGTTTGGGTTTTATGTTTTATTGTGTTAAGTTGTATATTATACAAGAATTTATTCGCATATTTTGATTTTAAGATAATATCATGTAGACATGCGTCTCTATTATATATGGTGCCTTCATCGATAAGTGACTGTTTAAAGGTTTTAGATATATGTGAGATGAGTTGAAAATATTTAAAGAAGTCTTGTTGGTTGATATTGTATAATGTTTTGAATTCTTCGAATGTATAAAATCTGTTCGTTCTATAATCAAATAGGTGTTCTAGAAATGTGATTCCTTTGTTGTGCCATTCTTTATAGTATATTATTGTTTTGTCCACTTTAATATTCTGGTTATTCCATATAATTGATTTTCCAAAGTATTCTTTATCTGATATCTGTTTAATATCGAACCATGCCTGCATGATATCTAATAGAAATAAGTTTGATTGACATATATATTCGACATCTTGGTTATTTGGCGTACATTGAAATACAAGAGTCCCTCCATATGGTTTTAGTTGCATTTCTATAAAACTTTTCCAACTGATGTTGTTATTCGAAAGCATTCTTTTGACCCAACTTGCTTTAATAGATCTTAGGAATAATGTCAAATCAACCATTTTTAATCCACCATTGATATAGCTTGTTTAAGTGTGTTTCTTTTTAATTTTATCCGGTTTATTGTTCCAAATAAATTTATACATTTCGGATTCAATTTCTTTTAGAGTTTCGTTAGAAGGATTAGGTAGGACTGTAAATGGATAAACAAGTTTAGGCAGTGCAAATGTTTTAATTACGGTTATTTTACCCATTATTGATAATTTCCTCTTTTTCCAATTATTTAAACAATTGTAAATTCTTTTATTTTATTAACATAGTTCAGATGTATATTATCTGTTGTTGAATTTGTGAATACCATCCCAAGGGCCTTTGCAGATTTAGATGTCCAAATCATTTTTTTTTCTTTTCTTGTAGACAATATCCGTATATTTTAGTGAACCTACTCTTAGTACGGTGGTTTTGTTTGCATTTAACTTTAATCCGGAGATTATGCCAAATTTACCTATAGTTTCTATTAAAGTGTTAAAAGATTGCTCAGTGCCATCCGTTATAAAAGTAGCGTCATCTGCAAACATAGTTTGTTTGATTTCAGTATCGTTTATAATTATACCTTTTATGTCTTTATTGTGTTTTACTGCATTTGATAATAATTCAATACATATAATGAATAAATATGAGGACAGAGGACACCCTTGTCTAACACCACGCTCAATTTCGATTGAGTTTGATAAATATCCATTGTTAATTATAACGCTTGTTATATTATTGTAAAATAATTCAATCCATTGTATAAGACTTGTACTAAAATTAAAGTGCTTAAGACATTTTATCAAAAATCTATGGGATAGGCTATCAAATGCCTTTTCAAAATCTGAGAAGATTATTATGCCATCTTTGTCTGAATTATTTAAATACTCAATAGTATCAAATAGTAGTCTTACATTTTCACCAATATATCTACCTTTTATAAATCCTGTTTGTGTTTCGTGTATTATAGATTTTATGTGTTTTTTTATTTTGTTTGCGATGGACTTAGATGCTAATTTGTAGTCGACATTTAGTAAGCTAATTGGTCGCCAATTCGATAAAATAGTAGTATCTTTATTATGTTTTGGAAGAAGGGTAATAACACTCTGTCGCTGAAGTTCAGTGAGAGAGCCATGAGTGTACGAGAAATTAATCGAGTCAAGATAATATTTTTTTAAGTCATTCCAAAATATTTTATAAAATTCTACAGTTATTCCGTCAGAGCCGGGACTTTTGCAATTTTTCATCTCTTTAAGTGATGTCTGTACTTCTCTTTCCGTAATTATGCCTTCCATTTCACGTTTTTGTTCTTCAGAGAGTTTGGTGATAGGAATGTCAAAAAAGGAGTTATTTTCACTTTCAGGTTCTGTTTGTTTCTTATAAAGTTTTTCATAATAGTCTTTTTCTGCGTTTAATATATCATTCTGGTTATTAATTTCGGCTCCATTTACTATAATCTTTTAATTGTTTTTTATATATTTCTTTTTATTTGTTTTTTTTTTTTTTTATTTGTTAATGTCTTTTCTTCTAATTATCTTTCTTTTTTGATAGGATGCAAATTTGATAGTTTCATTCCTTATGTTCCCTTTTATTATTTCCCATAATGTGTTAGGATTAGTGTTATTGTTTATTTCTACGGTGTCTGTTATACATTTCCTAATAGAATTTTGATACTCGTTATTTAAGATAAGACTATTATTAAGTTTAAAATATCCTGGTCCTTTTGTACTCTTTGTAAAATCTATTGTGGTTGAGATACAAGAGTGGTCAGTTTTATAACCAGTATAAATCTTCGTACTTTTCACAGAATTTGTCAATGAATTTGATATTAGAAAATAATCAAGACGACTGAAGACAATTGGTTTAATTGAGCTATGCCAAGTGAACCGTTTGGTATTTGGATGTTTGACGCGCCATATATCTGATAGGGAATGTGATTCTATTAATGATTGTAATGATTTTCTACATTTTGAGTGCGAGTCTTTTAGTCCGTTCTTTTTGTCAATTTGTGTATTAAGAATGGTATTAAAGTCTCCTCCAATGATGAATTGTATATTGGTATGGTTTTGTAAAAATAATTCTAATTTCTCAAAAACGGAGTTCTCATCAGCGTTCGGTCCATATATGTTTATAAGTGTTAATATTGAATCATTAATATTGATATCAACCGCGTGTATTCTGTTTTGGACTATTATGTATTGATTTTCTACAACTATATTGCTTCGTGGATTTATTAAAATTGCTGTACCTTCCTTGTTCCGAAAGATACCATTAAGCACACATTGTCCTCCCCATTCATGTTTTTAGTTGACTCTTTATAGTTTCAGTTAAGTGAGTTTCTTGCAGAAAGTATATATCTGCATTTTGGTTTTTTAGCCATTGAAATACTTTAGTTCTTTTAAGATTTTGGCACAAACCCCGGACGTTCATAGAAAAGATCTTTAAATCAGACATACTATGATATTGAAAATTCCAGTTTAAAAGATATGTTTGTTAACCAGAGTGTACGTTCTTGAGACAAAAAAGATAGAGATATATTCATAATAATCGTATTTGAAAAGCAAAAAAGTAAGACGGGCTAGCCACACATTACCACGACATCATTCGGGTCCGGTTAATTTTGACTGAATTTCGTATAATTTAACCTTTCAAAGTCATGTATTGCAAGTGATTTAATTATCACAAAAACAAAAACAAAAACGGACACTTGTTGTCTTATGCAAATGATCAATAAGAACAAAAATATACGATAAGTATTTATAATGTTACTTGTACTCAAGTATTTAACCATGGTATAACGTATATAACACTTATAATAAGCAAGTTTAAACCAAAAAGTCAATCCCAAAAATATTTACAAGTCTCACTCTCCCACAATTGCTTATTCGATGTAGTCTATTTCACAGACATATGTATTCTAGTATAAAATATATAATACCGCCATAAAGTTCTACTATATAGTTCAATTGCTAGACTAATTATTATTTGACAGAGTGTTCGGTACATGTGCAACATTACACAATCGGTTGTATACAACATGTTGCATATTTTCAATTTTATAGTACACTGTGTCAGAAAAGTAAATATATAAACATATATATTTGAAAACAAAATTAAACACTTGTAGTCTTATGCAAATTTACATTAAAATCTAAAGAATATCATATGTATCTCTAACATAATGGTTAGGTAATTACGTGTATATCAATATTCAACCCCCGTGTATGTTAAAATGTATTACAAATATTCATGAACTTGGTTTAACAAAAACAAATATTAGGAAGTCCTAAGTGTTTATATTGTCCATTTGTTTGACTAATACTTAGTTGTGGTTAACGTGCACCATTATACAATCGATTGTATACTATATGTTAAATCAATCTAATTCACAGATGCATGTATTCTATATACAACTCACTAACTTGTTACATGTGCCTGATGCTCTCTTTTGATTGTTCTATATTTCACTTAAAGGAACAATGTATACCCAGTTTACATGTAAAGAGGGTCAGTGATAGTTTTCTAACTTGTGGGACACCAATTTTGAAAAGGTAAAAATATCTATTTTAAATTAGGTTCTGGAGGAGGCAGGTCGACATGCTTTTTATTCCCCTCAAAAACTTAGTTCGTGGGGAGGGGGTATATAGGAGTCACTGTGAGGGTCGGTCAGTAGCTTTTTTATGCACCCACTTGAAAAAAGGGCAGCATATAGCATTGCTGCTGTCTGTACATCCCTCCGTATGTACGACCGAAATCCGATATTAAGGAGAATTTAAAAAAGGGAAACTTTTGAGTTTGGGTCATAAAAAAGGTCATTGTGTACATTAAAGGGTTTGTGAAACCTGGTACGGACATTGGCCATGACCAGTAGATGAATCTTATTGATTTTTAGGTCACTAGTTCAAGGTAATTGTGTACATTAATGTGAAATCCTTGACCAATAATAAACTCAAGAACCACAGGGCCTCTGTTTGTAAACCCATGTAGGGACATTGGCCATGACCAGAAGATGAACCCTATTGATTTTGAGGTCACAAGGTCAAAGGTCAAGGTTACTGTGTACATTAGTGTGAAATCCTTTTCCGATCATTAACTTGAGAACTGCAGGGCCTGGGTTTGTGAAACCTGGTTGTGGGGGCATCAGTGTCCTATGGACACATATCATTTCTAGTTTATCCATGCTATTCTTCATTAACTACTGGAATGACTTCAATCAAAATTTATAGGAAGTTTCACTAGCATGTACAAATTTGCATATTGTACAGTTGTAATGGTTGAATGATTTTTCTTTGAATTATGTCCCTTTAATTCTGGAGCTTTCTTTGTCCACGCTATTTATCAATAACTTTTGGATGGATTTCAAACAAACTGCATAGGAAGTGTCACTAGTTAAGACAGGTGTGCATATTGTACAGTTGTTATGGTTGAATATTTTTTCTGTAATGAATTTTCTTGAAATTTCTTTGTCTGCGCTATATCTTAATAAGTACTGGATTGAATTCAATCAAATTACATATGAAGTTTCACTAGTAAGCACAGATGTGCATATTTTGCTCTTGTTACGGTTGAGAAAAAAATTCTCTGAGTTATGGTCCATTGATGATTTTCTTGAGCTTTCTTTGTCCACGCTATTTCTCAGTTGCAACAGGATGGATTTCAATCAAACTTCATAGGAAATTTCACTTGTAAGCACAGATATGTATATTGTACTCATGTTATGATTGAACTTTTTTTTTCTGAGTTTGACCCTTTGATTCTTTGTCTGCGCTATTTCTCAATTACTACAGGAAGAACTTCAATAATTACTATGTTCTTAATCTTATTTGTCTGCACTTATGCTAAGCACAGATGTAAAAAATTATACTTTTAATATTGTTAAATGTTTTTTTCCTTTCAAAAATTTATTACCATTTGGAGAATATTCTCCCCTTTACCATTTCTCAGAGCAATAGCATCTTTTGCAAAATGTTACCATTGGTAGCAGAGTTCACAATGGAATGTTGGCACATTTTAGGTTGCTTTGCAAAGTTTCTGTTTGATCTCCCTGTTATTGTCATAGTTTTCATTAGCTGTATCAAATTCTGTCACTTTGTGGAGAGCAATTTTGTGAAGCAGTGTGGGGGTATTTATCACTTTAAGTGTTAGCTCCAGTTGCTACTTTGTACAGAATCTCATTAGGGCCATTGTCATTGAATGTGTTGATATAAAACGCGATATTCGATACTAAAATGACGAAAAAAGCGACAGCATGATACTGATCACGCGACAGAACGATAATGAAAACGCGACAATACGATAATGCGATGATGATAATGCAACGTGGTATTGTGTTTCACCATAGTGCTGTCGCGTTTTCACGATCATAATGTTGCACTGTCCGGCATTATTGCGTTCTCATTATTGTCCTATCGCATTATCATAAGGCATCTTCGCGTTTGCGCAATCATGCTATGGTGTTATCGTTATCCCTCCATCGCTTTCCAGTGCGCACGTTAATGCTGAAAAAAGAAGATCTTTAAGTACAGCAGTTCAAAAGGACGAGTTTGTCTCATGTAAATGCAATGTTTTTGGTATTCATATGATGTCAATTTTGACACTGGAGTTGAAGTCCGCTACCAAGTTCTAGAGCGACATTCCTAAAATGTTCAACGGAGGTTTAAATTGAGATGTAGTGCATGTGTATCTGCACTTTCATTTTATTGTATTCAAATATTTTGATATTGTATGGTCAATTCAAATTTCGATCCATTTTATCAGATGTCTTCAAATACACATAAAGGTTTGGTTAGTATGTACTAGAAACATGAATTTACAAGTTTAATTATGACAGTTACTTGAATAATAAGTGTAGAGTTATGGTCCTTGAAAATCCGAAAATTGAAAAACAAATCTATGTTTAAACTCAAGCATACCCATTTGTTTTATCTTGGCTGATATCGGCCCAACTGGCAAGGAGTAATGGCCCTTGAATATACTCTCTAACATTTATGAAGACTTTTTTTAAACACGAACTGTTATAGGTGGTTAATCATTTATCTGTATGTATAAAGTACAGGTTTTATAATTCATCCCTAATATTTTTTAATCGCATGCAGTCTTTCAGCGCGCTCAGCGCTTTGATTGATTTTAATATTCTAATTTGATTAATGAATTATATCAACACATGCGACATCCCGAATATCTATTACCAGACTTACAAAAGAGGCCGGACTTATTTTAACTTATTGACTAAAGTACTGTAATAGGAGGCAAACGCATAGGAGAGTGGATCTTTCGTCGGGTTGTGAATGTTCATTTACCCGCCATTAGTATTTCATGCATGTCTACTTCAGACGAACATAGTGACCAGTCTGCAGTACCATGCAACGCACGTAAACAAATTATTTCGTTTTACGTTGTTTTTTTTTTTCAATGAAATATGGCCTGTTAGAAAGAAGTACAAGAGAAAAAAAGGTTTTCACAAAAAAAACAAAAAAAAAACATTGCAAGCATGGACATTTAAAGATGATTTCACTTCCACATATAGGTTTTAAAAAACAGAATACGTCGTCGGGCCGGCTGGCAGGCGCGGGCGTATAACAGGTCGTTTCCGTCGAAAGTATCCTGTCAGAATTGATATTGATGATCAGGCCTGATTAGTAGATACCTTATGGAAAGAGGAAGCTTGGGATTGATTATAAGGTCAAAATGTCAAGGTCACTGATACGAAGAAAACATTTTTCGATTCCTTCAAATAATCTTTTCTGGGATTGAAGGATGGTGATCGATCAGACTTATTCGGTAGATAAATTGTGAGAAAATGAAGATTAAGATTGATTAATAGGTCATTAAAGTCATTGTCACTTTTACTAAACCATCTTTTTAATTTTGTTCTTCCGGTTCCTGAAAAAAAGTTCTTTAAAAATGAGATACGATGATAAGATTTGGCATGTACGACATACCTTACGGGAAGGGGAAATTGGAATTGTTTCTGAGGTTTATTGGGTTAATGTCACCATTAATAATAGGTGAATATTCATTTTCGTCACTCCTGTGCCGGTGATGTCATCAATGATATGAAACTAATATATTTTAAACATGCATAGCTCCATCATATTGAGAAATTAGTGGTAGGTTAGAAAATCTATCCCGGCCAGTATGGTGATCAAATTTGTACCTATATTCCATTCTTCTTACATCCCTTCTACCATATGAACCTTTATTTGCATATCCATGAAGTTGTAAATATTAATTTACTATCTACATGATAACTGCTGTGTATATTATATGGCCTCAACACTTCAAATAAAACGTATATAAGCAAACAGACTACCTGAACCATGTTAAGCTATTTACTGCAGTACATTTGTACACCTTTCAAATAATTTACTATCTACATGATAACTGCTGTGTATATTATATGGCCTCAACACTTCAAATAAAACGTATATAAGCAAACAGACTACCTGAACCATGTTAAGCTATTTACTTCAGTACGTTTGTACACCTTTCAAATAATTTGCTATTTACTGCAGTACGTTTGTACACCTTTCAAAATACTTTACCTCTTGTCTACTATTTTTCCGATGGTTCCTATATTAAATTATCTAAACATGATAACCGATTCTTATTTATTTGATTTTGAACCATTTCTTTGCAATTCATGTTAGAATAATAACACTTATGTTCATCGGGCGTTGTTGTGTCTCTTACAACTTCGTGTAAGGGGAGCAAGGGAATTTGTTTAAATGTATAGGTATTCATTATTCATATGTTAAAATGAAATCTGATCAATCAGGGCCATCTGCGGAGATGGATGAAGTCAACAGCACGCTATTAATAATGAAAAAGATCCCAACACGTGATCAGCTAAAATATAACTGCGTCCTGCAGCCCCCGTGAACGTCATCGGGAAATGCACACATTTTCAGATGCGTTTACGAAATATCATAGCAGGTATAAAAGCCGACATTTGCGAATTCAGACAAATCAAACTTGGTGAATAGAAATCAGGTATATATTATGTGGTGTTATCAAACACACATGTGTATTCAATCTATGATAATCACTTGTTAATACTGAATAAATTGAATTTGAATTTATTTGCTTTTTTTAATCAACCGGATTCTATTTAATACGCATGTTCCGTCATTCGTATCACATAGATATACCCCAAATTTTTGTATAAAAAAATGTGACAGTGATTTCAATCGACATCTAGGAATCAAACGCAATTGCATAGACATATTATTAGCACCAGATGTAGGTTAAACGTACCCAACAAAGTAATTACATTGGATTATTGTTCCACAAACGGTATTTACAATTGGGAATTCAGCCCCTCATCGCTGTGGGTTCGAATCCCGGTAGGGACTTCGGATTTTTCATGTGAGGAAGCCTTCCAGCTGGCTTGCGGTAGGTCGGTGGTTCTACCCGGGTACCTCTGTGTACTCGGGGTCTTCCTCCACCTGTAAATAGCTGGACGTCGCTATATGATTGAAATACTATCGCAGCGACGGTAAACCTCATTACAACAACAACAACAACAATTGGGAATTTTGTCTACATGAGAGTGTAATACAGTTCCGTCCAACGAAGAAGTTAAATCATATCATAACCAGTCCTGAAAAGACATGGGCGCCAAACACAAGAAAACAATACCAGTCTTATTTTCAACGACTTGGCATGTCGCGGCCAGACATCAACCCAAGACATGACCTTCGCGACCAGTTCATTTTACATTGCATTTTACAAAAAGGCAAACATTTATTAAAATGTATTATTTAATTACTACTGAAATACTGACATACTTGAATATTATTATATAATTATGAAGTCGTATTTTTAAAATCCCAAGACAAATCTTCAAAACCCTTTACTTATCGGATTGCAATGTTCAGTCTATAATTAGGAGAAAACTGTTTGTGAGGACTATGAGGAATATTTAAACTTCTGAAAAGAGAGGCTCCTATATCTGGGGTTTGGAAATTATATCTACTCTGGCAAGTGTACTGCTGTAAGGAAAATGATGAAAATTGAAATGCATTTGAAGCAAGTAGATGTCTTAAAGATCACATATGTTGTGATCGAGCTGTTAATATTTTGGTGAGAGATGTATTCACTCGATTGGCATTGAAATCAGTACATACAAATAATTTGTTAAAATTTGCAAATTTTGCGGTTCTCTAAGCAAACGTTGTGCGCTAGGAAAGGATCATGATAAAGGCAATTATAAACGGATCAAATGTTGTTTTAACGAAGCGTTTCTATTACACTTATCTATGAACAAATCTAAAGTGATCGAAGTTAATGCAGATGAAGCATAGTAGCGTATCGACTTTATTATTAATTATTTAAGACACCATAAAAACATATCAGATAATATACCAATAATCACGACATCACCAAACAGTTAAATATTGTATTTTGATTGTGTACTTTGACTGTAATGGATGGTTTGATGGATTCTCATCAATGATACAACCCGAATCCTTATATCCGTTACGGACCAAGGGGTAGGATAATGGAATCTGTTAAAATTCAACTAAAGTACTTTGACAGGAGGCATAGTCATTGGAGACGGATTATTTCCTAGGATTAAACATGTCTATTCAACACTTAACTGGTTTAAATTCTGTCCAGTAAACATTTGTGATCTTTTATCATCATTGAAGTACAAAACATTCCGATTATCATATTTCAAATATTTTGTATTTAAGACATATCATGAAATGATTTTTCTCACATTGTAAGCTAGAGCATTTAAAGAAAATGAGGTTTCTTCCATATGTGGCCCTTTTTGGAGTTTTCGGATTTGTGTTTTCTGGGACAAAAACGGGACTATTTGAAATTCACCAAAACTCTAGTATAGATGTTACAGTTGGCGAGAGTTCGGCGCGTTCTGGAATGGAGTGTGTCTATCGTTGTCTCCAGGGTAACCACGCTGCTGCCACTTGGAACATTGTCACAGGCATGTGTCTCTATGGAAACAGGACGGTTGCAACGTCGGTGGATGACGTCACTAGTATCAGCTTTATGCGAGGTACACTTATACTTTTGGGAAATATGCTTATTTTTATTTCGAATTGAAAAATGCGAGACGCAACTTATTTTTTAAGGCTTTTTGCTGGGTCACGCCCTGCAAATGCGTGCTTTATTTCACGCACAGGAGTTACTTTAAAATATTTATACATGCCCTCTTCCTGGTAATTTGTTTATTTACATCATTTACATTTGATACATTTATCCAGACAAAACCGTTCACCATGTCCCAGTGTTTTGTTGTTTATTTATTTCAGGTGCATATTTTTTATGACGAGGGCGAAGCCTGATTTATACAATTATTCGCACCTGAACGAGAAATCTGTGGTTCAATACACAACACAGATAATCATTGATCATTTAAATTCTTACCCGATATTCGTCATTTTGTAGCCATCTTTTTTGTGTCACCTGCTATTAGCAGTGGTGACTCATAGGGATCACTTTACCGTGGTCTGTCCGTCCGTCCGTCCTTCTGCCTCCCTTCCGTCCTTCTGTCTATCTGTTCCCCCGTCCTTCTGTTTATCTGTCTGTCCGTCCTTCTGTCTATCTCTTCGTCCGTCTATCTGTCCGTCCGTCCGTCCTTCTGTCTATCTGTCCGTCCTTCTGTCCGTCCATCCGTCCGTCCGTCTATCTGTCTATCTGTCCGACAAGCTTTAAGTTGACACATGTGTTCCAAAGAACAATCTTGTTTTTTTTATATTTTTTTTAAATACTTAACCTACAAGCCAAATACCTACAACATTAGTTTTCCCTAGATATACAAATTGCGAAAAATATTTTTACACCACTTAGAGAATGAAGACTAGCAAAGAAATATAGGATCTGACATGAATTGTTATTTCTTATCAAATTTTACTAAACTAGATCATGAAAATGTTATTAAGCGAGCCTCTGGCGCAGAGTGATGTAATTCAGGCTAAAAGTCATATGTAACGTGTTAAATATAAGAAAATATGTGATGGGTATACGAAACCGGAAACATTTGTTTTAGCATAATGTCATTTGATTAACAGTATTTATAGAAGACGTTCCTCTAGTGAAATGATATTTTAAATTCAGAATCCGTGTTAGATCTTGCCTTAATTCAGGCATCGTGTTGATGCGCTATGGCATTTTAGTTGAGGGAACGTCAAACCTATCATGGGATAATTCTTGTGATATCTCAGAAAGCATGGAAAGCTTATTGTTTAGTCATCGGCAGGTAACATATTGACACATATTTGTTGTGGAAATTTGATTTTCTCTTGGCATGATACCACACCCAGTTACATTATCCTGATACCGGAACAACTAGTCCTGGAACTTTTATACTGGTGGTTAGAGCGTCCGCCCCGGAATCGGAGGTCTTGGGTTCGATCGCTGGCCGCGACATACCAAAGTCGTAAAATATGGTACTGTTATAGCTCCCTTGCTTGGCGCTCAGCATATAAGTGTAGTTCGCTCGGTGTCTGGATAATGTGACTGTGTGTGGTATCATGCCACATGTCTATGGCGTGATACTGCACTGTGTCAGCACTATATCTGTCTCCAGTAGACATCGTCTCAAAAAGACTGAAATTCTGTCGATGGGACGTATAAATCCATTAAACAAACAAACAAACTATTCTTATATGCTGATCGCCAAGCAAAGGAGCTATACCAGTAATCTATGTATGTATATATCTAATAAAAATATGATGTCGAAATCCATGTAGAATTATTGTCCTTGTTTTATAAACAGAAAAGAAAAATTGGGGAGAAAACACTATTACTGACGAATAGGAAATAACAACAAAGTACCCGGTCGTAATAATGAGTCTGCCAATAGGATTGTGTTCAAATAGTTCTAGGGTGTCTCTGTGATCGAATGGATACAGTCGCTGATTAACTTTCACAAGGTCCCAATGGTTTTTACCCCAGACAGTTTCAATCGGATTTTCAACTGAGGCAGCATTCCAGCTGGCTTGCGGTAAGGCGGTGGTTTTACCTGGGCGACTTGGTGCATTCGGGGTCCTCCCCAACGTGTAATAAGCTGGACGTTGCTTTATCCGAAAAGCTGTCGCCGCGACGGTAAAATTAAGCATAATTACAGCAAATGGTTTAAAATGATATATAAGAAAAGGGTTAAGCTAAACAAAAAATCGGGGGGGGGGGGGGGGTCCTGAAAGTAGTGGTCGTCCTAGCAAGGTGGTCCTAATATTGAAGCGGTCTTTTTTAGGACGTTTTCCTGTAAATAGTCCTGGTTATAAAATGACCATAGACATTTTGTATTTTCAGCTTGCCCGTCAGGTTGGGTTCGGTTCGCCACTGGTTGCTATGTGATACTGGACAGTTTGATGAATGTCACGAGTGGCAGGTTCTGTATATATTCAATTTTGAATTGAGAGTTACGTAATGCATGTTCATCATAAAACATTCAGATTGTTTCTAATATGTATTAAGT
>CM037784.1:15635012-15685012 GCA_021229015.1 Solen grandis
CACTATTTTTATTGCTTGTTGATATAGATATTCTTTAGGAAATAATATATATCTATTTTTATTTCTCGTAATAGAATTGTGTGTCATACAGCTCACCTGTAAAACAGTTTTTATTCTAAGGATCCTGTAAGAAGTCGTATATGAGACTTGGTTGAATCCTGATTTGGTTGGTGGAGAACATGTGTGTTTTGTGGTTATATCTATCGGCCGCGTACCTACTTGTAGTACATGTACAACCATGGTAAACTAATACGTTCAACATTGGTCATATAGGAAACATAAAATAAATTTACGGTAACTCATAATCAACAATTCAAAATTATTATATGGCTAATGTATCATAAAAGACAACTAAATGTAAATTACTGAAACTTTTAACCATCAACATTCCAAGTTTTAGTGATTCATTCTCAAGTTTCGGCTTAAAATGTACTAGTATCAGGTTACTTAAATTCACAGTAAAATAGGAAATTTCATATCTCAAAATGAATTATCCAAACTTATTCAACTTATTCAAAACAGGAATTATTCGATCTGCACTGGTTTGCAATTAAAGCACGAATCAGTTTCAAGATGCATGTACTAACACGCATGTTTAATTATTCGGTAGGAAACTCACTGTTGTATTTAACCGAGCATTTGTCTAAAAAAACACTTAAGATCATCTGAACCCTGTAGGTTGTTATGTTGTTTCTATTAATGTGAAAAAGACTTTCTCTGACAGAAGTTTTATTACAATAGGTCCAACATTGTGAAATGAAGAAATGTGAAATTGTAGAAAATTTCAAAAAACAACTGCAACTGTTAATCATATTACTTTAAGTACTGTTTTTTTTTAAGTGGCGCTAATGGCACCGCTTTCTCTTCCTTATTGTTTTACATCCCATCAGGTTTTATTATTTTCTTTGTACGACGCCATTGTATATGTATTTTATATGTAGAAATTGGCGTTTAATCAAATTTTCAAGATTTATTTTGTTGAAACAAATAATACATAATGTAATATCAAAATATTTAAACAAATGAACAACTTCTATAATAGTTTAATAACATTTGAAATTCAAATTCGAATTTCCACCATTTTCTTTTTAAATATAAATGGGTTTTTTTTGTTTTTTTTTTGTTTTTGATTTTTTTTTTTAATTTGGGTTATTGGTAAGATCCGAGCTATAACAGTATTTTTCCATATCAGTCATCACAGACTGTAGTGTGTATTGGACTTAAGCAAATAAAACCATGTAATTGGCATAAAGTATGAAAAATAATTACTCAGTTACAGTAAAAGCACATTTAGTTCTGTGTTAATGTTATAAATAATATGATTAACGGATATTCATACATTTTATAACATTTACATATTTACAGCTAACTCGTTCATTGGCCAAGGTTGTCCATAAATAGGCCCGATCTATTTTGTCAAAAAACTGTAATTAATATATAAACACAATTTTATGCCCCTCGAGTTAAACGTTTGAAAGTCATATTGATTATGATATATATCTATACCTCCATTTATTTAGACAATTCAAAAGAATGTGTGAATAAATTTTGCAAGAATATCAATTAACATAATACCACGTTAGCTTTCGCCATCAATCATACTAGCTTTGTCAAAATGCGGTGTTGGCGCGATCAGCTATGTCTGGAGCTCTGTTTGTTAGCATATGCGAAGCAAATGTTTTGAATTCTTTGATTATTTAAGCAATAGACAGATCTGTTTACTTGAGGAACACAAAATGATTGTAGCGGACTACACACTATCGATCCCAAGTTCTTCCATTCCCTATCCTATCACCAAAACCACATTCTTATCAATATTCTTACATCGCTCATGCCCCGAATCATCCACTTGGTTTCCGGGCTTATCACTGAGAGTTAATTATTCTCTTCCGTTTTTTCCCACACTATAGGCTGCCTGCAATGATATTGATGGCACATTGTTTTATCCACTGAATGATGAGGAACACAACATGATTGTTGACAGACTGACCGCAATAAATGGTAAGATACCGTACATAACAAAATATAGTTTGCAATATCTATTGACTTCCCTATCTGAATATCAGCAATAAAAGTTTCTTGTTTTGAACCGACAGCATTGATCACAGGCCACTACAGAGTATGAACTGATGTTAAGGTTACATTAAGGTGCAGTAACAAAGTGACGCCGTTGTCCAGTGGTGGTAAACATAACTGATACTCAGTGCGCAATGCGTTTGAACCCTGTTGTTCCTTGTTGACGTTTAATAACTTGATCACTTACTGTTTGTAAAGTAAATGTAAATGCATTTTACAGTCTAAGTTTCATGCCTTGGGCATGTTCACCGACTTTACAGCTTTTACCCCTGGTCATCGGGCTACTTGTATCTATCTATCGATCTCCCTGGGGAGTCTTTCACTCCGCTTATGGCAGCCCACACCATGGCGCCACGGAATTATACCGCCCTCTCAGGTACCCATTTACACCTGGGTGAAGTGAAACAATGTGGGATAAATTTCTTGTTCAAGGAAATTGGCAGCGTCCTTTGCAGGACTCGAACCAGGGACCCCTCGATCCCGAAGCGCGTGTCCTACCACTGGACCACTGCTCCTCACTAATTTGTCTAAATTAAAAGCGATCTGACTAGTAAATCATCGTTTCTTCTTCATGTTAGAAGTTCAATTTTTATCTTTAGTTTCATAATTGGATATTTACCAGCAAACATATATAAAACTATCCGTAACGGCAGAAGTGACGCATTTGACGTTGTGCACTACAGTACGTAGTGGCCTCGATAGTTATGATGCACATAACGTTCAAATAAGATTACCTACCTAAGTATCTAGAATCATTATATAGCTCCGTTTAATAATGAGGTATGTGACAAATTTCAGACACAGTTTCTTAAAGTCGAAGATGTGCGATTTATTTTACAGAGCAACAGACTCTGAAAAGGAAAAGTCCTAGACATCACATTTTACAAACATTGTTTTCCATTTTTACACAGACGGGTTCTCCCACTGGATCGGCGTCAATGACATCTCTACAGAGGGCGTGTTTGTTTACACCGACACTGGACTGCCTGTCGTCAAGACGTACTGGGCCTGGGGCCAGCCAGTAAATGTCGAGGATTGTGTGGCCTACCACCCCCTTCCCAACTACGAGTGGCATGATTTTCATTGTAATGAGACTCTAAAGCCAATTTGTCAAATCCGGTTTTAACTCTGCAAATATGTTTTTTCTACTGTTTCTAAAGCATGACAAACGAATGTCACAATATAGAGGGACATTGGAATTATTTTCTCGTTGTTTCCTGAAAACTAATGTGACTGAATGTTTATTATACAACTTATCTTATTTTCGAGTAATTATCTGAGATCCATTGTCTTTATGTCTTCTACATACATTTGTTCATTTTGTTCATTTACCAATGATCCAGCAAACAGTTACAAATTACAAAAACTATGAAAAAAATAACGCATTTTTCACCGTGTAGTCAGCACGATACAATGGTTTCTCTTACACTACTTGCGTCCTTAAATTATAAGTTATCCCAATTCAGTTTTTAATGCGCACATATTTAGTAAATATTAATAATGAATAATTATGATAAATCCTAATAAAGTAAAAGTTTCTTTTCCAAATTACAATGGTAAATGTTATATTAAGCACTACGCATGCTCTTTGACTAGTACAAGGGGCCACCGAAAAAGTATTGCAGATCTTATGCGATTTCTTACATGATTTTTTTATACGAAATTCTTCATACTATTTCAAATTGTTTTGCGTTTTAACAAATTCTGTGTAACACTTCTTTTATTACGAAATAATACATCAAATGCAAATACTAGAAACATTTTATACCATATATTATTCTGTTGGAAAAAAGCTAAACGTATTTTCGTTATAACAATCTTTTTTTTTTATTTCATATTTACAAATAGAATAAATGTGTTGTAAAAATAAGCGTGTTATTTTATGATCTCCGAAAAATAATATTTAAAAAAATATAAAAATGATCATATTTCGTATGAAACTAAAAAAAATAAGTACAATTATTGTGTTTCAACACTTGATATTTTTTTATCAAACTTCTTGGCAGGTTTACAGCTATGTTGATGGTAATAAGACATGTCAAAACATATGCGGTTTCCCGTCCATCCTTGCGAGAAAATTTATAGTATGAATTATTTCATATCTGAGTAAACTTTAATACAAAGGAACGGTGTTATTTATTAATTAGGAAAAATACAAGAATATTTATAAGAAATTCAACATATATACAGGAAGACTGGACATTAACGCTATAGTAGTAGTACGCTGTAGTCCCGCGGTTCACAAAGAATCTAATACTCAACTCTAAAATGTAAATATCTTGAACTCTCTGATGTTCAAAAAGAATTAAGTGTATTTTTCATTTTTGCGATTTTTAACACGTTCACGCATGAACTTTGTCATTTGGTAATAATCCCGGGATATATTAATTATATATACGACAAGAAATCCGGGGACGGCGCTGTCGCACCTTTATAATAAAGCAGTGTTAGCCACAGAAAGTGAGGTATTTTTTCAGTATGCTTGAAAAGGAAAAATACCTGTTCAGCAATACCCGTTAATACAGTAGGCAAATTTAATGACCCATGACTACACACTTCCTCAAACTTTGTAGGTAGGTTGGTCAGCATAAATACTTTTTTGAAGTTAGAGAAAGAAAAAAAGAATATACAGCCTTTTTGATCAAAAACGGTATTTTGAGTAAATTCTAAACTGAAATGGGATCATTACTGTGTAAAAAAATACGGATTTTATTTTAAATATAACCTAGCTTAAATTTCGAGATTCATAAGAATACTAGAATAATCTAAATATGTAAAGCATTTCTTTGTGTTTTTGAAAGAATATGTTTATGTTGTTGTTGTTTTTAATTATAACTTGAAAAGGGGCCATAACTGTGTAAAAGAATAACAGATTTTGCCCAAAGTCAAACGCGTCCTTCGTTGATATTGACATAAATATTTCTACCTAAATTGTCTAAATCCTAGGGACTTTGATAAACTATCAATCGTAAAAGGCATTGTTGGCAAATTCTAAGTCGCAAAGGGGCCGTACTGGACAAACATTCAAATGTATGTTTATTTCCTTTGGAATGATGTGTTGAATTATACACCAGCATGTAGCTTTTACATTTTACTTATTTCGCATGAATGTATTTTTTCCATTTAATATATTTTCTTCCGTCCGTCCATCCGTCTCTCCGTCCCGCTTTCGTGTCAACATTTATGGATGGATTCAAATAAAACTTTACTTTTAGTACTCCGCATAAACCAAGGGTGTGTCGTATCGCGCGCATAAAAATATGCACCCTTGAAAGGTCAAGATCAAAGGAGTTGTTAGAAATTGTGTTTGGTCTTTATAGGCTACATTTTCGTGTCTGCTATATAACGTGTCTGCTCTATAACTTCCATATTAATGGATGGATTTTCATAAAACTTTACAGAAGTATTCCTTAGAACATAAAGGCGTGTCGCGCGCACAAACATATACACCCTTGAAAGGTCAAGTTCACAGGAATTGTTAGAAATTGTGTTTGGTCTTTATAGGCTACATTTTCGTGTCTGCTCTATAACGTGTCTGCTCTATAACTTCCATATTAATGGATGGATTTTCATAAAACTTTACAGAAGTGTTTGTCATAGGTGTGCCACGCGCACCAGCAATATGCACCCTTTAATGATCAAGGTCACAGGATTTGTTAGAAATTGTCTTTGGTATTGAAAGACTACATCTTTGTGTCCGCTCTATAACTTCAATAACTATGGATGGATTTTCATAAAACTTTACAGAAGTGTTTGTCAAAACACAAATGTGTGTTGCGCGCATCAACCATATGCACGTTTAAAAGGACAAGGTCACAAGTGTTGTTAGAGGTTCTCTTTGGTATTTATAGGCGACATCTACGTGCCAATTCTGTAACTTCCGTATCTATGGATGGATTTTCTTTTAACTTTACAAAAGTTCTATTTGAAGATGTGTTGGTGCAACAACCATATGTTCGCTTGAAAGGTCAAGGTGAAAGGAGTTGTTAGAAATTGTTTTTGGTATTCATACATAGGTTTTATTTTCACGTCCTCTATTAACTTCCATAATGATGTGATGATTTTCATAAAACTTAACAAAAGTGTTTGTCCTTACATGAAAATGTGTTGGTGCAACAGCCATATACGCTCTTGAAAGGTCAAGGTCACAGGAGGTGTTAGAAATTGTCATTGGTATTCATAGGGTTCATTTTCATGACCGCTCTATAACTTCCATATCTATGTTTGGATTTTCGTAAAACTTTGAAGAATTGTTTGTCATAACAAAAAGGGGTGTTTCACACGCATCAATTATATGTAGGTGTGAAAGGTCAGTGCAGTTCGGGGATCATAACCCATTTCAATTATTTTCTTGACAGTATTGCTTGCTATACTAACAAAGCCTTGTTTGTTGTGTTTTTAGTATCAATTCTGCTTATGTTGTAATGCTAACTTGAACTAATTTGCTTCGTCAGATTATTTATAAAATGACAGGTTCTAATTGTACATATCTCAAAATTGTACCATATATTCAGCAATTTTCTCTTTGATCCCTAATTGTCGTTGTGTATTTACCAAAGGGGGGGGGGGTTGTCTTTTGTTCCTATGAGTATTATTAATGGAAGGGAACCAGGGTTTTAACTTACCATTACCCGGATCTTTCGATAAAAATGTTTGGATAATTCCTTTGCAAAAACTGAGCGGGTAGTCGGGAGTCATCAACAAATTGCATTAAAAGTTTTCTATTTTCCATTAAGTGGTCTTTGTTTACAGGACTTACTGTTAATACAAGGGTACCATGGTCTAATCGTAGCGTACATGACTGAGAATCAGAGTTCGAACCCCGAAGTGATGTGTTGCTGCCTAATTAACTTGAATTTCGCTCATAAACTTCATCATTATAGTTTAAATTAATAAAGATCAAATTCATTAATGCTGTTTTCTGTTTCGTCTTTCCATATTGAAGGGTTTAATCTGACTTTTCAGTTTCATGATTCAATATTGTCGGGCAGAATATACCTTGTATATTTTTCTTCATAAGTGCCCATACCCTTGTAAAGAAGTGCGCAAATAAATGGTTTCGACCTTTATTTTTATTTTTTTGAAATCAGCAACGTTATGTCGAAAGTGACGGATACGACGTTGCCCTATTACATAGTGGCGCGCCATGATTATAATACATTCATATTAAATATATACTGTGTCATCATAATTTTTGTGGGACACTAAATTTCGTAGAAGGGTTTATCCACGAAAATTAACCACTACGAAACCGCTCATTTCATAAACCTCAGGTTTTATAAAACATGAATCTTCTAAAAAATGTGGAAACGAAAATCCCTTGAGAATATCATCAACGAAGTTTAATGCCAACGATTTATAATTTTACTGTAATTAACAAACTTAGTAGCTATACATCAGAGATGTAGTTTCCTTCAAAAATATATGTGTGTTAAGTTTCAGATTACAGGGGTTAAAGATCAACCATTTATTGTTTGTATGTTTGTTTATTTGTTTGTTGGGTTTAGCGTCCCACCGACAGTATTTCAGTCATTTGGAAACGATGCCTACTTGTGACAGATATAGTGCTGCCACACTGCAGTATCACGCCGTAGACATGTGGCATGATACCACACCCAGTCACATTATCCTGACACCGGGCCAACCAGTCCTGCAACTACGCTTATATACTGAGCGTCACACAAGGGAACTATAACAGTACCGTTTTTTTACGACTTTGGTATGTTGCGGCCGGAGATCGAACCTACGACCTCCTGTTCCCAAGGCGCCAGCTGTAACCACTCGTCGACCGGGGACGGTGTACTAATTATGAATTATACAGAACAGCAAACACTGAAAGGATGAAGTCCTAGCCATGTTTATAATCATACTTTCCCATTTTAACACAGACGGGTCGAAGTATTTGATCGGCGTTAATGACGTAATTACAAAAGGCGCGTACTGGACTGCCCGTCGTCAAGGCGTATTAAACCAGTCGGCAGCCAAATCATGTTGACAATTGAGTGGTTAACATATGCTTTCCCAACTCCGAGTGGCATGACTTTCAATGTTAATTTTACTGCAGAGCCAATTTGTCAAATCCTGTTTTAACTTTAAATATGCCACCACTTCCTTCCATATGAAAAAAAATATGGGAATTATTTTCTCTATGTTTTCTCAAAACAAGTAGACAGAATGTTTAATATACGTGTGCTACTTGTGATATATTCGCCACTGAACTACCAAATACTTGTTCGTGTTCACGACATGATTTTTGTTTATTAAGAAATACAAAAGGTTTTTTTATTTGTGATATATCAGACATTATTTTGTAAAATTGAAACACTAAGTATTTCTGAAAGGAAACACATTATTTCGTAAAAGAAAAGCTGTATACTATACATCTATAACAAGTGTGTCGATAAACATTATTTGAAAAATATGATACTGTTACAGTATGAATTTAAGCAGTCGTTATTTTCTTCAACTGTTTCGGCCGTTTTAAAATTTGTTGACGGTTAATAAATTAATCATAATATAAGGTGTGTCCTGTCCATCCGTGCGTATGAGAACTTTTAAAATTTGAATCCTTTCAAGTCTGATGAAACAATAAAAATGAGTGTGCCGTGGTGCAGTGGTAACATAGCCAATTACGGATCCGAAGGGTGTGGGTTCGAACCCCGTGTGGGGCCAAGGCTTTTTCATGACCTTCCCAGGCGCAAAGTACTGGTCCAACCAAGGAATCGTCGAGGGGGATTAGTATAAGTTGTAAGAGCATGTTTCCCAATCGACGTAAAATAGATTAGTTTAAACTAAATGAAAATGAGTCGTGTTATTTATTGTGACGAAAATACCAATCCTACGGTTCACGTAAAGTCTTAATTGTTCATTTTTTCCTCACAAAACATAATGATTTAGAATCTGTTAAATAGTAATAAAGATTTTGCATGCAAGCTTTTTTTAACATGTTCAAGAAAAATATGGTATGCAATGTCTTCAAATTTCAAATTTTCCGTTGAGAAAAATTTGAAACCAAAATACCTAAAAAATGCAGATTTGCTCTTGACAGACACGTTACGTCTTCAACAACTGTCTTATGTTCGGCATTGGTGTTTAGAAGGGTCCATATAGCATTTTGAGGGATCGAGTTATCACCATGTGGGGTTGTATTATCATCATGTGAGGTTGTAATGTCATCTTGTTGGGTTATTATTTCATAATGTGAGGTTGTAATATCATCATGTGAGGTTATAGTGTCATCTTGTTGGGTTGTTATATCAATATGTGGGGTTGAAATATCATCATGTAAGGTTGTAATATTATCATATGGAGTTGTAATGTCATTGTGTGAGGTCATAAAGACATCATGCGTGGTTGTTAAGTCAGTCTTAACTATTCTCTTAGTAAACTTAAAACGGACTTAATAACAACTAAACACACTTATGCTTTCTGCCGGACACGGCCTGTAGACCATGAAAAGCAAGGGCTTGATGAATGGAAACATGAGCAGAAAAACTAAAGTTCTAACTTTCTAGACACTTCCAGTCTGCTAGTCAAACTATCAGCTACGTAACCATCTTTACTAGATTCGGATTTCCACCTCCCATGACGCTTCCAGCACCTCTCGTTAACACCAGAGTTTGCTGCTGTTGTAGCCCCACCAGCCCTTAATGAGTGAAGCCCTATGTTCATATCTCCAGTAAAAGGTCTCAGTCTACCAATTATACACTCCCTAGCTCTTGTATAACTAAGGGGCTTGTTCTTGTATATCAATTTACAATGTTTGCCCGATCTAAAACAGGGCCTAAAAAGAAACATTGAATCTGTACATTTCTGCCTTGTAACCTCCATATACCGCCTTAGCATAGCGTAAGGACATGCTATACTCTCACCCTTGTGAATAACCACCGCATTGCCTAATCTATACTGGTCATTTTTACTTTTCTTAATGGTCAATGAAACACATGCACAATTTCATTAAATCTTAAAAACCCAGAGTATCCTAATAAAATCATACACAAATCTCTGATAACAATCAAGTCATTTGAATGCAAATATTCCTGACAAAGCTCTTTTAATATGTCTGTTGATAACGGTTCCTTCTTACGAACGGGTTTAGACAAAGTTCGTTTTGCTGTCTCTAACATGTTCGACACAAATGCATTTTCCGTAGGATCGTCAAGACCCTTCAAGTTATGAACCCATTTTATACTATATAAGGATGCTGATATAACACTAAATGAAGATTGTTTCTCAATAAGATCCGTAAGATACAACGCCACGTGAATTGGTGAAGCGGGCACATCTGATCCGCCCTTCGAAGTAATAAATTTTTGCCATTTTTTAAAATATGATAGATATTTAATGTTAGTATTATCACTTCTTGATTGCGTCAGATATAGAGCCATCCTGTCCGGTAACGCTCCAAATCTCTCAAGTGGAACTTCCGCCTGGTCTACCTTGTCCTCAATGCTCTGCTTCAGATTCAAGCCTGAAATCAACAAATACAGTCTAAGCTACCATCATTATCCTCAAAGCTAGAAAACCAAACTTCAAAGGCCTCCCGTCAAAAATGCCGTTTTTCCCCCGACCTCTCCTTGTTAATCTCCCTGGTTTAAACACAAAAGTATTTGTTATAAATACTGCCAAATCTTTTCTATTAGGATATATAAGTGGCCAAAATGGTGCAGATTTCCATATTGGAACCAACAAAGTACACTTGCATTTATCGGTCTGAGCCTTAGCTATACAACGAGTTATCAAACGAGGTGGTGGTACTAACCAGTTATTTTCCCCTGCCCAATTATGTTTAAATGCATCCACACCACTTGTAGATGGAGACCAATATCTAGAATTGAACCTTTGACACTTCGTGTTATAATCATACGCAAAACGATCAATGGTGTGCGGGCCCCATAAAACATCAAGTGTATTAAAAACCCACTCTTGCACAGACCAATCATCACTATCACAACACCTACTTAACATATCTGCATGTACATTATCTTTCCTCGGAACCCATGTCGGGCTCAAAATGATATCATTTGATCTGCAAACGTCATCTAATTCTACTGCTATTTTTTGTAAATACGACTTTCTGCTACCCGACTTTAAAATAGTAGCAACATTTTTATTGTCAGTTTTTACATTTATAATTCGTCTCTGTAAAACATCAACATGACTTTGAACCACCCTGTACACAGCCTCCAACTCCCTCCAAGTTGAGCTCAAAATACTCTCATCAGCCGACCAACCGCCGACTACATCACTATCAAAGGTATCTACCACATAACCCCCGAAACCCACGCCACTGGCGTCTGTGCATATAATTGCATCAGCTTCCTGTACGTCAACTGACAACTCTGATGTATTCAAGTCTCTCACATGTTCCTTCCAGAACAATATTTCATGATAAGCCTCAGACGTGATCGTAACTGGTGCATTCCAGCTAGCACGCTGTGCTACACAACCATACATGGCCCGAGTTCTCAAACTCACCGTTGACCCAATAACCGCTTTCATGGATAACAACTGACCTATTAAACAAGCCAGTCTACGTACAGGTATGAGTAAAATGCCTCGGGCTATACCTGCAATGATTTCACACAATAGCGACTCCAATCTATCTAGTCTATCTGAATTAACCGACAAAGTACCATTTTGAGAGTTCCACAAATATCCTAACCATATAATAATTTGTCTAGGTTCCCAAATGCATTTATCTTCAGCCAAAATGAAACCAAACTCTTCCAGATCGCTTCTAACACGCTGAGCCATGCGACACGCGGAGCTATAATAATTTTCTCCCCCCATACCATCGTCTAAAAACATGATCACTCTGTAACCGCTAGATCGCCAATATTTCACCACTTCTCTCAATGTTTTAGTGAAAATATACCCTGCTACTGAAATCCCAAAAGGCAAAACGTTAAATACAAAATACCTTTTTTTTAGCCCCGAAAACCCACGAAAAACCTAAAAATATACGATGATTAACAAAAATTTCAATATGGTGATACGCTGATTTCAAATCAAAAGTAAATAAAAAATCCCCTTTACAAAACAATTTCCGTGCCACAGACTGGTCTTCAAATGTACATTTGTACTTAAATAAATGTGTATTGATATGTCTACAGTCCAATACTAACCTCGCCTTACCACTTTTATTAAATGCTACAGTTAAAGGATTTACCACGTGCGGCACGTGCTCTACTTCGCTGACACAGCCTTTATCTAAGAGCTTTTGAATTTCAGCGGACACAATATCGGGGTTATCAATTGCAGACTTATTATTTTTTATTTCTACTTTCGATGGAATAGTTTTGAACGGCAACTTGTAACCTTCACGTATGACATTTAAAACAAAACTGTTTGCCCCTGATTTTTCCCAATGGTTTGCATGCTGTTTAAGTCTTCCCACAGGTGATAAAAACTGACTATCAGCATCTCCGCCTCTTTTTGTACATGTAGTAAACAAATCATTTAAGCCAGAATAACAAACTGTTGTACTTATCTGCATAATACGAGTATTTCCGGCCTCCGCCGCTTTCTCAGCCCCCTTAAGCCCACAGTCTGCTTGCCAGTGCCCGCGCCTTCCACACTTGAAGCACAGTCCCGGTTTTCTTCTTGGAGTAGGTGGGGCCCCAGTCGCTGAGGATGTCTGCTGCGGAACCGCCTGGTAATAATAAGGAGCAAATCTTCTAGCCTTGGTCCGTCTCTCCGTTCTAGCTTTACGATCCGCGTGTATCTGGGCGCGGTATATTTTCTTCTCGTCCTCCGAGTCATCAGCGAGAGGGTGTGACTCATACTCTTGTACCACACGCCATCCGTGTTCAGAGGAATCAGCCATCTTAATGAGTTTTTGACGATGTAGCAGAGTATTTATACCTTGGACGAGACTCTGGCGTGCCGCTTCAGCCTTCTGAGAACCGCTGTCAGTTACAAGCTCAGTCAAATGTCCCTCAGCATCTCGCAAGCTTCCCAAAATTTGAACATTCACTTTATACTGCTCTTCATTGCCTTTCTTCCGAAATTGAAAATTGTCATTGGCCACAAAACTTTGCTGGATTTTTGTCAGTTGAGTCTCTGAAATTTGCCGTTGAGATTGGCTTATTCTGTCCTCAAAGGCTTTCAGTCGGCCAGAAATTAAATCCTCCATTTTTGTTAGGAGTCGATTCTCGCTGTCCATAATGCCACGTGGTCCGCTCAATTTCTTATCAAAGTGAAACAGGTCCGTCCCATATGAAAGTGACCGGTAGAATGACTACCCAACCTTACTTAAGCACGATAGTCCCGTGCAGCCCTATAAAACCTACATTAACAAGCGCAAAACGTGAAGACATCATTTTCACGCTATTACTTCGAAACGCGTGAAAATTCTATTATATGGGGCTGTAATATCATCATGTAGGGTTGATTTGCCATTTTGGGTGGTTCAGTTGTCCTTCTGTTATGTCCTTTTATGATGTTCACTTGACTTGCTGTGTGGTTGCTGTGTGGTGCCGCGGTCCTTCAGTTATGTCCACTTGACATTGTGATCGCTTGGTTAGAATTACATCCTGTTCATTAATATGCTGACATGTACAGGTAGTATGCTGTGATGTTGTTCTCTCCTATGTGGTTCATTCGGCACATGTACTGTTCGGATGAAGCCCGAAATGTTGCGAATTGACGATATCGAGTTGGTTTACCGTTCTTTCCTTTTTCGTTGTTTTCTTGTTTTCATTAATTTAACGTTGTATCAGAACGTTAAAGGACAACCCAAATTCTAAGATCCCTCGTGTTAGACAATATACAAGTATATTTGCCAACTTTTGAAGTTGCAAAAACTCACATTCTAGTAGTATTTTGCAGGGGGCGTAGCTTGGATTCACTAAATGTGTAGGTAGGTTTTCCTACCGCGGAGGATCTGTCGGGAGACTTTGGATATTTGTATGGCCGTGGGAACAATCTGATTGGTTCTGAGGCTTTCTTTTTAATAGGAATATACCCATTTTATTTGGAATTTCAAGTAATTAATTATTAAATACTCATAAGTAGCCTTTACACTCATGACTCTCACCCATAACGCTTTGAGAACACACGTGCATATAGATCTGTCGTATGTAAGCACCTAATATGATTTTGTAATAATTATTGTTACGTGTGTGTGTTTGAATTACACGTGGGACTGACATTTTTAAATGCTTACTGTTGATATACTGTGTTTTATCAGTGGATTATATCTACGATTATAACTCGTATATCTCACAATGTTGGTGATATGTACATGGATATGTAGCAGCAGTAAACATAAAATAAAAAGAAAATTTGTTTTGAGTGAATATGGTTTACATCTCATCTCGAGGTGATACATGTACAATCTTAACATTTTCGCGCGCGCTACGCACTCTTGAATATATTAAATTGAATCACTTCTTAGTGAGATATTTTCCATTTTCACTCAAAACAAACACATTTCCTCTATGTATTAATCAAACTGTGAGACCTATTTCCCTATTGACATCCTGTTGACGAACTCCCTACTATATAAATTTAATAACGGAAAACACACAATTAACTCTCATAATCATCGTCATATCGATGCATAAATATTACATAAGTAGAAGATATAGTTTCGTGCATGAGTGTATTGGCACTAGAAAAAAACTGAAAGGCATTTTATAAGTTTCAAGCAAAATTATTAACTTGTTTTGTGTCTGCCGTTTATAAAATATGTACCCTTAAACACTCAGAGGAGAAAATTACATTTATGCATTTTGCCTCATAAAATCAAATCACCGTAAAGTAGATTTATTATTACCTAAGTAATTCTAAGGTGTGTCTTTGATAGGATTGGTGTAGCCATAATATATATAATTCATTTACTTTACAGCGACACTCTTAAGAGATAACTGTCATAGTATTGGTAATAATTTACGCATGTATGAATATTGCATGCATGTGAATTACGTCTGCATTAAAACTCATTTCATTTTTGAGATAATACAGTTTGTGGTTTTGCCAGTTTACTGAACTGAAGACCAATTTTCAGTATTTTCAATAATTCGAAATTTAGATAACTGTTGAGATGTTCAAACAAAAACATGTTTTTCCAACTCACTCGTTCTTGAAAAACATAATTTTACGTTACATATAAACATAATATTGTTTATGATAATTCGAAAACACTTTGTACAGATTCTTACTAATTATTCGAACACTATTTCGCCTGTCCGGACTGTTTTTATTCTTAATCTTTGAAAAAAAAGTGTAGGCATGTGCCTACTTTGCATGTAGGAAGCTACGCCAGTGTTTTTATGCAAATTCTCAATAAAATGCAGTTTTGGTTAAAAAAAGCAAACATTAACTACTTTTTGCATTCAAGAATTTTCTTACATCAGTGGATTTTATCTGAAAAGATAAAGAAAATATCTCCTAATGGAATACATTGCATTTTACATCATGATAGAACTGTAATTAGTAAATAATATTGCATGTGAATGAACATCAAAGGTAAATATCTGTTATGTTCAATTGTTTAAGCGAAATGATGGGTTTACATTATTATTATTATTTTATTATGCAATTTTTACTTATTTCTTTATAAAAAGTTTTAGGTACAAGAAAATGCGTTTCAAAGGGTATTTTCATCAAAGTAATATTTTCAACATTTTTTTTATCAAAAGTTGTTGAATACAGTTTATCCTATCACCAGACTTACATTGTGGTATAAAATGCCTATCGAATAAACTTAGCGTTATACTCATTCGTGATTGTTTATATATTCTGACGTCATCTGTGACTACTTTCCTGTTTACTACATGTATGACGTCACGGTGTTGAAGGTCAAGTGATATGTAACGTTCTTTCTTTTCATTCCTGTGTATTGCTTTGAAATAATAGTATGGTGGCTGCTTTCTGCCATTTCGTGTTTCGTGTTGAGGGGCGAAGTTTCGCCTCGAAATGTCGAAATCTCGCGGCGAGATTTCGGGCGAAAGGTTGAAAACACGAAAATGCCAGAGTTCGAAATTTTGCCCCGCAACACGAAACATAATATTTCGTCATTTCGCCCCGAAATCTCGCCCCGAGATTTCGACATTTCGTGTTTTCGACCTTTCGCCCCGAAATCTCGCCCCGAGATTTTGACATTTCGCCGCGAAATCTCGCCCCGCGGCACGAAATAATCAATATTTCGTCTTTTCGACATGTCGCCTGGCGCCCCGCCAACCCGCCAGGCGAGAATCCAACATTTCGCATTTCGGGGCGAAATCTCGCCCCGCGGCACGAAATAATCAATATTTCGTCTTTTCGACTTTTCGTGCGGCGCCCCGCCAACCCGCCAGGCGAGAATTCAATATTTCGCATTTCGCCTTCCGGTACATATTGTACGCATGCGCAGACACCTTTATTTTCAGGCATAGACGCTTTATTTCTCTAATTACTGCACGGTAAGTGATTTGGAAAGATACTAGAAATATCTGATGAGTCATCATTACCTGAACGTTTATGTTGACATCGATAAGGACCATTTGATTTTAGCCCATATGCAAGATGACGCCAGACTTTCAAATATCCTGGAGTATTTGGTTCAAAGAATATACCTACACGATCTCTCACTTTCATATCATATATGATATAGATCTATTTAAATCCTTCAAATGTAATAAACTGTCTAAGGTTTTAAAAAGCAGACTTTCAATATCCAATAACAGTCAGAATATTATTAGTATGTCTGCAGTTCTCGACAATGAACTTCAAATGAGTTTGCCATGGGTAATGTGCACATACAGAGGTAAAATCTATGAACAACAGTTGCACTTAGGTTCTTTTTTGTTGGTTCACATAAATAAGTGATCGTCTGCTTGCTAAGTGTTGACTAGTGGCTTTAAAATGATAAAAAGGAGCATTTGTGAAAATGGTAGAAAAATGTTACCTCTTCATCAATTTCAAATGATTTTTTGTTTACTTATGCAAAACATTTTCAATGCATTAATGAATCAGAAAAAAAATGATACATCAATTCTGTTTATTGTCAATTATTTCTCTGTTAAATTACTTCACACATATACATGACGTTGAGTATTGAATTTGTATAAAAAAAGCTTGAGAATACCAATAGTAAGAGAACTCAATACTTGAGGATAGATCTTGACATAGTTTGTTAGTTAACCAATTTTATTACCTTTATGTGATCCTGACACTGTTTCTTCATACATGCAGCATCATATCATTTCATTATGATCTATAATTACAGATGTAAACCTTAATTTATAATTGTTTTTATGTTTTACCGAAAATAATATGCTACGATGGATCAAAAAGATAATACTATAGATAGATAACAATGTTACAGTAATATAGATAGATAACAATGTTACAGTAATATAGATAGATAACAATGTTACAGTAATATAGATAGATAACAATGTTACAGTAATATAGATAGATAACAATGTTACAGTAATATAGATAGATAACAATGAGATAACAATGTTACAGTAATATAGATAGATAACAATGTTACAGTAATATAGATAGATAACAATGTTACAGTAATATAGATAGATAACAATGTTACAGTAATATAGATAGATAACAATGTTACAGTAATATAGATAGATAACAATGTTACAGTAATATAGATAGATAACAATGTTACAGTAATATAGATAGATAACAATGTTACAGTAATATAGATAGATAACAATGTTACAGTAATATAGATAGATAACAATGTTACAGTAATATAGATAGATAACAATGTTACAGTAATATAGATAGATAACAATGTTACAGTAATATAGATAGATAACAATGTTACAGTAATATAGATAGATAACAATGTTACAGTAATATAGATAGATAACAATGTTACAGTAATATAGATAGATAACAATGTTACAGTAATATAGATAGATAACAATGTTACAGTAATATAGATAGATAACAATGTTACAGTAATATAGATAGATAACAATGTTACAGTAATATAGATAGATAACAATGTTACAGTAATATAGATAGATAACAATGTTACAGTAATATAGATAGATAACAATGTTACAGTAATATAGATAGATAACAATGTTACAGTAATATAGATAGATAACAATGTTACAGTAATATAGATAGATAACAATGTTACAGTAATATAGATAGATAACAATGTTACAGTAATATAGATAGATAACAATGTTACAGTAATATAGATAGATAACAATGTTACAGTAATATAGATAGATAACAATGTTACAGTAATATAGATAGATAACAATGTTACAGTAATATAGATAGATAACAATGTTACAGTATATAGATAGATAACAATGTTACAGTAATATAGATAGATAACAATGTTACAGTAATATAGATAGATAACAATGTTACAGTAATATAGATAGATAACAATGTTACAGTAATATAGATAGATAACAATGTTACAGTACTATAGATAGATAACAATGTTACAGTACTATAGATAGATAACAATGTTACAGTAATATAGATAGATAACAATGTTACAGTACTATAGATAGATAACAATGTTACAGTATATAGATAGATAACAATGTTACAGTAATATAGATAGATAACAATGTTACAGTAATATAGATAGATAACAATGTTACAGTAATATAGATAGATAACAATGTTACAGTAATATAGATAGATAACAATGTTACAGTAATATAGATAGATAACAATGTTACAGTAATATAGATAGATAACAATGTTACAGTAATATAGATAGATAACAATGTTACAGTACTATAGATAGATAACAATGTTACAGTAATATAGATAGATAACAATGTTACAGTAATATAGATAGATAACAATGTTACAGTACTATAGATAGATAACAATGTTACAGTACTATAGATAGATAACAATGTTACAGTAATATAGATAGATAACAATGTTACAGTAATATAGATAGATAACAATGTTACAGTACTATAGATAGATAACAATGTTACAGTAATATAGATAGATAACAATGTTACAGTAATATAGATAGATAACAATGTTACAGTAATATAGATAGATAACAATGTTACAGTAATATAGATAGATAACAATGTTACAGTAATATAGATAGATAACAATGTTACAGTAATATAGATAGATAACAATGTTACAGTAATATAGATAGATAACAATGTTACAGTACTATAGATAGATAACAATGTTACAGTACTATAGATAGATAACAATGTTACAGTAATATAGATAGATAACAATGTTACAGTAATATAGATAGATAACAATGTTACAGTACTATAGATAGATAACAATGTTACAGTAATATAGATAGATAACAATGTTACAGTAATATAGATAGATAACAATGTTACAGTAATATAGATAGATAACAATGTTACAGTAATATAGATAGATAACAATGTTACAGTAATATAGATAGATAAAGTAATATAGATAGATAACAATGTTACAGTAATATAGATAGATAACAATGTTACAGTAATATAGATAGATAACAATGTTACAGTAATATACGAGTATGCTTGATCCTGAAAAGGTTAACAGCTCTATTATACATGTACAAAATTCCGCTACACAAGGAAATATCAAAGCGCACAATGCGCTGAGAGACGGCGACGGGATTAACATTCTAAACCCAGCGTGAAGTTATTGAAGCAGTCACATGACGACAAAAACTCCACCCGCTGTTGCTACAGAGGTTCTGTTTGTAACATAATAATCCGGAGTAAAGGTCATGAACCTTTCATTCATAAACAGCTGCATACCTTAGTAGGTCATTCTCTTCTCTTGTACTAGCGAATTCTATCTGTTGTTTTGTATGTGTATAAATTGACCAGGTATTTGATTATTTAAGATACTAGAATGTTTGCCTATCTATTTCAAAGTTGAGAAATGCCCTGGGAGAAACCTAACTCGCCATCATGCAAAATATTGTGTGGACTACTTTAGGTCAATTACATACATACGGAGCACTACTTTTTCTTTTTACAGGAGTAGATCTTCATGTACGTAAGATGGGTTGCTGTTCTGGTTAAGAAATGTCACGTATATTTTTTTCACGCTTAAAATTGATGCTTCTAGTGCAAAATAATGGGGGAAAAAAAACATGTTAACAAACAGTAACACACTAAAAGCGGTTACGGTTATGATTTAAACGCCTGTGTAACATATTCCACTCGTATTCGTTAGTGCAGAATGATCCGCACTAAGCGCGGAGTGGTACAGTTAAAAATGTTGTGGAAAATATGCAAATTAGTAAGGCCTGATTTCGATTTTCAGCATAAGACGGCTTATCGCCGTCTAAAAATGGACATAAAATACTGCGGTGGAGGGTCTTTATAAACGCTAGCCGATACTGCAGGCTGGGGTCTTCAAAATCATCGGCTGGTAAGCAGCCGGGTACACCAGACTTGAGAGTCTTCAAAAATTCTTATTTTTGATTCAGAATTTATTATCATAGTTAAAATTTGTATTTCATATTTATATTATAGGAGCTTCTGTCTTTGTAAACGGTTAATAGTATTAGACATACACAGCATCATTTGTGTAATGAATTATGCTTTAGCTGCGTTTTGTTCTTATAAAACAGTGAAAGTAAGTGATTTATGACATATTTAACTTACCCTAGATCAGTGATGTCTATGTAGAGAGGTAACATTATACCACATACCACACCTGTCATTATCCTGTCACCGTGGTAACAAGGTCAAGAACAACGGGACTTTGGTAAGTCGCGGACAAGCATTAAACCACGACCTCTGGGAGAGGACGCTCTGAAATCGGCAATCGCGAAAAAGTTCCCTACATTGCATTCTTTATCACATCAAGGATTTGGAAATAATGTATTATGTACAGTGGCATATCGAATGCTGTAAAGTAGATAATATATAAAAATATGTCGACTCTTGTTATAGTTGGCGACAGTTCGACGCGTTCTAAATTGGAGTGTGTTTTCCACTGTCTTCAGGGTAATAACGTTGCAGCCACGTGGAACACCATCAACGGTACTTGTCTCTATGGCAACAGTGCGGTCGTGACGTTGGTGGATGACGTTACCTTTATCAGCTTTGTGCGAGGTACACATTTATCCTTAACTTTCATATTAAATTGAAAATACGAAAAATAATTTTTCTTTTGAAAGTCTATTTGAAGGGTCGGACACAGGAAATATTATCTTATTTTCACAAAGAGGAGTTATTTTATTCTATATTTTTATTATCATTATTATTTCATATTCTTTGTGTTAGTGATTGTCAGGATGTGGTTGTTCCTGCTTAGTTTTTGTTCTGGCCTTCCATCAAATTACATTCATAATACATTTCGGAAAGAAAAAGAAACATAAGGTTAAAGCAAGGTAACATTATTTTCTGTTTAACTATTATTCACGATTTAACCATCTGACTATCCGGTTAAAATGGTATTAACACTTTAAGAAGCTCTGACATACTCGTATAATCAATAATTGACCAGTTTTATTTTTACATCAGACGGTCAATAGATACTACCAAAAATAATATTCATAGATATAATCGTTACTCAAGTGATCAAAACAAGAAAAAAATCCATTATTAAATAAATGTATTCAAGGTTCAGATGTTTTTATTTGACTTTGATAAGGATAATATTATAGCAAAAAAAAAATAAAAATAGTATTATTATTCGAAGTACAGTTATCTCCCCTCGTCTTTCAGACAAAAAGTAGATATTCTTTATTTGCTTTCTAGATGTTTCAAATAGGAATATGCTGTTCAAATACAATTGATATTCATGTCCCTAAAGAGAAGAAGCCACACTTGCACACGGTTGTTATTTATTGATCACAAGTATTATTATTAATTATTGTTTACCTGCTTATGTTTATTGGTTGGTTTTAACATCCAACCGACAGTATTTCAGTCATTTGGTGACGATGTTTTCTTGAGACAGACATAGTGCCGCCACTCTGCAGTATCACACCGTACACATGTGGCATGATACCACACTCAGTCACTTTATCCTGACACCAGGCTAACCAGTCCTTGAGCTACCCCCATATGCTAAGCGCCAAACAAGGAAGCTATACCAATACAATTTTTAACGACTTTGGTATGTCTGTCTTGACTATTTGAGTTTACCGTCGCTTCGTCAGTATTTCAGTCATAAAGCGACGTCCAGCTAATTACAGGTGGAGGGGGCATCCGGGTAAAACCAACAATCACTTGGAAGGCTTCCTCACATGAAAATCCGAATGACCCTGCCGGGATTCGAACCCACACGGTGAGGGGCTGAGTGAGTGCTAAAGTCAGCGACTTTACCCTCTCGGCCACGGAGGCCCCATAATAAGTACTATTTCAAAAATAGCTTGGTCAACTCTGTTAATGATTAAGTATATTAATTAAAATATCATACATCTATAGGTTTCTGAACACTAGATCAATAGATTGGATACATTTCAGGCTTGACCTTTTCCATGACTCTCCATGCTCGATATCTTCACATGGATCACCTGACTCAGACGACAAACAAGCTTGGCAGAAGCACGATATAGTTCTACTCTCGACAGCGAGTGGTGTACAAGTATTCCTGATGTTGTGTACTTTCCGTGTGCCGACTAGAGTTGTAACTTCTAAAGTGTTTGTCCTGTCAACATCTTTGCCAACGTAGATAAATTGTCGGACAGTGCCAGTGTTGTCCTTATCATTCAATTTGAGGCCATATGAGAGAGAATGTTGGCAATGTTTGTAAAGGTCTTTAGAATTTGCTAATATTTTCCATTGAGCATTGCTCTGTAGCAAAAATTCTTTACAACTGCGCCAAGCCCATCGCACACATTCTTTCAATATGATGTTTCAAAGAAGTTCCTCGATAATGTGTACTTCTGTCATTTAAGTATACAAATGCCACTTTACTTTTGTATTGGGCCGCACAGCCATCGCTCCATTCAATAACAGACTTGTTTTTTAGAACTTTTACAAGTGTGGAGTCATGTTTTAAGTCATCTCTTATTCCAACGATTGTATGTTTGATGAGTATGTCTTTAGCGCAACACTTTTACGGTAGTAATTCATTGACGGATGAATAGTTTCTAAGTTTTGGTCAAAGTAGGTACTCTGGACTTCATTTTGAAAATTGCATTTGTAGTTTTCAGATAGGTCCATAACTGTCATAAGTTCATTTTTGTTGAGTGATAACAGACATTACAATAGCTGGTCATGCTGCCATGTGGCACTGACTCGATGGCTTGGGTACCCATTCATGTCCTTCCGTAAATCAGCCATGAATTCATTAAAGCAGACACTTTTAGTTACACTGGAGATGATACGCTTGGTCGAATTGTCCTCTCTATCAACAATGAAGTATTTCGATTTGTAACATGTCATTTGTACATTGTCCTGTGCACTTTTCAGGCAAACTGTCTCAAATATTGGTCTTAGCAGTCTAGTTCCACAGTCCTTACATTCTCTTTTGGGACACACATTCTTATGCAGCTTTCCTTCTGCTTTCTTACAAAGTGTTCTGTTCATCAATTCATGCCTCTTATATGGTGGCTTTTCTAAGTCTTCAAAGTTATTATGGCCTAGGAAGGATTTCAAAGCTTCTGATTTTGGAGCAATGTTGCAACATATCTGACATACGAATGATTTACGTTTTGTTTCTGACACACGCCTGACATGTTGGGGCTTCAGTTTCTTGAACGTGGATAAACCAACCTTATATTTTGGACATTTTGTTTTATATATGTGGCATGCATCTGCCGAAGTCATTTTCATTACATATTTATGTACAAACTCATTGAGTTACCATTTTTCACGCACAACACATCCTTCTTGTTGGGTACTTTACGGCTACTCTCTTAGAATAAGTTGGCCCAGCCGGCTGGGGTCTAGAATGCACCGGCTGCATCCATGTAGAACGGTAGAACTCCGCCGAATAGGACCATGCGTTTGCCGTGCATGGCGTCCCGTAAAGCTGGAGATGAGGATTCTGGCGGTTGAGCGGGCATGGGTTGGCATGCGGTCAATCCGCAGTCACCTGTGGTTTGCAATACACCGTCTTGACCTCATTTCAGTATAGACGGGTGGTCGTATGGGCCCGATACGATCAATCGGCTGGTCATGTCGAGCCCTAGATTAATAATATTTCCTTCCTTTGCCTATAAACTTACATGTCACTTCTTTGATACTAACCGGGTTTGATTTTCATTTCTTTTCTCTATTACATTAACCTCGAAGGCGATGACCTATAGGTCAATCGATGGGGAATACTAAGATTCTTTTTCTTAATCCTTTCGAGTATAGCACTTGTGTAGCCCTGGCGCTTGGAGTAGGATATCGACTCGGGATAACCGTCCCCTTGTTGGACTCCGTGGTGGGTTGGGAGCACGAATGCTGAATCTCTTCTCTTTCTTTCATGGCCACCTTAAAACGGTATCGAACTGACTCAACGGACGATTCTGACACTGATGATGCATGTAACAAAACAACTGTCACAAAGTCACACTGCACCATCACTTCACTCCCATTGTCTCGTTGGCGACAGACACAGTACAGACTTAAATCTACAGTTCCATCTCCAGGCTTACGTTTCTTCGACATCTTAACAGCCTGTAAAATAAGCAAACACTGATTTTCAAACTCAAGCAAAAGTCGATGTACTTATGTTTTAATATAAACAAAATAAAAAAGAGAAATACACGATACATTGAGAAAGAGTTTGTCAACAAAAATAAATAACCAAACACTTGCACAATTACTTCCTTTTAGTCACATCCTGTCGTTAGAGCTATATTGTGTTTGCAGACCCTGACATATTTAGTGTTACTTGAGTGTGAGAGGTACAGACTCTAAGAACTACTCTTTAAGTATATATAGGCTGGTCTAATACGGTCGTCGTAATATTTTACTTTTTTTGTTTAATGTTTAATGAATAGAATAGAATATTGAGAATAAGAGTCACCCCAACAGCCGAAAGACGTCATATGGTGTCTAAAAACGCTTAAAATTACGATACGTCACAAAACTATACACAAGTGAATTCCGCACAGCAGGAGAGTAAACACGTTTAATATATCATGTATGTAAAATCAAAGCTTGTTATATATACCAACGTCTTTATTAAAAGCGATCAAGGAATCAACAGAAACAGTATTAAAAAGGTCTAACATAGATGTCACATTAAAATAATTAGTTCTAATTAGATTTAAATCAATACAGTCGACTAAAATATGTTTGATTGTATACAGTTCCTGGCAAGAAATGCATACACTTTGTTGAATGAAACCAATTCTTGAAAATAAGTCTTCTTTCCAGTAACTTATGGTAGATCAATATTATGTAGCTAATTAGATGACTTTAACATAAAATGAGCTAAACAAAAAGAACAAACCCCATCCACCTATTTCTTCGTACAGGCATTATGAAAGGTTGGGTTTATACTTATATATCAATATTAACGATTAACATACTTTGTTTAAATCTATCTAGCTGTTTTTCTTTCCACAAATGCACGTGTTTTTATTTAAATAGTTTAGTATGCAACTAAGTAATTTGAAAAAATATCGTGGATAGGCAGGACCTTACATGACCCCATACGCCGCAATCTTGGATATACACGTAAGGCTTGACCGCTAGGTGGCGCTGAACATGAAATGGGCGAATGATGGATTTTTCAGTGACGATGACTTTGTTCACCAGAAAGGATTGAAAAAGAAATAAGAGAAATGAAAAAAAAAATAAAACGTGTATATAATAAATAGTTTCTTTTATAATTGGAATTATCCTCATGTAAAGTTTTTATGTTTGACGGCTGGAGAGTATGATGAATAATAAAGGAGTTTTAAGTAAGTTGGAACTACTTTTTTCATCAGGCGTCTAGATGTTCCAGATCATTCAAATTATAAACTTTTAAATTATAAGATTTTGTGAGAAATAAAATTGCATCCCACGGTGCTAAACTGGCATATCACCCAGGCTGCATTCAGTTACAGGAACTTTCGCTAAAAGTTTGCGAATCTACGTGAGTTTGCGTGACTGAACGGGAGCGTTCGCCAAGAACTATCCGAACCCACGCGAACGTAGATTCGACATAGCTCACTAAGCGAACAAAAATGGCGGACAGGTGAGTGAAGTTTTTGTTTTTTGCAAATATTTAGATAATTCTATATAAAATAGCATAGTTTTACACATATAATGATTGCAAATGTGTAGTTGCACCACGAAAACATACTTATTTAATCTAATGTAACCCATGCAATATTATGGCATATTATAAATAATAATTTAATAATAAGTTAAGAACATACTGCTGTGCTTGCCTGTGATGCCGAGTTTTTATGTGTATATATACGGTAGTTGTATCTGTCCAGTAGTTGTGTGACATCATCGTGTTCTTATTATCCGCCTAACTCAATACTGTTTACAACTGCTCAGTGTCATGTATGAGTGAGTGAAAGTTGATGGATGGTCACTTTGAATGCATGAACATAACCTTTCAACTTGCATAAACCGCCCAAATTATCACGTCACAGCCCTTAAATCTCTTTCTTTCCCTCTCAGTCTACATTTAGTCTTGGAATGAGCAAGACAGTCGCGATACTGTCTTTATATATTGTTTCCACTATAGTCTACGTATATTTATATTTCTAATATATGCTGACAACTATATTGTAACTCTTCAGACACGATCTGGTAAGAATTATTCTTTATTACAGTTCTATGTACATCTAACTATGCTATTTTATTGTGAAATATATTACTACTGCGATTGTGAAATGATGAAATTATGCGATTGTCATATATTGTATTTTAATTAAGATGTCTTATTTTGCTATAATTTCTATGTTACAGGTTTTTAGTATCTATTCCGATTCCATGTGAATACAACATCATTATCGATACGCAATGTCTTTCTTATCTTACAACCCCGGGTTACACTAATATTGCTATATATATGGGAATTGTTAACTTTAATCATATTTCGAGGTGGATCGACGAGTTGAAATAAAATTGCGTCTGCTAAAAGACGCCATATAAGTCGATGATAAAGTTACATGTAAATGTACTCTTAGACAACAAAACCTGTGTATTTTCTTTTTTTGTATTTATTATTTACTGAAATAAATCGTGCTTTGTGATATAGGAGGAGCAGGAAAGTGGCTCGTGTCTTTTTTCAAGTTTTTAACATCACTGAAGAGTATATATATTGAACTATGATGCAAATTGACAAACGATAATCATACTGAAAAGTAAAACCTTCTGCATGTAACTCTTTCATGAAATGGGTATTATACCTTATGAATAAATTTTAAATTGGGTTTTTCATGATTCTGATAGCTACTGTTTTTTGCCAATATTAATACGCACAAACTCTGCTTATCTGTTTCTCTATTAACAGCAATCAAATATATTTATTGTTAAAAGATTCGCATTTTCTTGCTGTGACTATGACTTATTGTGTGATATTACTTATGATTGAAGGTTTAAGTTCCTATGTGTTGCAGTTGTATATATCTTATTTTCACAGGTCTATGGAGTCAGCAACACTTGGAACTGCCATCTGGAGTGACGGTGACGGTGACGTTTCTTCTTGATGAGGATGTCTATAAGAGAGCGGTTGTCGAGAGAAGTAAGAGCTTAACATAACCAAGCAATTAAGTTAATTTTAAAGTGAAGAATAGGTGTCATTATGCTACATATATCCTTTTTACGTTTAGTGTTATATTTAACCAAGTAGTCTTTAAACCCTGATAGGGAATCAAACTCAGGACCCTCAATATACAGTTGGACACATCCCCAGATCATGAAAAAGTTATATATATTTTATTTAAACTTAACTCAATGTATTAGGCAAATTGAAACTATAATATGCCATTGACCAAATACATATGCCATTGACCAAATACATATTAATTATTTAATGTGACAAATATTTATTTCTGCATTTTCTGAAAATAATGATTATGAATGTCTGCATTTTCTGAAAATAATGATAATGAATTTGTTAATCTTTCACTTAATAGAAAATTGATTTTTTTTTTCAAGAATAATTCTGTTTATTTCTACATGAACCTCAATAATTTCTGTAAAGAATATCCCTATCAATAATTGACACTTTTTTATGTCAACTTCTTCACAAAAATGACTTCTTGAAAAGATAACACGTTAATTTGCATGACTGTCTAGACATGCATCTAGACACGTCTGGAATACAGGAAGTTGGCAGTGCAATCCTGTCTATACGCTATCCTGTTTATACAACCTGTCATAAAATGATGACTGCGTAGTATTTATTAGAAGGTGATTTGCATGCATAATTCATTCCAATGCAGTTAGATTTTAAAAAAAAACAGTTATGGCATTTTACAGTTTCCAAAAACCAGTTGATCCAGTTGATTTTCAGAAGAAAAAAAAAAGTAACAGAGGTCATTTATGTGAGAATGAATTTGTGTTACATTATACATAAAATGATAATAAACACCATACAATACAAAGTTTTCTGTTATACACATCAGTTATTATATATTTACAGCATTTACAAACTCAGCAAGCTAAAAAGTGAAGGAATGAAAGGTCTCGCTGTAAATAGAGACCCTGGTCATATATATATATATATATATATATATATATATTTAAACATGAAAAAGGTTAACTAAACTTTTAATTATTAACGATTAAAACCATTAAATGCATATTTTATGAAAAAAAGCTTCTTAAAATTAAACATTGATTTTGACTAAAATCTATATACTTAATTTGATAATCTTTTTATTGGAATATACACTGCAATGTGTGCAAGTTAACCCACAGGGACTTGCTCCCATACACACACACACCACACACACACACACACTGTACATACACTATCAACAAGGGTGGACATCTTTTCAGGGGTCGACTCGCTTCAACTCCGTTTTTTCAAATCATTCAAATAAATCTATGAAGTTAACATACGGAATCACTCAAATATATATTTCTCTATCGAAATATACAAAATTGTTGTGAAAATAATCCTCCTTTGTATGTTTATTTGTTTGAAATATATGCGAATCCGAGAAAAGGACAACAACCTGGACCAGCAGCGCAGTACATTTCGGGATGATTCGGATTTTTACGCTGCGAAATTGGTCAGCGATATTGCGATTATTTTCCCGCAATCTGTCCGTTAAATTTAAATTATTAAAGGGCTGACTAATCGGGCGTTGAAAGAAGAAAAAAACCCAGGCAGTATGGAGAAATCAGCTGTTTCTTGGTAATTTTCTTGTTGTAAAATAAATTATTTAAAGACTTAGATATAAATTTACTTTCTGTGTGTGTTTTTAAATTGAAATAAATATCACAGGGATTTGAATTAATTTAGTATTCCGTATATATAAGAAAAAATATGTTTTGTATGTATGGAGTACTATTATTTTCAGAATTTTATTTTAAATTACTGAACTTCAAATTCATGTAATAAATATATAAGTTATGTGAAAAATATATATATTTTTTATTTCATTTACTTTTATCTATTTATTTTGTTTAGCAATCTCTCCCAACCATCCACAGACAAACACACACACAAAATAATAAGAACCAAAAATATTTTAGGAACTTACAACCCAACAAGCTAGCACAGGATAAAGAAAGTTTCCATCCCCCCCCCCCCACACACACACTTAAAAAAATAAATCATTTTCACAAAAATATAAAACTTATATATCTAGCTTTTAAATTAAGATGCCATTTTGTCCCCTGGTACCTATCCCAGTGAAGCTGGGGGTTGTCAGTTCAAACCTCAACATCAACATGTAAATTTTGAAAAATTTGAAAAAAAAGGAGGAACATATAGTTTTATATTGTTTTTGTTTTATTTTTCAATATTTTTGGTTCTTATTATTTTGTGTGTGTGTTTGTCTGGGGGGGGTTCTAAAAAAATAAATAGAAAAAGTAAATAAATAAAAAATTTTTTTTTTTTAATTTAAAATAAAATTCTGAAAATAATAGTACTCCATACATACAAAACATATTTTTTCTTATATATACGGAATACTAAATTCTACTGAACTTCAAATCCCTGTGATATTTATTTCAATTTTAAAAACACACACTCACAGACAAGTGAATTTATATCTAAGTCTTTAAATAATTTATTTTACAACAAGAAAATTACCAAGAAACAGCTGATTTCTCCATACTGCCTGGGTTTTTTTTTTTCTTTCAACGCCCGATTAGTCAGCCCTTTAATAATTTAAATTTAACGGACAGATTGCGGGAAAATAATCGCAATATCGCTGACCAATTTCGCAGCGTAAAAATCCGAATCATCCCGAAATGTACTGCGCTGCTGGTCCAGGTTGTTGTCCTTTTCTCGGATTCGCAAATATTTCAAACAAATAAACATACAAAGGAGGATTATTTTCACAACAATTTTGTATATTTCGATAGAGAAATATATATTTGAGTGATTCCGTATGTTAACTTCATAGATTTATTTGAATGATTTGAAAAAACGGAGTTGAAGCGAGTCGACCCCTGAAAAGATGTCCACCCTTGTTGATAGTGTATGTACAGTGTGTGTGTGTGTGTGGTGTGTGTGTGTGTATGGGAGCAAGTCCCTGTGGTTAACCTGCTAAATAATGTCATATGGATAGGCTAATAAAATAGATAATTTAGGCAGAATCCCAACTTGACTTGCTGATTACATAACATTGCCCTACAGTATCATAAATCACACCGGTGACTGTACTGGACCAGGGGGACTGGTTGCCTTGGTAACTGCACAGCATGGGGTCAGTCATCATCTACATTACATCCTCATAAAAGAAGTTGCACTTCAAAGGGATAAAACATGATTATAACAACTAATTGAAAGCTGAACAGTGGTGATTCCACCACACAATTGATCATCACTCTGCATGGAGCAAGTCATTATTATTACCCCCCCCCCCCCACTGACTTTTCAGTCTGAATAATTCATTGGGGGCGGGGGAGGGGGGTTTCAAGTTAATATGTAAATATCATATGCAAATTTAATCCAAAATCATTTTTAAAGTGTTTGAAAAAAATATGTCTGTTGTAGATCCAGAAACACTACAGATGTTGGTGACCAGATATGAGGAATCACTCCGAAATGAAGGTAACGTTGCAAGAGGTTGTTGTTGTTTTTTGTATAAAGTTATTCTTATACTAGGGATAACATAGCTCTCCTTTGCCTTTTTTATTCCCCATTAATATTTTGGATATATATGCATTTTTTTAAATTTTAAAACATATATTCTGTAAAAGGTCAGTCAGTGTTTCTTTTTAATGCCTTACACTTTAGAATCCTTTTTTATGATTTCAACTTATGCAGTATGAATTGAAATAAAGCAATGTTGCAGGTGTCACTGATAGGTCTAGTTGTTAACAATTTTATAAGGTTAATATTAATATACCTGTTGAATGCCTTATAACTTTGTTACACAAAGAAAATATGCTTCATGAATATTAATATACATTAATACATTAATCTAGATTAATTAAAATTGTAACTCTTAATTATCTTTCATTCTGGAGTCAGTCTAAACAGCCCATGAATCTTAGGTTTTAAATACCTCAGACTGGAACCCAATTGTTTATTTTAAGCCTCAAAGAATAAAATCAATAACATGATTAGATATAAGATCTGTTGAATGCAATATTACTTTTTTACTAGTACTCCGAGGGAACCTGTGGCATGTTTGTATACATTATCGGAGGTATATTGGGATTTATTAATGATAATGTTATTTTTACTTCAGAACCTGAAAGCACAGCTAGCCAGGAAACTGATCCTACAGCTTCCCAGGAGACTGGAGTGGCTGATGAGTTTGATGACACTGCCCCTGCAGAGACACAGCCAAGTGCTGATGGCATAAAAGACAGTAAGTTATGAAATCAGCTGCATTGCTTAATTTTAATCCTTTTTGATTAATTCATTCATTACCATCCCCATTGGCTGAGTGGTTAGAGCATCCGCCTTGGGAGTAGAAGGTTGTGGGTTCAATCCCGTGCCACTACATACCAAAGTCGTAAAAAATGGTAATGGTATAGCTCCCTTGCTTGGTGCTAAGCATATAAGGGTAGTTCACGGACAGCTTCGCCCGGTGTCTGGATAATGTGACTCGTTGTGGTATCATGCCTTATGTATATGGCGTTTAACTGCAATGTGGCAGCACTGTCTCAGGTAGACATCGTCTCCAACTGTCTTAAGTACTGTTGGTGGGATGTTGAACCTAACAAAGAAACTAACATAATTAATTAATTGATTTGAATTTAAAATGAAATCGAGCTCAGTTACAACCAGTAAGCTGTTTTTTCATGTTCTTATCCCTCCATGGTATTCTAATTAAGCATTTTGATCACTGCTGATGTCTTGGTTGCAGAAACAGATACAGTGCATTTTTTAAATAGTAAAATAGAAGATCTCTGCAAAACATTTTGCTGTTTATATTAAAAGAAAAAATCTATAATGCTAGATTCCATCCATTCTACAATGGCATAAATTCATACTGGAGTAAAGAATTAAGTGTTGAACAAGTACCTTCAGCCTTAAAATGTATTTGAAAAACTTGTCCTAAGTTCGAGTCAAGATTGAGTCAGAGAAATAATGTTGTATTCATAATTTATATTGGGTCTTGTTTCTCTTCACAGCTGTGAACTGGAAGTATGAGCAAGTGCTGCTGCTGACTGCTCTGTACACACAATTCCAGGATCTATTCAACAGTTCAGCGTACAAGGCCCATCAGGTGTGGAGGAAGATCGCTAAGAAGATGCGAGAGAAGGGTTGTTCTCAGCGATACAGTGCGACAAGAAAGTTCTGTCATTGAAGAACAGGTACACTAGACGCAACAGGCACATTAATTAAAAGAAAGACTAGAAAAAATGACAACAGATTAAAATATGCATCTTTTTTGGATGTCCATTCCTAAATCTTGAATTTTCTAGGATATAAAAGAAACATCTAATATTTTGATTGCTTATGTGCTTTAAAGTATATTTTTTTTTCAGATATTTTAAAAAAAATTTTGGGACATGTAAATTCATGAAAAAGTATGAGCTTTTTTGATTTCATAAAAAATCTATATTATTTAATATGGAAATAATTTCTTCTGAATATAGGTTTTTTTTATCTGATAGTCATAGACATCCAAAGTAAATGATAGACATCGTTAGAAAATATTTTTGTTGAAAAAAATAAATTTGTCCTTTGTACTTGACTGTAAATGATCTATTTACCATTAGGTACAAGCAGATCGTTGATGCCAACGATAAGAGTGGTCGAGGAAGGAGGAGGTGGGAATATTTTGAGGCCATGGACCACCTACTGGCAGGAGTCCCCTTTGTCAAGCCAGCAGCGATAATTTCCTCCACAAAATGTAAAGTCCCAAATATCAAGATGGCATTTAGTATCCTAAAGCTGACTTTTTTTAACCAGGCATTAAACGCAGTTCTAATACCAGCACACACTAAAAATGCGTTGATGTCTTTTATGGAATCAACTTTTTTTATATATATTTATATCCCTTTTTACTAAAGCAGTAATTTTGGATGGTAATAAGTTGAATACATTAGATGATACTAATTTTTATGAGTAACGGCATGTTATTTATATTGGGCTTGTGTCTGACCCTTTACAAGAATATCCAGAAATTGGTTTGTTTCATCAACCACTTACTATGTCCTATACATAAAATTTTCCTCATTTCAAACAATTATTTTTTTGTACTCATCATATATGGAAATTTTCTGACAATGCATAAAAATATACAGGATGACCATGTGACCGCGATTCGATCAGTGAAAATGCCAGGAGCTTTGGAGTCGAAACAAATGCATATATGGTTTAAATATATATCTTTTTGCCTTCAGATAACCATGTGAAAAAGACGACACAAACAAAACCCAAACCAACCAACAGTGCTACAGACAAGACCACCCACACCGCCAACCTCAACAAGAACATCAACACCGCCTGCCAGAGCATCAATACCACAGACGAGAGTAGCCATACCATTGACATCCACTCCCATACAGTCACACCTTGCGCCAACAAGAACACCTACGCCATCGTCATAAACACCTACACCACCGACATCCACGCCCACAAGACCATCCACAAGAAAATGGACCAATAAGGAAAAGGAGAAGAAATAGTGGTAGTAGCCAGGGACCACCTCAGTGGTTTGTTGATTATTTGAACGTCCATAATGACTTCTTGGGGCAGATCCTGATGAGATGAGGAAGAAAACTGAAGCTATCAATCGGTTAGTCGAGCTTCAGCTTCAGACGAAACAGTAAGGTCATGAATGACTGGAGCAGTGATTTTTATCCAGGTCTTTTGGGGAAATCAAAAGACAACAAAATTGTTTTAAATTAACAATAGAATTATCAAGTAATAGGTGGTATATGTCGAAGAAAGTTTCATTGATGCATTCAGATTACAAAGGTAACACAAATTTCATTATATTTTATGAATTATATCTTTTGGGGAAAAACACAAAATATGACACTATTTTATTGGAAAAGTGAGTAATAATATTTGGAATATTTGTCAGTTTTAGCTAGGGAAACCACCTGTAAAGATTGTAAATTTACCAAAATAAAATCACTGTGGAGAACATGTATTATGTGTTGTTTTTTTTTTTTTTTTTTTAAAGGTTTTATAAATGTATAAAAGTGCAATTATGTGTTTCACAAAATTATTTATTTAATGTATATATGTGCTTTCATCTTTTCTTTTGGAAAAAACAACTCTATTTTTTTTATTTTTTTTTGGAAAAATATGTAGAAATATATGGAAAATATGTCAGTTTTTGACTATGGGAAACCACCTGTAAAAGGTATTAAATTAACCAAAATAAAATCATTGTGGCGAACATGTTAGCGTAAATATTCTAGATTTATTTAATACTCTGTTCTGTGCTGTTGGTATCAGGGATTTTTGTGATAGTTTTGTCTTCATAAATCAATTTGAGATTTGTTATGTCTTAAAAGACAGTGCATGTGCTTTTACCTTTCTTTTGCTTCTTAAAACATGAATGTAAATATGTAAAAATATTTATATGACATTTTGTTGTCCTCATAACACGAGTTTTAAAACTGCCTGAAGGTTTAAATCCGGTTGCGGTATAAAAACAAATGTTTTTTATGCCTTGATTTTTGCTATATCAAGACTTGGTCATGCTTTTAAAGTACCGTGCATTAATCCATTATATGAGACCCCTCATGTGTGCTTTTACATTCCGTTTGCTTGTTTTGTCATCATATTTTATCCCTATAAATTATTTCATAGGGGAGATTTAATATAAATCAGGAAGTTTAACTTGTTAACAGGTTTAAAATTAAACAGTCAATAGATGATAAAATGGCGATGCGAGAAGATGAAAAATATTTTAACTTATTTAATTTATAGATAAGTTTGTTCTGTGGTGTTGGTACTTGTGATTTTGTATCAAATTTATTCCAGACTTTGTGAGTTTATGTATGTAGAAAAAGTACAGTGCATTTTATATACTTTCATCTTTCATCACAGTTTAATGCAAATGGGTGTAAAACAGGGAGAACGTAACATTTTTTTTTTTTTTAGTATTCTTCTAATCTGCTCTAACTAATTTATGTTAGCAAATGATCTCATTGTATATGATCCCAACATGTGATAAAGGAATCTGAATGCTGGCATTCATTTTCTTATGTCTATGCAAAACCTACTGTGAATAACCATTGAAATAAAAAGTTACATTAGCACAAGTGTTCCCTTTTTAATCACTGCGTTTGTAATCTTCAAAAAACACTCTCTATTCTCACTTAATACTCTCTCTCTCTCATTTATCCAACTGATCACTTCTAATCTATCCTACCTCTCACCCACAACTTAGAACTTGATGTACATACTGATGCATCAACATGCGCAAGAGGCACTGTCCCTGGTGACCAAGGTCTTAAACATCTGCAAATGGAGCAGTAGGTTGTAAGTTAAATTCTCTACCGCAAATGCTGAAGTGGATAAAAAAAAGGGTAGATTGCCTCCTGCTTGGCTTTCCGCATACAAGGTAGTTATAGGATTTGTTGACTCAAGTATCTTGATATTCTGATTGTGTCGTATCATGCCACATGATACTGGAGTGTGGTAGCAATAATTGTCTAAAGGAGACATAGTCTCAAAATGACTGACTTGGGTGTTAAATCAGACAAACGTTGGGAGGGGACATCAAACTCACAAAAACAATATCATTCAATAAAACATTTCTTTACAACTAGCAGTCAATCCAGTTCATTACATTAAATTTAAAATGACTATCATTAAGGGGCAGTACATTTAGAATTCACATTTAGAATTCACATTTAGAATTCACATTTAGAATTCACATTTAGAATTCACAGTGTGAATGCCCCGGGCGTAAAATATCAACCTCATGTCTGACTTTACTCAGTTTAATGAGACGATAACGTAGACACTGTAACAGCAAAAATAAACAGAAATAAGTCTCTTATTACAAGATGCAAAATTACAAATATCAAACATGTATTTCTTTTATAGGCCTAGTGCACATGATATATGTCGTGTATATGTCTCCAGCATTCAACCTAACCTTGCCTTAATAACAAATACAGAGAAGTAATCAGGAGATATCAAAATGTAAAAAACACTGATTTTAATAGACATTTAAAATGGAGTTTCTCTACGTTTAAGCTAACAATATTACATTAATATAGTAAACTAAGAGTCTAATATTAATTAATAAAATAGACTAGAGAGCGTGTATTCATATTCATGTATGGCAGTAACCACGAAATCCAAGGGGACCGAAACCGCGCGCACGAGGTAAGTAATAAGGCACAGGGTTGATGACAACTTACAACACTGTGGGCGTTACAAAACAGCTTCCAGGGGCGTCCCAGACGCAGAGTCTAACTTTCTCCCAGAGAAGGTATGGGCGACGAATTCGAGAAAATTCTGCCTCGCAATAATGCTGTTTTCCAAAAACCGCCAAACGTTCAAATCTCCTTGCTGAAGAGTATATTGCATAAAGTGTATAATGCGGTGCCCCCGGTAAGACAATATTCAATCCCTTTCTGGCGGCGCCACACACAGAACAGCTGTACCAGCTATCAACCCAGCATGGACCTCGTTGATTCGACTATAGGCATAGGCGGAAGACGAGAAAGGATGCTAACACCTAAAGGAGAAGAACTATTCCAGGATCAGAGAGCGAAATTATTGCAGAAAGTTCAAACTGCTGAAGGGTTTTTGAAGCACCTTATGTCAAAGAGAGACATAGACAATAAAAACACATCAGAGAAATAAGTATACAGTTGTGATTGATGAATTCTCGCAATTCTTAAGCAGAGCCAGTACAAAGGAGAGTACTGATGAGTGTGGAATAGTTAATGCTAGTGCTAGGACTTTAGAACTGGATGTTGCTAAAACATGTGAGAAAAGTAGCCTCATTTATTTGTCCATCGCGGACTTCAAGTAATAGAACAAGTGCAACAGAGAAAAGGGCTCGCGCTGAGGCCGCACGCATTCGTATTGAGTATGCAAAACGTAAAAGTGAAACGAAAAAGGCTGCGGCGGCCATTGATGCAGACTTATTAGTGTTACGTGAAGAAAATGAAGCCATGGCTGCAGATGCTGAGGCCACATATCTTGAGGAGCAAGAAAGATACATTTCTCAAATTGATCTCCCATATCAGGATCCATAGGCGCTGCTGATGAGTTAGGAGTTCATGTAATCAATGTAGAAGATCCAACAATCAGAATCCAACTTAACAAACAATGTATCAGTTGGTTTTTCAATGCCCCTCATGCGTCACATATGGGAGGAGTATGGGAAAGGGCAATTGGTGTGGCCAGGAGAATCTTGGATGGCATGCTGTTAAACAATCCTGTGAAGCAACTTACACATGAAGTGTTATGTACTCTCATGGCAGAGGTATTCGCCATCATGAATTCGCGCCCTATTGTTGCTGTTGATTCAGACTGTAGCGACCCTCTTATTCTGTCTCCGAACGTTCTATTATTTTCATTTTACGATAGGAAGGCATGCAAACATTTCAGGTCTTGGTTTATCGTGGAATTAATGCATGCAGAGTTTGCAGTCAGAGCTATGAAAATGTATCAATTAGAACTATGAATATGCCTAAGTTGCTTGAAAGGATCGAACTTGGTCAGTGTTACGGATCATTCGCGAATGTGCAATGTGAACATGATCGCACCTGTTAGTTTCATATCAACGAAACATATCGCGAGAATCTCAGCAACATTGTATAGACTTGATGCGCCTCAGTTTTGGAGAGCAGACACTGACTTGAAGAGGAATCCAAGGCGACAACATAGTTTTTCATTGTTTGTATTGATGTAGAGAATTAAAGAGTTATTTAATGAACATTTAGAGGAATTCAACAGAATTATTAGGAGTCAGAGCTGAAACTTGTTCATATGTTGAGATTTTTGACGTAAAATGGTATCTTGTATTTTAACCTAAGTATCCTTGTATAATATAAGGTTTGGGAATATTTATCAGAAGTGAGTCATGATAGGGGTTATATCAGTATGATGTAAGACGGTGAGTGTTCAGTTACGATCTACACAAGGTCTAGTGTTTATATAATTAACAGTTAAAGGGACACAACTCGTTTAGCCTATTAGGCATGGGGATTAAGACCACAATAACCTGCCCTTGGTTACCCTGTATCTGGATGTGCCTACACAGAAAATAGTGACCCTATTTAATGCTGAATTATGGTGAGTTTCTGACTGAAAGGCATGCAATAAAGGATTATATCTTATAGAACGCAGTTGAAATAGTCAGAAAATGCCCAATTTTGATGCCTTATTGCACAAAAAACTTAAAGTTGAGCATTGCTGAGAGGGGAATTTTTTAGAAAATTGGTGTGAAATGGCCGACCTGTGCATTTAATTCATACGTATGTTATTTAGCCTTAAATAGGTCAAAAAGTAGTCGGGTTATCCCATGTTTAAAATGGACAAAATTATTTCTCTTGAATAGATCTATCTAATGCGGGTAAGTTTTGAAGTCAAGTTTCCTTACAGAAATTGTCGTTTGTATATATGCTTATATAGAACATATAGTAACATTAATTGTGGTCTTAGTCCTGATATAGATTGCTTTTTGAGAGGGGGTGACCTACTCTTTACTATGCATGTTTTTGACTTGAAATTTGCCACAGTTGTTTATAAACATAAATATAATACACTGTTTAAAAATATTTATATATATGTATTTTTTAAAATATTTTTCTCATACAGACTGAAATAGACTGGTGTCTACTTTTGGTTTGAAAGATAATGTGAACAATAGTCGTGACGTCATTTACCCCCCCCCCCCCCCCCCCCCCCAAGAAAATGGAGGAATTTTGTCTGAAATATGGTGCTTTGTTTGACAGCAAAATGGTAAAAAAAATGAGAAGAGACTGCCCTTTCTGGACAGGTTGTCTAAAACAAGGTGGTGCTTTGTTTGAAGCAAAATGGTAAAAAAGTAAAAAATGAGAGAGACTGCCATTTCTGGACAGGTTGTCTAAAACAAGGTGGTGCTTTGTTTGACAGCAAAATGGTAAAAAATGAGAGAGACTGCCATTTCTGGACAGGTTGTCTAAAACAAGGTGGTGCTTTGTTTGATAGCAAAATGGTAAAAAATGAGAGAGACTGCCATTTCTGGACAGGTTGTCTAAAACAAGGTGGTGCTTTGACAGCAAAATGGTAAAAAATGAGAGACTGCCATTTCTGGACAGGTTGTCTAAAACAAAAAATGGTAAAAAATGAGAGAGACTGCCATTTCTGGACAGGTTGTCTAAAACAAGGTGGTGCTTTGTTTGACAGCAAAATGGTAAAAAATGAGAGAGACTGCCATTTCTGGACAGGTTGTCTAAAACAAGGCCATGTCCATTATAGGGTCCTCAAGGCCAAGTTTCCAGATGCAGTTTGGCGTACTGTCAATGAGTACAGATTGAGATACATGACACATCATAGGATTCTTCTTGAAAAAAATGATTGTGATGTATCGCATCTGTGCCATGAGTCACTCTGCATAAATGTGGAACACTTGAGCCTTGATCTCCGTAATGTAAACATCAGACCGCAGATCTGCGTTAATCGGGTCAGATATTTTGGTCACGAAGGCTATCCCGATTGCCGTATTGGCTAGTGTAAGTATATGACAAACTTTCTGGCTGGTTATTTTTTTAATGGTCATTTCTACATTAACTGTGTTGTATTGTATTGTGGTGTATTGTATTGTGTTTTGTTTTACCAATTCTAATTCTTTTTCTCTAATATCATTTACTTTTTAAGCATAAGTTATTTTTTAAGCAATGACCGTACCATTTAATTGAAAGTGGTCAGTTTTCATGGTGTAGACAAATGTTTACATATTATGTCTGCATCATAAGAACTGGTTACTGCAATTAAACGGCCCAGTAATTGCAATAATAACAGAAAACGCATGTGATACATTTTAGCATTTTATTTACAGGCATCCGTGAAGACGATAGCATACAAAACAGAGGAAAATAAAAGCCAGTTTATTAAAATCTCTCTTTTTTTTCTCTAGGAATGCAGTTCATGACAGTTAATCATTTCACTGTTTTATTTAGTGGCAAAATTTGCATCTCTTTTGGCAGAAGGGAGATAACTCATGAAGATCTTTGTTGTGAATATGAATGATCATCTCCCCTTGATGTTGATGGTTTCGGATCCAGCTGTCCTCTTCTGTAGTCTGCTCTCATGCCGTTTTTGTTTTTTTGTTTTTTTATACTGTAGGTGCTCATGCATTTGACGTCCTGTGGCCAGAAGCTTCTTCTTTGTGGAATTCATTTATGTTTTTTTTTCTAATATTTCTCTTCAGAGTCCATTTGTTCTATTGCATTTCCTGTCCTCAATGAAAATTTTACACCAACACGATCCAGTTTCTTTCTAGCACTTTCAGCAAGCCCGTTGTTAAGCCTGTGGACTGTTGAAGCTAGGCGACCGTGGACATTTCTCGAGAAGTTGGAATTCTTTGGCAGTGATTAGTGACCGATTCATTCCCTCACACTTTTGGGTGGTTGTGCTAAGTTTCATTTTTTCCACTGCTGATACACTTAATTTCATCTTAATGATTTCCTGTAACAAGTCTTTATCATTTTTATCCATACACAGGCTGCTAATGCGATGAGTACCGAGGAACATGGATCTCATCCACCAGTTGTTTGATACTCCTCCACTGCAGACGTAGGAATGGCGCCGACAACTTGAGCAGTCTCCATCATAGCAGTTGATAGTGGCCTTAAGGACAAGAGGTAACTCATTTTTTATGCATTCAATATCACCAGTATGTTTGTCCATCATCTCCTTAAACACAAGACTACATCTTGCCTTAACATCTTGAGCCAGTACTTTCTGCATCTGTTGTTTTGCTTCCTTTGTCCTTGCTGATGGAAACATACCAGGGCTGAAGTTGGCCTTTAAGCAGTGGCGAAATTGTGCAACACCTCGGTGTACAGGGTCTGCTTGTCGTTAGACTTCCCATAATGGATTCAGCATTTTCATTGCCGCCCTAACTCCATCTGCTGACCTGGCGTCTCCATCTGTGGTGACGTACTTGATGAATGCGCCCTGGACTCCAAGCTGTTTGCTGACTGATTTTCCTAGCTCAAACTCTGACAGCGGTGCCTGGGGATGAATGTTTGCAGTGCAGTCTGCATGGCCGTCTGGGCATTTGACGTCAAACCCTTGACCCCGCAGCCATGCGCCAGTCCAACAGAGTTTGTTTTGGACTGCTGCTGCAATATACTGGTGGTCTGTCATAGTTTCACATGTTATGCCAGTTGACTGAGAGGCATTTTGACCGACCTTCTTCCGAATGGAAATAGTGGTGCTGTTGTACTTCTATCCATGGCTATGTTGATCCTTCCCTCTGGATTGCTGTCCATTACCATTTGTGCCTTAGCAGCCATGTCTTCATCATTCAGTTTTTTGATAGCCCTCCCTACTTTATTAGCTGTTTTCTGCATGCTGTTGAAGGCTGGAGGCGGGATGTCCATAGCAGATAGTAGGTACCGACATCGCTTGTTACCCATCAGGGTGTCCTGTAACCCAACTGCCAGTCCTAGTTTTGGTGCTGCAGCATTTGGTCCACGGTTAGGAGATTGAACATGGTACAGCTTCTTCATGGGTGAGATGTAGTCGCAGTTTGTGCATTTTAGGGCAATTTTCCAGCAAATGCCTATTTTTTTTCTCCGCTCCCACCACTAAATTAGGCTTGTCACAATTGACTGACTCTTGATGACCACTTTCCACAAGTCTCATGCCCGAAGTTAATGCCGCTTTCTGCTCTTCCAAATCAGATGCCTGGGAGTGGGAAGACGTCTGTACTGACCGAAGACTTCTGTGCTGTGGGCTTCCTGTGCCTTCTGGATTGGACCAAGGTCTCAAACACCTCTCAGATGGAGTCAGTGTGGATTATGTAGATGCCTGATCTTCAGTGTCCCCAGATGGAGATTCAGTCAGTTTCAAGCCCTTGTTCCATGGAATGTTACCAGTTTTGAAGCGTGTCACCTCTCATTGTGTTGATATAAGATTTTTTTAATGAGGATTTCGGTGAAAATCAGCCCTATATATAATGGAAATGCCCACCAAAGAATGCTGACATGTGCCAGAGATGGTGACACTGGCATGTGAAGATGCAGTGACAATTGTATGTCACCCAGTATATCCGTGTATTGCACCGGTAAGGGGGGGGGGGGGGGGGGGGGGGGGGCAGGTGGCATTTGGCTATCCAGACTTCCTGTGGGGATAGCAGTGGCCTGTTTCATAGCGGTATAGCTTCCCAGTCCATAGGAGTAGAATGCTCATCTATGTCTCATCTTAAAGTAAAAAGTATATTCTTTCACATGAATACAAATATGACAGGCTGAGATTTTTTTTTTTTTTTTTTTTTTTTTTAAATTAAACAAGAGGGCCAAGATGGCCCTAGATCGCTCACCTGAGAAAATATTCAGCCTTACAAAAGCATTCTGCCAAATTTTGGTTAAAAACCCAATTTCCACTGACCTACATTTCTATCCAGCCCCCCCAAACTGGTTCGAGATATCATCATGACAAACAATCTGACCAAGTTTGAGGAAGATTGCATCAAAACTGTGGCCTTTAGTGTGTAAACAAGATTTTTCTAAGATTTGACCTATTGACCTACTTTTGGTCCCCTGCCCATTTTCGAAGGGTCAAGATATCATCAAGACAAACATTCTGACCATGTTTGAGGAAGATTGGATTAAAATTGTAGCCTCTAGTGTGTAAACAAGATTTTTCTAAGATTTGACCTACTGACCTACTTTTTGATCCAACCTGACCCATTTTCGAAGAGGTTCAAGATATCATCAAGACAAACATTCTGACCAAGTTTGAGGAAGATTGGATTAAAATTGTGGCCTCTAGTGTGAAAACAAGATTTTTCTAAGATTTGACCTACTGACCTACTTTTTGATCCAACCTGACCCATTTTCGAAAGGGTTCAAGATATCATCAAGACAAACATTCTGACCAAGTTTGAGGAAGATTGGATTAAAATTGTGGCCTCTAGTGTGTAAACATCAAAATTGTTGATGGACGACATGACCTACTTTTTGATCCAACCTGACCCATTTTCGAAAGGGTTCAAGATATCATCAAGACAAACATTCTGACCAAGTTTGAGGAAGATTGGATTAAAATTGTGGCCTCTAGTGTGTAAACATCAAAATTGTTGATGGACGACAAGATTTTTCCAAGATTTGACCTACTGACCTACTTTTTGATCCAACCTGACCCATTTTCGAAAGGGTTCAAGATATCATCAAGACAAAAATTCTGACCAAGTTTGAGGAAGATTGGATCAAAACTGTGGCCTCTAGTGTGTAAACATCAAAATTGTTGACGGACGACGGACGACTGACGACGGACGACGGCCGACGGACAATCAAGTATCCCAAAAGCTCACCCTGAGCTATGCTCAGGTGAGCTAAAAACCTAAAATTGGTACTAAAAATAGTAACAAGTTTTTTGAGTAAAAGAGAAGGTATTATCAGGGGGGGGTTTTTTTGGTTGTTTTTTACATTTTCTAATACAGATTAGTTCATAGAACACACATTTTTTATTTCATTAAAAAATTCCCATAAATAAGGAAGTTATTAAAATTTCAGTGTTGGCCATGTAAGCTAGACTGCATTTGTAACTGCAGTTATTTTGGCTATACACCTATCTTACATAAAATGCTGTATTTTGATAAATTGATGGAATATTTTGCTCAAAGTTCATATAATGGCTCAGTATACATTGTGCATCATTTTTAGACACTTTTTGATTTATTTTTTTACTAAATAGGACTAAGACCACAATTATCTGCCCTTGGTTACCCTGTATCCGGATGTGCCTACATAGAAAATAGTGACCCTATTTAATGCTGAATTAGGGTGAGTTTCTGACTGAAATCCTATAGAACACCGTTGAAATAGTCAGAAAATACCAAATTTGGAGGCCTTATTGCACAAAAAACTCAAAAGTTGAGCATTGCTGATAGGAAAATTTTTGAGAAAATTGGTGTGAAATGGCCGACCTGTGCATTAAATTCATACGTATGTTATTTAGCCTTAAATAGGTCAAAAAGTAGTCGGGTTATCCCATGTTTAAAATGGACAGAATTATTTCTATTGAATAGATCTATATAATGCGGGTAAGTTTTGATGTCAATTTTCCTTACAGAAATTGTCGTTTGTATATATCCTTATATGGAACATATAGTAAATTTAATTGTGGTCTTAGTCCATGGATCTGAGATTGTTGATTTAATCTCACTTAGAAATCCCCGTGTTTCTTGGAAGTGCTCCATATCATTTGGAATTGTTCGGATTTTATTGTCAATGGCCAGTAAGGGAGACATGTTTCGTTTGCGCACCGCAAAGCTAGAGAAAATTATTGTCCCCCATGCTCTGTAAGTTATAATTTCTCATGTTAAAAAGATGTATTTATGCAAGTGTCTGTATAATTCTCTTCATTTGTCATAAGCGCCTTATTAGGGTTCGCGCGCTTTGTGATGACATTTCTATATTTAGGGTATTGGAACTCCCTCGAGACATCGATGACATCATTTGGCTATTATTTTGTCTTGCATCACACTGTTATTGCAGTGCATTCATGCTATTTATTTGATTGTTTTCTAATTGTTTTATATTGCTAGGTAAACATTTTATGGAGTTCATATAACTTCATAAAGTTGTGTATTAATTAGAAAGTAACAGATCAGATATTTGGTGAATATTCTTGAATTATTAAGAATTCATATGCTGAGGAATGATTCAAATCTTTTGATATGCTCTTAGTTTGCATATTGTTTATTTCCATAATTGTCATGTAAATTTAGATTGAGATAAAGTCATGGTCTGTTATCGTCTGACATATGCAAGGTCTACGTGTGGTCTGACATACGCATGGTCTGTCGTGTATGGTCTGCTCATGGATATAGCTTTATTAATTTGTAATATCACTGTTTATGACTTAGTTTATATAAATAGGTTAACAATATTAATTTTTTTATTAGACTTAGTAATTTTAGCTGCGATATTAGTTTTGGGTTTTTGATATGTTTGGGTAAGTTGTATTACTCAGTATACCATAGGAGAACCAGATCAGGATATATTCAGTGTTTTTGAAAAATAATGTATTGGTAAAATGTACATCAACGGTTTTGGGAATTTCAGGTTTTCACCGTTATGGTTAAAGCTATCTGCTGCTTAAGTTTAACTTCGTAAGGCAGCATATAAGCCATGCAAGTACGGTTTCTCCAGTGGTAAACTTTCAAGACGGCGACTGACGAAAGTTTTCAAAGCGTTAGTATTTGAACAAAAATTTACAACTACGCGTAGAGTTCGCTTCGCGCGACGAGCTGCGCTCGCTATAAAGTTGGAACGCCGACATTTTTCAGGAAGTTTGCAACGCCGACATTTCCTCAACATACTCTATGCATTTCGGTTAGGGCTTCGGCTTCAGGTGTTGGGCCCGGTGATTTTTTTTCACAAAAATTACACAAATTACACAGAAATAATATAGTTCTAAGAAAAACAGTTGAACTTTAACCAGTATAGAAATATAGCTTAATTGATCCTAAGCTAAGGGGTTGATAGGTTAGAAACTGAGTTCTTACCTTGTCTGAGACCCTTACCTTGTCTGAGACGGTTTGATACGTCGATGTGTTTGGTTTTTTAGTTGTGGTTGTAGATCTCCTAGCTCTCATAGCTGGCAAATATGGCGGGCTTCGTTGATCTGTCGGAAGACGCTCGACGTCACCACAGAAAGGCAAAACATCAATTTCATGACTTTAATATTGAAAAGAACTATTTCCTTGGGTACAACGACCCGGGTACATCAACGACCCGGAAGGATTTTGATACCGAGGTCACACCTAAATCTTAACAAAAATTTTCCTAAGCAAAATCAGGGGCTCAGTTCCTACCAGGAAATAAGATGTCACCAGCTCGACACCTTGGACACATCTGTAGATGCGGATCATGCAGCTGATGCAACTCTCAAGAAGCCGACAGTCTTCTGGATTGTAAACATTTAAATATCGTCCTAAACAGTGAATTAAATTTTTTTTGTGCTCTTCGTGTGGTTTTCTTTCTTCAAAGATGGACAGTTACAATAGATGACAAACCTCAAAGGCAGTAGCTGTAAATTATGCTATTTGCTTCCGCTTTGCAGGACACTGCCAAAGGATTAGAGAAGGGGAACCTGCTACTTGCATCTATGGACATACCTCCACCTTCCACGCCCCACATGCAAACGTTGATGAACCAAGCCTCCGTCAACACTATAAAAATTAATGAGGAGGACATGGCCGTCAAGAGGCAGCTTGTTTGAGAACACAACCAGGAGCAAGGACGAAAGAACCCGAAAACCTGGACCGGTCTATTGATGGCCGTTACATTGCAAAGAGAATGGTTTCGTCGTTCAAACCTGGGCAGGCTGCATAACAGGCTTATGGTGTAGCCACAGAGAACAACTCAAGCTACAATTACATTGTTGCCATAGCTGTCCAGAATAAGCTTTGCTGGACTGGAGTTTATTTAAGGAACAAGGGATTTTACATCTACATGTCCTGGTGGCCATGCGGCATGTACAGCAAACACTCCATGCATGGCGCCCCATTCAGAAAGATCCATGCCTTTCAGTATTGCTGAGCAACTTCCTAACGAAGATACTTGTTCGCAGCCTAACAATAGATGGGAACACCAAGGCTCACCTGGGCATGTCTGATTTTTATGAGAAGCTCAGAAAAGCCTGGACTGTTACTCGCCAAGCAGACTCCTATCACTTGGGAAGCAAACAAAAAAAGAAAGCCGAGGCAGTCTAACTGGAGCCTATGTTCAAAGGAAAAAAGCTGTCATATGAAGCTAGACAACTAGCAACAACAGTTATAGCCTAGCCAAGGATATCAAATAAATATGCCATGCCATAATCCATGCCATAATTGAAAAACTTCGGGCCGAGGCAGACGGTGATCTTTTAAAATTATTGAATTGTTTACCTGCCTGCAATCAAAGCTGCAACTGGAGTGGTACAGGGGGAACTGCAGTTTCTTCCCACATGGCACCCTTGCTTGCTCCGGTATCTACGTAGATATACGTATCTACCGACTCACGGCATACATTACCTGAAAATGACAAGAAATGATCGTGAGTTACTTTCAACCATTCTGGAAATACGACTCATTGAGTATGCCTTGCATAGTGTTTCCAGCAATACACCAACACAGAAATGCGAGGGTTTCAATAGGGTGGTACTGTCAACAGTTACCAAAGAAATCAACTTGACAAGAAATTTTGCAGGAAATCTGGCGTCAGAAACCCTACAATTAAATAATTATTTACAAGAGTCGTCACCAAGAAAGTAAGCAGCATTACTGGAAAACCTCTTTCGCCTCGTGCTGGAAGATATTTTGAAATATACATGAAATTGGGCTCAAAGATAATATAAAAAGTACCAAAAAACAAATAACAAATTTAAACTGCAAAGTAAATCAAACAGAGCAAAACTGGAATTTATATACCACCAGGCCAGATGTAAAGGACTGTACAAAGAAGAGTATATGAAAGGTCAGGTGGATGAAGCCGGTCCCAGCAAATAAACATTACCAAAAGGCAAAATAAAATTTTAAGGAGCCTACAAGACCAATCTAAAGAATGCAAAAAGGTGAAAAGCTCCGTCACATTCATGGCAGGATGTCTGATGACGGCCGAAACGGAAAGCTCCAAGCTGCAAAGTATAACACTAAAAATGTATACAAAAACATAAGATATCAAAGGATAAAACAATATTTACACTGAGTTAAATTCAAGAATACAATCCCATGACCATCAAAACTGCATCTGTCCCTTTAAATTAAAGAAAACGCATATATTAGCCACGAAAATCTTTTGCTAAGTGTATAAGGCAATCTGGAAGGCAATTTCCATTAGCGTCAAAATGACCACAGCACCTTGAGTGAGAAAAACAAGTCTTTCTTAAATTATTTGAACTATGTCCCTCAACTACCAGATGTTGGACATTTATGCATAGCTTCTTGTTACATAGATGTGATGCCTCTTTAAGTTGCACCATCAAAGCTACACGGTGACATATACGCGTCCTATGCCCTGCTGTCGGTGGGTCTCTCTGATCCCTGAAACTAAACTGTCCATAACCCTGTTTATTAACACCACTCCAAATAATGCACTCTACATTCTCATGCTGTCTGCTAGTCATCTGAAGTTTCCTCTCACACTGTTAAAAAAAATCATCCATTATCCTTCATAAACCTTAAGCAAAACGGGCACAAGAAAATATAGCTAGTAACAAAAATTTCATAATTCAAAATTTTGTTTGAATTTTGAAACAAAATGCAAAAATAGTCCTGTTTCTCAAGCAGCTCTGCACAAAAGGAAGTAAACAATCAAAGGGATGTAACTCTGGTGCCCTTATACAGAAATTTTAAATTTAAAATCACACAAACCTGAACAAATTCCTTTTATCTCCTGAATTCTATTATCAATACTAAATAGCAACTCTTTCCAATGCATCGTCGGTTGGGTTCCAAAACCTCGTAAGTTATAATATCACAACTTTCAGGAGAAGCGAAAAACTTTTTTCATTTTTTTACACAGTACATGTACGATTAATCTATTGGTTAATTGTTATATATTATGAGGACAGAAATTCGATGACGGTCACTTAGATCGTGTTAACGGTGTATTGACGCCAGAATGACGTTAAAACTAATGTACGATTTGTATGTTCTACAAAAGTTGAAGACGTACTTGTTTTACCTCATGTACGATATTTATATGTACATGTATTTATTTTACATTATACATGTACTTCATTTTGTACATTTTCACTCCTATCTTTTAAATCGAAAAGAACAACCTGTATGCATACCTTGCCAGGAACCGTATACTATCAAACATTTAGTCGACTGTCGACTGTATTAAGTCTTATTAGAACTAATTATTTTAATATGGCATCTATGTTAGACCTTTTTAATACTGTTTCTGTTGATATTTTGATCGCTTTTATTAAAGACGTTGGTATTTATAACAAGCTTTGTATAGTGACGTATCGTAATTTTAAACGTTTTTAGACACCATATGGCGTCTTTCAACTGTTGAGGTGTCTTTAATTCAATATTCTATTCTATTCTAAGGTCGGATCGAGAGTTTTGGGTGGGGGCCATATGGATGTGGCTTCGACCCATCGGGGAAAGCACCTCCCGACTAATGGTCTGCCACGCCCGGTTAACTGGTTCCATGAAAACCAGCACTCAGCTAGCAAAATACATTTGGCTAATTAATATTAACACTCAAAATTAATTCCTATTACTTTCAATAATTTCTTTTAAAAATCTTTATTTGGCACGAAATTTTTTAACGACGAGGTGAAAGTTATCCTTGCTAGCTGAAATTATCTATCAA
>CM037784.1:15685112-15735112 GCA_021229015.1 Solen grandis
AATTTAAAATTTTACCCTAACAGGGGTCGTTGTTTGTGGCTTGATCGAGTGACGAGGCTCCTTGTTTGCTGGCCTTACAGAGGTATCTTCCAACCAAACAGTTCAAACCTACTTATGAATCAACGTCTAATTTAGTCGGAACTGGTGAGACATCAGCAAATTCTTTCAAAAGTGCAATCTACGTCTCTTCTCTTATCTACAGTTAAATCACTACATATGACTACATCTGCAACACCTTCCTGTCCGATCCAAGTAGGACATTCTAATGGGATATCTGTATCAATGAACTTTTCCTCTGACTCTTGATCTCCCTCTACAACTGCTGCACTGACTACCGCTAAAATACCTCTATCCTGATCTTTACCATTCAGCTCTCTCTCTCTCATTGTACCTTTTAAGCATGTTGGAATGGAAAGTCCGCTGCTTACCATCCATCCATGTCAATTCGACAATCCATACCATTCATGACCTTCTTGATTGTGTATGGGCCTTTCCACTGCAACAGCAGCTTGTTACTTACCGGTAGTAAAACCAACACCTTTGAACCCTCTGCAAAAGATCATGACTTTGCCTTCTTGATTTAGTATTTTCTCTGTCTTACCTTAAATTTACCTATTTGTTCTTGCGCCAGCTTACATGTATCCTCCAGAGGCTCTCGTAAATCCACTACATACTGGTAAGTTGTCTTGATCTCCCCATCGTTCACCTCACCTGACCACAGTTCCTTCAGAATACTAACCGGTCCCCTTACTGTTCTATCATAGAGTGAAAAACCCAAACTCTTTTGCGGTACCTCCCTATAAGCAAATAATGCTGCATTGAGATATTTGTCACAATCCTTGGGCCGTTCACTACACATACGTCTAAGCATTTGTTTCAAAGTGCTGTTGAAATTTTCAACAAGTCCATTATACTGGGGATGATATGGGGTTGTGGTTAACTGCTGCAACGATAGTAACCTACTGACCTCAGACATAAGCTTTGATGTGAACTGTGAACCCATATCCTTGAGCATCTCTTCTGGTAGACGCATCTCTTCTGGTAGACCAAGTCTACAAAACATATCTACCAAAGCCTCCGCAACTCGTTCTGTTGCTATACTGGGTAAAGCAACTGCCTCGGGGTATCTAGTGGCATAATCTACCATGACTAAGATATACCTGTTCTTCCGGTCAGACATTGGCTCGATCAGCCCTACTTAATCTATTGCTACACGCTTAAACGGAGTCTCAATCAACGGCATGTGCCCTAAGGGTACTCTCGGAACTTTCCCTTTCGGCAACGTACGCTGGCAAATATCACATGACCTACAAAACCTATTAATCTCTGAGTTTACACCTGGCCAATAGAACTCTGCTAATGCCTTTCACTAATCTTCCGAATTCCTAAATGACCCGCCATCAACGACTCATGTGCTATCTTCATCACCGTCTCACGACACTTCTTGGGAACTATCAACTGATAAGATCTCTTATGGTCTGCAGCTTTATACAGTCGGTACAAAAGCTTATCTCTAAACACAAAACTGACCTGACCTCCACCTTTACATGACCTAGCTTGACCTTCTTTTGCCCTCTGTCTAGTCTTTTCCAGAATCTCATCTGTCATTTTTAAATCCCTGAACTCAGTTTTGCTAATATTCAAAACTACCAGGAACATTTAATTTCTTATATGGCTTATCCTGCTGTAAAACCTGAGCTCGTGTCTGGACAGCGTTCAACACATCTCACGGATTAGGGAACTTAGCACCTTAGCACCCTCTACATCGCCTAACACTAAGTCGTAGAATTGAGACTCCATACACAAAGCCTCTGCCGTCCCTACATAGTATGGCGTATTCACATCTATCCTAGCCACAGGATGACTCTGCTCAGAACCGTCCACAAACCTACAACGCCTTTCAGATCTAAAAACTGATGTCCCAGAACCACCCTCTTATCTACTACTACACATGTAGCCCCTGTATCTCTCATCTTGAATTTTCTTCCCATTGCACCTTCTTAAGTTGGACACTGTATATTCATACAGGCTCCTAACTGTACAGAACTATCAACATCCAGAACGCACTTAGCACTATCTGTCCTTTTCAAACCACCTCGTGCGACACCACGAGTCTTTCCTCTACCCCTTGATCTCTTATTCGGACTACCCTGGTTAAAACTATTTCTTGGTGTATTCCAAGAAGCTGTTTTATTAAATTCCACATTTTCTGTACTACCTACTGCGGCTACCCTATACTGACTGCCTCGTTTCCTACAATCTAGACTTGTGGTTACCTTTGCAATAATTACATCTTACCCGAGCAAAGTAAGAATTACCTTCCGTTGGTGTACTCCCAAACTGCTTACGTACCGGCTCTGACCTTTGCTCCTTGACAAACTTAATTTTTTTTTTGCCTTCACGCAACACTACATTCCTACAACCATCCCTGGCTTCTGCAAACAAATTTGCTTGCTCCTCCAAAGCTAAGCAACCAGTGAAACGCTTCTTTCAAACATCTCTTTGTTACTGATAGCTAACAACTGATCTCTTAGCAAATAATCCATAACACCCTCGTATGTCTTAGCTACACTACCTAAACTAAACCAATGCTCTAAATAATTCCTTGACCTGCTAGGATACTGTACAAACGTCTCACCTCTTTCCGGCCTAGCTGTCCTGAACCGCTTCTTAAAGCCTTCCTCTGTCAGTTCGAACCGTTTCAACAAAGCTGCCTTCAGTAGGTCATAATCCAGTGAGTCCTCTGTAGGTAATCTGGAATCTAAAGCCTAACCTTTTAACAAAGCGCTGAGATGTAATTACCACTGTTCATTTTTCCAACCTTGCACCCCTGCATACCTCTCGAACTTTGATAAATAACTATCCATATTATCTTTACCCTCATCAAACCATGGCAATTTCGGCCCCTTAACTTTCTCCGTTACAATAGGCTTACCTTTTTCTATCTGGGCCAACTCCAATGCATGCCGGTGCTGCAGCTCTGCTAACCTCATAGTTTTTCGTATATTCATCCGCCGCCCTTTCCTTCTCTCTTTCGATCTGTCGCTCCCGCTCTTCTGCCTGCAATTCTGATAACTTCACAGCTTCTGCCACTTTTTCCTTCTCTCTTTCTGGTCTTTTTTTCTCACGCTCCCATTCCTATAATCTCTGCTTTTTCTCCTTAGCCTGTTCCTCCCGTACAAATTCTTCCAACTCTTTACCTGAGTACCAAAATTTCTCAGCATACTCTAAGAGTTCTTTCATACTAGACATGTTTGCATATGAGATTATGTTACACAAAACTAAAATAAGAACTATCCGGGCGTACCTATAGACAATACACATAACGTGACTATTTCTATCAACTATCTGTCATATACCCATATACATGTACTGTCAATAGCTAAACAAAAACAGAGGCGGTTACATTCGTGGACTACAAATCTCTCAGCCCCTCACCGCTGTGGGTTCGAATCCCGGTAGGGACTTCGGACTTTTCATGTGAGGAAGCCTTCCAGCTGGCTTGCGGTAGGTCGGTGGTTCTACCCAAACATACATTACATCAAATAACTATGTATGTCACATCCATGAAACATCCACTGTGTATATACATGTCACTACTACCTTCAAAATCCAAACAAATCTTAACTTTGATACCTTATGCATGAGACCAATGCTATAAAGTCAAACAACCCTCAAGTCTAAAGTGTAAACAGATCAACTTAAAATTATCCAAAACAGAATTTGATATGTCATAGGCCACTCCTATCCCCGGTTAACCTTAATTGTTGCCGTTACCCTCAGCTTCCGTGCATAACTACGGAATCGCTAGTGATGATACAGCGACGCTGTGCCTCATCATTGGGTAATGAGTCCGCCCAGACTGTCGGTTACACTAAAATATAAATAAATTTATAAAAATACTATAAAATTCCTGAGGGTTAAAAGGAAACAATTTAAAACAAAGTTTCAAAGTTAGAAATAATAAAATACTAAAGAGGAATCTTTTCAATATGTACACAGTCTTATTCTACTCTAGATCGTTGTCATTTTAGCATAATCCCACTTCTGACACCATTGTGACAAAATGACCAAGGGCTGACAACTCTCTAAGGTAGAATAAATACCAAACACAACTTTTTTTTAAATTATATTTAATACCAAAAAAAATTAAAGAATATGAAAAAAAAACGTCGGCTAATTGTCTCTATCTGTTGGTACAATAACAGCTGCACTGAATGTTCTGTTTTCACTCTAAGACCGCATATTAATCTACACAATGGCTTACTTTTATGAACGCACTTGAATGTGCCACTCACAAAATGATTCCTTTTAAATGCACAGTACACATAAACTACATCACGTGCTCTTATCAATGAACACTGGACCGACTTCCTGTCGTCGCTGTTAACAAACAGTAGATATAACCATGTCAAATCCTAATCATATCTCATTCTGAACATATGGTAATAAAAGAAACTTGTGATAAACCTTATATAACCAAAATCGGCTAGTTCTACTCTGGCCTACGTGACAAATACAACGTACTCTAAATCTACGCTTATTTTCAGGCCACGTCAAAATTATTTTGTGACACAGTTTCCCTGCAAATCAAGTCTCCTATGTAATTAGAACACTCAAGAGTTTCAAATAATCTTTAAGCTATACCTGGATGAGGGTCTGCTAACATCTAGTGCTCTGTGTCTCAAGGTAAGTCTCGGATGAAAGGTTACCTGAAGCAGATAGACAAATCTAAATGTTTTAATAAAATAATCCAACTAGGCTTGTACAAATTCCTGATGCAAATTTTCATTGAAATCATTACAAAGTATATGGAGATCCAGTGCAGACAAATAGATATACAAACACCCATGATAAAAAAGATCTGCTCAACTTTTTGGTGTTGAGGGCAATATAAAATATTACACAAGACGTGTAAGAACTGCAAATAACGAGCATTCTGAAAGTATTGCTTAGGCAAAACTAAGTCCCTTACTTGCAAATAGAAAACTAAGAACCCCACCCCTCTTCACGCTGCAAACAAGCCAATATTTTGATGAAAGTCAAAATGACAATAAATATCAACAAGAGGCCCAAGGGCCATAGACGCTCACCAGAGTACATCTGCATTTTAAAATGAAACAATTGTTTTCTGTAACAAGGAATGTTTAAATGTGACTATTTTATGTGGTTCCTTTTGAGAGTGTCAATATGAGTCTATATGAAGGAAAAGGTTAAATCAGTAACAGTTGTTAATCTGGAAAAAGCAGCCAAAACAATTTCAAGTACAGATAAATCGGAGTCAAAAACCATACAAAATACACACTTGACTTGGAACAGTTACCTGGTTGTAAGTTGATGGATTACATTTCTTTGGGGGGGGGGGGGGGGGGGGTGCTTGCTTCCATTAAGATAAAAATATTTTAGACAACAGAGTGAAAAATCACACAAAAATACACCTTCGACTCCGAACAGTTTATAGTGACTTAAAACTGATTGTTGGAGGTTGATGGATCCGTTTGTCTCATATAGGACACATAAGGAAATTAATTACCGACAACTGCAAAAAATTACAACATATATTTTCCGTCTTCAATAGTGAATTTATATATTGTATTAAATAACCACTTTATGCAATTTCATTTCTTTAAGATAGAATCAATCTTCACGTGTTTCTAAAAACTCAAAAGTATATATCTGTAAATCTTTAATTGAAACAGAAGTGCAAATAGTAAAATGGTAAGATGGCAGATTTGTCTTGATGACGTTACGTGAAAACAAAGGACATTTCCTATGATTTTGATTGTTAAAATTGTCTGAAAAACAAAGTAAAAGTTAGCCAATTAACCCTAAATAAACATCTATATCAATGTATTTTAAATCTGGCTAGCAGTTCTAAACAAGATGAATTTTAAATTTATCTTTTCATTGCATTGCAATGGCAACTAGAGTTCTGCGTAAATCAATATAAATATAATAAATAAGCCTCCCCTCGTATTGTTGCCGAGTTTACAACACACATCCAAATAATTTTGAATACTTTGTAGAGCTACACCCAAGGATCATCTGTACCAATTAAAAACATTTTGAAACCCTGCAAATTATTAATCTGGAAGATGATTTATATTTTGTAGACTCGCATCCAAAGATCATTTTTACCAAATTTCATCAAATTCTGTCCATTGGTTTTAGAGGAGATTTTTTTTTATCTTTCCCTATATATAAAAAAATGTAAAATAAGCCCGGTCCCTGGCGCCCATGTTTTTTTGTGGATCCGAATAATTTTAGCAATCTTTGTAGTGCTACCCCCAAGGATCATCTGTACCAATTTACTTTGAAATCTGGCCAGTAGTTTTGAAGGAGATGATTTTTAAACTTTTCAAGATTTTTTTCTTTTTGTTGCCATGGCAACCAGAGTTCTGCATAGAGCAACTTTATTTGAGCAATTTTTGTAGAGTCCCACCCAAGGACCATTTGTACCAAGTTTCATCAAATTCTGTCCATTGGTTTTAGAGATGTTTTTTTTTTTAAATTTTCCCTATATAAAAAAAATGTAAAATAAGCCCGGCCCCTGACGCCAATGTTTTTTTTGCGGATCCAAAATTTTTTAGCAATCTTTGTAGTGCTACCCCTAAGGATCATCTGTACCAATTTATTTTGAAATCTGGCTAGTAGTTTTGAAAGAGATGATTTTTAAACTTTATAAGAATTTTTTGAGTTCTGCAAGGATGAACTGCATTTGAGCAATTTTTGTAGAGTCCCACCCAAGGACCATTTATACCAAGTTTCATCAGATTTTGTCCAACGGTTTCAGAGGAGTCTTTTAAAGCAAATTGTTGACGACGGACGAAGGGTGATCCCAATAGCTCACCCCGAGCACTTCGTGCTCTGGTGAGCTAAATGTCAAAACCCGTAATTTCATTAAAAAAAAACCAGTGGACTGGAACGAAACTCAAACTTGATCTGTAACTCATGGTGGAAGACTCAAATACCAATTATTAGATCAATATCTGCAAGTGTTTAGAAAAAAAGCCTGGAAAACTGTTATTTTAAAGAAATTTTCTAAGTCCAAGGCCCGTCATTTCGGCAAAAATCAAGGGACCCGAACAACTTGATCTGTAACTAATGGTGTGTTTTAGTATTTTGTTTTATTTAGAAATTCCCATACTTCGTTTTAGAGAGAGTAGAGAGAGTCAATTTTTTATCGTCTTGTGTCGAGACTGTGTTGTGACATTTCATTCGATTTGTAAGTTAATATAAGAGGAACATATACGTCAGAAAAAAATCAAATGAAACCAAAAAGGGAAGTGTATTTAAAACTGAAATTAGCAATGTTTTTGCATATAGATAAAATAAATATAGATCCTTAGCTGTTTGAAGAGAGGGATAAATTCCTTAATGGATTTAAACTGATTCATTTAACAGTCTCGAATCAGACCGATAAAAAACAGATTTCCTCGAAAACAAGCAGCAGGATTATCAAATCGAAGTTACTAACACAAAAATATCTACTTCATCAATTTCAACGTTGTTTTAGAGAAAATCTTGTTTTCCAATGTCTGTTTCGAGACAATTTCGATTCGATGACATTTCATTCGATTCGTAAGAAACCATAAGAAATAAACAGGGCTCACGCTGGGAATTATTTTTTATGAGCCAAGGCATGAGCCAAATGGTCCAAAATTGGGGCCACTTTTTTTTTCTTTGAGCCAAATTTTGGAGCCAGGATGAGCCAATAATTTAATGAGAATGCGACAAAATATGGGCATTTATAATGATTATATGTGCTACTAGTGGTATAATTGTTCAGAAATCTTTGGTTTATTTTATTTGTATGTGTGCATTTTGTGTTTTTTATATTTTTTTATTGTTTGTTTTACATACCCTTCTCTATCTTTCTCTCTCTCACTCTCTTTCTCCCATTTTTCTATACCCATTTTGTAACACAGGGAAGCAGTAAAGTAACAAGACAGTAGTGCTGTTATATACCATCATTTATTTAATAGTTTTCACTATGTTTTGTAATTCAGAACATCTGATATAAACAGCAAAAACAAAGAATTCAAAATAATTTTAAATATTAACATTCTGTTATTTACATACATACATACTGTATCTTATATTACACATATATACATTAAGCCTGTTGCATTTTCGGTAAGAGTCAGTGTTCAGTTCAGTGTTTCATTTCCCATGAAGTTACACTAAGATTCTACGAGTCTTCTGATTTGCCCATTTCTTAAACAACTGTTTAAAATCAAACTCCTCCAAAGCAGGCCCATCAATAGAAATCATAAGCAGACGTTCAAGTGACCTTACATTGAAGGAATTCCTATTGCTAGTCTTAACCAAATTTTGCCTGCTAAACCCACGCTCACAATCAGCTGTTGAGACTGGGGCCACTAGTAACCTTTTTGCTGCCTCAGCAGTTGCAGGGTAAACCTCTTCATACCTAACAGCAAGATTGGCAACATCCATGGTTGAAGTCATGGATTTCTGATTCTGAGCAAAATGAGAGAAAGTTCTCAGTTCATCCCGATAACCAATGAATCCAACATCACTTAAGATAATCTGACACAGTGTCAGTATCTCCCTCCTTAACCGACAGATCTGAACCTGGATTGAAGAAGTTGCTCAAAGCAGACAGGATGACACAGAAAACCTATCATTCAAGCTTTTAACCATCTCAGAAACAAACCTATCACAGACTTTAACAGCATCATCCCTTTGTTTGTCACTGTCCCTGATGTCGTGACCCTCAAACTCAAAAGTGACCTGTGTCTCTGTCGGAACAGCAGACAAGAACTTTACCAGATTCAGACCATTTCTCCTGTCACGTAATTCTTCCAAGCAACTGATTGTGGAACTAAGGAGAGGGTTAACCTGGGAGAAATCCAAATCTGACTTTTGAAACATTTTGGATAGAATGACCAAGGGTTTCAGAACATCACAAAGGAAATTGACCACATACAAGAACTTGTAACAGCTGATTGACTTGTGAAGACTGAGACATTTCCCTGACTTTTCTTCCATAAACCCAGAGAGAAGACTTCCATAATTATTAACCATTGCAGAAACTGAGCCTTCAAAGCTCAGCCATCTAGTGTGAAACACCTGCTTGAAACGAGAACTTTGACCAGGTATCAATGACTGAACCTTTTCCAACATAGCCATGTTCTTTGGAGAGTAATGAAAATACTTGTATACAGAATTCAGAATTTCTTGCACTTTGACCATATATGGAATGACATCAGCACCACTACAACAACTGAGAGCAACTCGATGAGCAATACAGTGGGTGGCTAGAAGACCTGTTGTTTCTGACCTTAATTTCTTAACAACACCAGACTTGCAACCAGTCATAACCGCTGCAACATCGGTGCAGACCCCACACAAACCAGAAATCTACACCCTTATCTCTTAACATGGTGACCACAGCAGTGAAGATGCTGTCAGAATTTGCTCTTTCTAACTGTGCAATTCCTAAGAAACGAGTGTGGGATTCCAGATAACCATGGGCATTTGACTCAAGAAACCTAATGTATGCAATCATGTTCTGATGCACTGATGTGTCCGTAGACTCATCAAGCATCAGACTGAACTTACTGGACCTCAATACCTTATCCCTCAGTGAGTCCTCTAACACACTGCACATGGCTTCCTGCATCTCGCCGATTGAGGAGTTGTGCTGGTAGTTGGTGTGGTCGTCAACTTTGAGGATAGACAGCTGATGGCCTCCCTGAAAATTCAGCATTTAACATAACAACATCAGTGAACCCATATGATTTTTTCAGCAATGGAGAAATTAATACATGTAAATATTTAATATTTTTTCTTGGATATGATGATATATATTTATTTTTTTTATTAATTTATCATCTTCATATGAAAGATTGTGATATTTTTTGGTTTAAATTGTTTTATTCTTTTTTCTTTCTTTGTTGCTTCTCTGGCATATACACACCTGACTTATGACCAGCTCATTCAGGGACGGGATGATTGTGGACGCCAGGTTGTGTTTTGCAGCGAAGTATGCATTCTTCATCGCAGAGATGACAGCTTCCTCGCTCTTGCTCAATGCTGATTCTCTGGCTTTGTCCGTGTTGAGACTTTGTTTCTCTGCAGTTTGGGACAAGAGATGTTCTGAAACATACAATACAAAAAACAAAACTATAAAAAGTTTTATATACCTTTGATGTATTGTCTGAAATTGAGCAGACAAAGAAAATTTAAAACTTGTTTGATATCTAATTATTTGAATTTTCTTAAAGAAAAAAAGCAGTTACATTGTTGTTTTTTTAGCTATTATTTATCAAAACCAGTTCGCCTTTATACCTTTGGTAGTTGCGTGTCTGGTCACATTCTCTTTCTTCAAGGCAGTACAACCAGAAGTGAAGGAATTATGATTATTTGCCTTAATGCATACATTGCAGAACATTGCCCTAGCTTTAGCATCATATTTAAGCCATGTGTGACCAACTTTCCATGCCTCCTAAAAATTTCTGGAGGGCGATGGAGCTAACTTTGCCAACTTAGAAGGAGGCGTTTGCAAATTGACCAGGTCAAGCTTACGCTTTGAACTCATGATTGAGACTGGGATGACTGATGGATTGGTCAAGATTATATACCCTTTCGTTGTCGGTTATTTAATTTGCTTGTGATCTTTAATTGTCCCTTTAATTATACTTACCGCATCTTTTGATTATCGCTTGCCGAACGAGACTGAATATCGTCAGACTAAACCGTAACAAACAATCCAATAAGTGTGCCTTTGTTCCGACAGCCAAATAAATAATCATCGTATCCTTAATCCGTCGTTACCTTTTCTTTAATTACCGATAAACTACTAAATCATCAACTGCCATAACTGTGAAAATACACTGATACACAGGGTGAAGGACGCGCGTGCTAGACTGGTTATCGATTTTTCTCGGTCTAACGATGCTCTGCGTGAGCGAAACCAATAACCAGTCTGACTGCTTAGGTAAATGACAAAAATAAAAACCATGCGACAAGACAATGCGCCAAATTCAAAATTTTCGGGCCACTTTTAATAATCATGAGCCATTTGGCGCTCGACAGCGTGAGCCCTGAATAAATATGCGTCAGAAAATTAAATAACATAAAATGATTAATCAAAAAACGAAGTGAATTGAATATTGAAATTAGCTTTAAAACTTCATAAGGTATCGAAAAATTCAAGGTTTTAGTCTATCAATCGAATAAATTAAGATCCTTAGCTATTTGAAGAGGGGCTAAGTTTCGTGAGTGATTTTTACCGCTTCGCTAAACAGTGTCGACATAAGCCGATAAGAACAAGATTTTCTCTAAAACAATGCGCTGGATGATCACATCAAAGTAAGATACTAATACACATATTCATCTATCTCAATCCCCCTTTTCATAGATTTGTCAGCCGATATTTCACGTATTTGCAAATACTTTTTGATATTTTGTGAGATTATCGTCACAAATTCAAGATGGGGGTCTCTCTGCATTTTTCCCCAGGATGCATCAAATCAATTATACGCAACACAGTGTAACCCGCGGACATAATAGTTTAACTGTGTGACGTCACAGTTTCCACTCCATTTAATGTACCTCCGTGCCCTGGGACATTATTTACACATTCTTGGTAGAGGATTTCTAGAGAATGCCTCAAATGACATATAAAAGCTCTGGGCCAAATGGTTATATATGTCAACAGTTCTGCAAAGCAAGGAATTGAATTATTTGAAGAACTTTTGGTGACGTTCATAAAAGGAACAATCCAGGCTACTTTCATCACATTTGACTTTTGGTTTCAGAAAGGATGGACTCATGGACAGTCACATGATGACAGACACCATTTGTTCACAACAGCTCACAATAGGCAGGAATGGTGAGCACTTTGTGCTCATGTGAGCTAAATGCTTTATCATATTATATTGTCAACTTTCAAAATTACATGTACCTAGACCCGCTGTAAGATTAATACTTATAATTGATTATTAATACCTTTCAAAAGGTTTCGAGTAGCCTGCTTGAGCTTCAGGCGCATATCAATAGTTTGCATACCAACTTTCTGAAAATCATCTTCGCCCATATACTCTACATGCTCAATGCTGATCTGTAAAAATTATGTATCCAAGCATTACACAAGTAACCTGGCATAGGCAAAAGTCAACAAAATTGAATTCAAATCTGCATACCTGATCTTATAACGAACACTAAACCACTCAGCCCCCCAGTTGCTGTTCCCTTTTGTACAAAATAAGGTAAAAACTTAATTTGTCCAAAATCAATATACCGAACAGGTGAAAACATCATGGCCCGACCAGGACTCGAACACAAGGCCTCAGGAATACCGTTCCTGGACTTTACCAACTGATCTACCAAGCCACATATCATCATTTATCACCAAATACTTGTACCAGGCTACAAACAGGTGGTATCTGTTTCAATAAGTGGTTTGTTTGTTTGGTTGGTTTAACGTCCCGCCGACAGTATTTCAGTCGTATGACGACATGTCCACTAGAGACAAACATAATGCTGCCACACTGCAATATCACGCCATGGGCATGTGGCATGATACCACACCCATTCACATTATCCTGACACAGAGCTAACAAGTCCTGGAACTTCTCTTATATGCTGAGTACCAAGAAAGAAAACTATACCAGTACCACTTTTTATGACTTAAGCAGTTTGCAGCTGGTGAACAAACCCACAGCCTCCTGCTCCCGAAGTGGATGCTCTAATCACTAGATTTTGAAATAGTGACAGCAGACACCTAAATATAAATCGATCTATAGTATGATGTCGCTTTGCTGTAACTGATTTAAGCAAATCTTACATCTGATATTATACAGATAAATACACCAAATTTTACATGTGCCCAGCAATCACTGGTTCATATCCAAGCCTATGAATGATCATTACTCCAGTTTTTTAGCTCACATGAGCACAACGTGCTCAAGGTGAGCTTTTCTGATCGCCTTTTGTCAGGCGTCCGTCGTCCGTGCGTCAGTGCGTCCGTGCGTCCGGCGTCAACAATTGCTTCAAACAACATCTCCTCCTAAACGGCTTGGCCAATTTGAAAAATATTTTGCAGGAATGTTCCTTGGATGAAGCTCTACTAAAGTTGTATAAATGGTTCTGGTCCATCGCATTATTAGGTCACAGGAGCTAAAAATAGATTTTAAAAATGAAAATTTAAAAAATCTTCTTCTCTGAAACCACAAGGCCTAGCCTTTTGATTTTTGGTATGTAGCATGATCTTATGACTCTCTACCAGGATTGTACAAATTATGACCCTGGGGTCAAAATTGGCCCCGCCCCAGGGGTCACTTGATTTCACATAGGCTAATATAGGAAAAACTTGAAAAAATCTTCTTCTCCGAAACCACAAGGCCTAACCTTTTGATTTTTAGCTCACCTGAGCCAGAGGCTCAAGGTGAGCTATTGTGACCGGTCTTCGTCCGTCGTCCGTCCGTCCGTCGTCCGTCCGTCCGTCGTCCGTCCGTCGTCCGTCCGTCCGTCGTCCGTCAACATTTTGCTTCAAACGACATCTCCTCCTTAACCGCTTGGTCAATTTTGATAAAACTTTACAGGGATGTTCCTTGGGTGGTCCCCTTTCAAAGTTGTTCAAAGAATTGAATTCCATTTGGAATTCTGGTTGCCATGGCAACGGAAAGAAAAAACTTAAAATGTCTTCTTCTCCAAAACAACCAACTGAATTTCAAAATGTTTTGGCACAGATGTTCCTTTGGTAAGTGTCTACCAAGATTGTTCAAATTATTTGGATCCGTAAAAAAACATGGCCGCCAGGGGCGGGGCTTATTTGCCTTATATGTATATAGAGAAACCTTTAAACAACATCTCCTCTGAAACCACTGGACAGAATTTGATTAAACTTGGCAGGGATGATCCTTGGGTCAACCTTCACAAAAGTTGCTAAAATAAACTTGATCCATGTAGAACTCTGGTTGCCATGGCAACAAAAAGGGGGAAAAAATGAAAACTTTAAAAATCATCTTCTTCAAAACTACTGGCCAGATTTTAAAATAAATTGGTACAGATGTTCCTTGGGTCAACCTCTACCAAAGTTGCTAAAATTATTCCGATCCGTAAAAAAACATGGCCGCCAGGGGCGGGGCTTATTTGTCTTATATGTATATAGAGAAACCTTTAAACAACATCTCCTCTGAAACCACTGGACAGAATTTGATTAAAATTGGCAGGGATGATCCTTGGGTCAACCTTCACAAAAGCTGCTAAAATAAACTTGATCCATGTAGAACTCTGGTTGCCATGGCAACAAAAAGGGAAAAAAAATGAAAACTTTAAAAATCATCTTCTTCAAAACTACTGGCCAGATTTTAAAATAAATTGGTACAGATGTTCCTTGGGTCAACCTCTACCAAAGTTGCTAAAATTATTCTGATCCGTAAAAAAACATGGCCGCCAGGGGCGGGGCTTATTTGCCTTATATGTACATAGAGAAACCTTTAAACAACATCTCCTCTGAAACCACTGGACAGATTTAAATTAAACTTGGCAGGGATGATCCTTGGGTCAACCTTCACAAAAGCTGCTAAAATAAACTTGATCCATGTAGAACTCTGGTTGCCATGGCAACAAAAAGAAAAAAATATGAAAACTTTAAAAATCATCTTCTTCAAAACTGCTGGCCAGATTTTAAAATAAATTGGTACAGATGTTCCTTGGGTCAACCTATTTATCTCAGGTGAGCGATTTAGGGCCATCATGGGCCTCTTGTTGGTATGTAGCATCATCTTATGGGCCACTACCAAGATTGTACAAATCATAGCCCTATGGTGATAAATGACCCCGCACCAGGGGTCACTTGTTTTACATAGAGTTATATAGAAAAATCTTAAAAAATCTTCTTCTATGAATCCATAAGGCCTAGAGCTTAGATATTTGGTATGTAGCATCATCTTATGGGCCACTACCAAGATTGTACAAATCATAGCCCTATGGTGATAAATGACCCCGCACCAGGGGTCACTTGTTTTACATAGAGTTATATAGGAAAATCTTAAAAAATCTTCTTCTATGAATCCATAAGGCCTAGAGCTTAGATATTTGGTATGTAGCATCATCTTATGGGCCACTACCAAGATTGTACAAATCATAGCCCTATGGTGATAAATGACCCCGCACCAGGGGTCACTTGTTTTACATAGAGTTATATAGGAAAATCTTAAAAAATCTTCTTCTATGAATCCATAAGGCCTACAGCTTAGATATTTGGTATGAAGCATCATCTTATGGGCCACTACCAAGATTGTACAAATCATAGCCCTATGGTGATAAATGACCCCGCACCAGGGGTCACTTGTTTTACATAGAGTTATATAGGAAAATCTTAAAAAATCTTCTTCCAATAATGCATAAGGCCTAGAGCTTAGATATTTGGTATGTAGCATCATCTTATGGGCCACTACCAAGATTGTACAAATCATAGCCCTATGGTGATAAATGACCCCGCACCAGGGGTCACTTGTTTTACATAGAGTTATATAGGAAAATCTTAAAAAATCTTCTTCTATGAATCCATAAGGCCTACAGCTTAGATATTTGGTATGTAGCATCATCTTATGGGCCACTACCAAGATTGTACAAATCATAGCCCTATGGTGATAAATGACCCCGCACCAGGGGTCACTTGTTTTACATAGAGTTATATAGGAAAATCTTAAAAAATCTTCTTCTATGAATCCATAAGGCCTAGAGCTTAGATATTTGGTATGTAGCATCATCTTATGGGCCACTACCAAGATTGTACAAATCATAGCCCAATGGTGATAAATGACCCCACACCAGGGGTCACTTGTTTTACATAGAGTTAAATAGGAAAATCTTAAAAAATCTTCTTCTATGAATCAATAAGGCCTAGAGCTAAGATTTTTGGTATGTAGTAGCATCTAATGGTTCATTACAAAGATTTTCAAAGTCTTGGCCCTACGGTGATAAATGACCCTGCGCCCAAGTCTTCTCTGAAACCATATGGCCCATTGCTTAGATATTTGGTGTGTAGTATTGTCAGGGGTAAAATGTTTTAGATTAAGTTATATCAATCCTTGTCTGTTTAAAAACCTTGACATCAGTTGAAGCAATGGTACTCAGGTGAGCGATTCAGGGCCATCATGGCCCTCTTGTCATTGTATATTTTTGTCAAACATGAGATACTAGAAAATAGGGAGATCTTTGGCTATAGTCAAAGAAAAAGGCACTGTTTCTTATCATAAACACAAATAATTCCCCATGTCTTCAAAAACAACCTGATTAGCAAATAGCCCCAGCCTGTTAACTTATACTGCAATTTTGCAATCATAACAAGGTTTTGTCTTAGTTTTTGAACACATATGACCCAAAATCAGATGTGACCTTTTTGAGATGATACTAACTTTTGAGCTTCAAAGGCATCGACAAACTCGCTGAACCAATCCTCCTCAAGATTTCACCGATGCTTGAAACTGAAAAACGTTGGAGGAAGAGACAATTTATTTTTAAAAAAAAAACAGCTTCAATTACTCGAATATTTCAGTGAGATTAAACATACAGATATTGATCATACAGTAAAGCCTGGATTGCCCTGACTCCGTGTGGATAACTATCAGTAAAAAGCATAACTGGAATTCTTTCCCACCCCCACCCCACAGAATGAGGACATTTGATGGTATATATATATATATATATAGTCTACATACATTTCACAAAGCAGTGTCACGTTCATATTGGCCTGAACAGTTTCAACTTGCAAAGAGGTAGATCTACAGCCTCAATGACAGGAAAATTTTTACTGTCAATACAAAAATTGGCTCAAATCTTCAGTTAATTACATAATACGAAAACTACTAGATCACTCGTACTTTAAACTACATTATCATACATACTGCAGTATTCCTTTTTATACAAAACTCAGATATTTCAGTTTACTGCTTTGCAATGGAAACTTTTATAACTAAGGGAAGTAACTTTTTATACAAAATAAATACTGTATATCTATCTTACTTATAACTGAATCGACTAGACCTATCGAACCACATGAATGTCTATTGCTAGTTTCATAAAACTTTACAATATTCAATATTTTAGTCAGATATAGTGAGATTAAACATAAAGATATTTGCAAAGCAGCGCCTGGAAGTTGGACAGGATACAGGCTGTACTCAGTACAGTGTCAATGGCAGAAAAAACTTATTATTCAATACAAAAATGGCTCAATATCTCTAGCCTCAGCAATACTAGTAGTACTTACAATTATCAGATATACTGCATTATCTTTTAAGCTCACCTGAGCATAGCTCAGGATGAGCTTTTGGGATACTTGATTGTCCGTCGTGCGTCGTCCGTCAACGATTTCGATGTTTACACACTAGAGGCCACAATTTTGATCCAATCTTCCTCAAACTTGGTCAGAATGTTTGTCTTGGTGATATCTTGAACCCTTTCGAAAATGGGTCAGATTGGATCAAAAAGTAGGTCAGTAGGTCAAATCTTAGAAAAATCTTGTTTACACACTAGAGGCCACAATTTTGATCCAATCTTCCTCAAACTTGGTCAGAATGTTTGTCTTGATAATATCTTGAACCCTTTGAAAATGGGCAGGTTGGATCAAAAAGTAGGTCAGTAGGTCAAACTTGTTTACACATAAGAGGCCACAATTTTGATCCAATCTTCCTCAAACTTGGTCAGAAAGTTTGGCTTGATGATATCTTGAACCCTTTGGAAAATGGGTCAGGTTGGATCAAAAAGTAGGTCAGTAGGTCAAATCTTAGAAAAATCTTGTTTACACACTAAAGGCCACAGTTCAGGATTTATGTCCCTTTTAATGTTTAAATTTGTGTGTTAAAGCCATACTATCTCTCAGTCAAGTATGACTTCAAATTTTAACCACAGGCACTGTTTTGTTCATTGAACTGAAATGATGTCATAGATTATGTATTCTGACAGTACAACTATGCTATAATTTAGTAACTTGTACAGGCAATGAAGACAATTTTTTCAGGTGAGCGTCTTTAGGGCCATCCTGGCCCTCTTGTTTTTAAACACAACTCTGATTCTACATCTACATATTTAGTACTAAATACCAGTTTCCCGCTTTGCAGGATTTTTAATTAAGGGAAGTAACTATTTACAGACCAAGTACTTTATCGACCACCAAACACTTTTTTTTATCCCCGATCATATGAATGGCAATGGCAAGTTTCATAACACTAAACAGTATTCAATAATTTACTCTGAATATATGTTTACCTTCGTAATCAGCCTCTGAATCGGACATGATTGTTCTTTATATCGGTGCGCATGTGCACCGGAAGGTATGGTGGCTGATTTCTGCCATTTCGTGTTGCGGGGCGAAGTTTCGCCCCGAAATGTCGAAATCTCGCGGCGAGATTTCGGGGCGAAAGGTCGAAAACACGAAAATGCCAGAGTTTCGGGGCGAAAACTCGAAATTTCGCCCCGCAACACGAAACATAATTTTTCGTCATTTCGCCCCGAAATCTCGACATTTCGTGTTTTCGACCTTTCGCCCCGAAATCTCGCCCCGAGATTTTGACATTTCGCCGCGAAATCTCGCCCCGCGGCACGAAATAATCAATATTTCGTCTTTTAGTGCGGCGCCCCGCCAACCCGCCAGGCGAGAATTCAATATTTCGCATTTCGCCTTCCGGTACATATTGTAAGCTTGCGCATATTGAATGTAAACACGTGTAAGCGAAACAAATCAAAGAAATGTTTTCTGGTTTAAATGGTTATGGTGATAGTATCCTATATTAAACAGTTCAAAGTACTCTATCTTGTGTCAGAGCTATGTATAAACGAACCATTGACTTACAGACGAGGAATATAGAAAACAGAGCCACTGTGAAACGAAATGATTAGTTCATTAATGAATCAAGGGGAATCTCTGTTTAAAATATTTTTTAATTTTTGCTTTTATGTTTTTGAATATTTTAGTTTATACTGATTGAATACGTTGCATATATTACACGTTATATGTAAATATGTATGTGTTATGAATGATATTGGTATCATGTCGACAAAAGTATATCTATTTTGAATTCAAATAGATCTAGCCTTAATGAAAGCAAATAATTATCTATCATTATGAAATTATCCAACTTTCCACAATATCTCTCTCTCACACACTCAGAGTTTTACACTCATCAAAGATCAGAAAATATGTATTTTACCCGTTGTTCACTAAAATTCCTCTTTCGTTCCCTCAGACCTAGCTCATCCCTGATAGCATCCATGTCAGGATCACATAAAGGTTATGGGTTAGATCTGTTAAAGAATGTTTTATCATAAGATATATAAAGAAAATTGAAAAAAACAAACATTCAAAATCTCGATAAGTCCTGTTAAACATGATAAATATTTACATAATACAATAAAAGGGTGTAGGCTTATATCTATAAGTCACATACTATGTCAAGATCTATCCTCAAGTATTGAGTTCTCTTACTATTGGTATTCTCAAGCTTTTTATACAAATTCAATACTCAACGTCATGTATGATGTGTTAAATAATTGACAATAAACAGAATTGATGTATCATTTTTTTTTTCTGATTCATTAATGCATTGAAAATGTTTTGCATAAGTATAACAAAAAATCATTTGAAATTGATGAAGAGATAACATTTTTCTACCATTTTCACAAATGCTCCTTTTTATCATTTTTAAGCCACCAGTCAACACTTAGCAAGCAGACGATCACTTATTTATGTGAACCAACAAAAAAGAACCTAAGTGCAACTGTTGTTCATAGATTTTACCTCTTTATGTGCACATTATCCATGGCAAACTCATTTGAAGTTCATTGTCGAGAACTGCAGACATAATAATAATATTCTGACTGTTATTGGATATTGAAAGTTATTTTTTAAGTCTGCTTTTTAAAACCTTAGACAGTTTATTACATTTGAAGGATTTAAATAGATCTATATCATATATGATATGAAAGTGAGAGATCGTGTAGGTATTTTCTTGGAACCAAATACTCCAGGATATTTGAATGCCTGGCGTCAGAATCTTATATATGGGCTAAAATCAAATGGTCCTTATCGATGTCAACATAAACGTTCAGGTAATGATGACTCATCAGAGATTTCTAGTATCTTGATTCCATGAAATATGTATCACTTACCGTGCAGTAATTAGAGAAATAAAGCGTCTGCGCCTGGAAAAAAAGGTGTCTGCGCATGCGTACAATATGTACCGGAAGGCGAATTGCGAAATATTGAATTCTCGCCTGGCGGGTTGGCGGGGCGCCGCACTAAAAGACGAAATATTGATTATTTCGTGCCGCGGGGCGAGATTTCGCGGCGAAATGTCAAAATCTCGGGGCGAGATTTCGGGGAAAAAAATCGTGTTGCGGGGCGAAATTTCGAGTTTTCGCCCCGAAACTCTGGCATTTTCGTGTTTTCGACCTTTCGCCCCGAAATCTCGCCGCGAGATTTCGACATTTCGGGGCGAAACTTCGCCCCGCAACACGAAATGGCAGAAATCAGCCACCATAGGAAGGCGAGAATGCGAAAGTACGAAGACGAAACCTCGAAAGTACGATGACGTATTTAGTGTTTTCGCTTTTAGACTTTTTCGCGAATATGAAGATGGCCCTAACGGAATTCCGCACTGCTGTTGTTTTTATTTTCAGCGTATATTTGTAGGTCCTTGTCAACTTTTTTTTTTTGTTACTTGTATAAATTATATTTAACTTATGCATTGAATTCTGGATATTGATGATTAAAAAGAATGTAATATAGTTTTCTATAACATGAATTTTTTCCCTTTGGCATAAATTCTTGCAGCCTGATCAGGATTTTGTAATGTATTTAGGATCCTGTATCTCTTTGGTAAACAATGAAGATCAATATTGTCAAGTAAACGGGATCACTTAAATGATTTTATATCAGAAAATAAAGAAGAGATTAAAATGTAAATATTTGTTCATTTTAAGCAGCAAGCGAAATTATAAATGCATAATGCTAAAACGATTGTTTTTACTTCTTTGCTTATTAATATGAATAAATAACTGATGGATCAAATATTTTGTTTTGTGGTACATTATGCTTCTTACTAAACAGATGGAATTGTATTAGACTGTATGACTGCGGTGCTTAAGATTGTACAGACATTCACTCATACATACATGTCATACATACAAGTCATGGTAATTCATGCAGTTTGCAAGTGATATCACTCAACCTAAACACTGACCAATTAATCTTTTTTTGAATCTTTATTCACATGACTGTGCATCAGTTATTTCCTTCATTCACTGGCTTAGCATATTTCAGTTTATTTAGTCAAAATCTATAACTTGGTCACAGAGATTGACCAGGGCACATGAAACAACCACAATTTTATCAAGCACTGTCATTCCAGCCCTGTCTTTGTTCATCAGAAAATTAATTGGTAGTGTTCCATTCAGAATAGTGTATTTTTGTCCAATAACGCGCTCAACATGAATTCTGGTATATGCAATTTTCTGAGACTCTTCATGTCCAAAGGGGTTAACTGGTCTCTGCCTTTTGTAAATGCTGGTATTTTCACTTCTTCACAGACTAAAACGACACTGTCTCTGACATAATAACCTCTGTCGACCAATACTAAATCCTCTGGTACATGTTTTTGCAAAAACCCTCTGTTTTCTGATATGTTTATCACTGACACGCCCGCCCCATGCATTTGATATGTAAGAAACATTTCTTTGAGAAGTTATTCCAATCAAAAACTTAACTGTGCGGTGGGGGGGGGGGGGACCACAACATAACCAAAATATTCATCAATTTATTAAGGCTTACAAAGTCAGTTCACCCCTCATTCCTATATCTCATCCGTCTCATCCAGATCATGGATTGGCAAAAGACTCCATTGAAATGGGCTCTCATGGACTTCTTAACGCTCGTCACTTTTCCTCCTCTCGTCCGTGCAATAGTGGGCTTGCTACTCAAATAAAACTCGTGAATTCAGTTATCGCCTCCACCTCTCTACAACACAACCAGAAACCTCGGTCAGCTGACAGGACAGATAAGTGACATACCCAAATAAACTTCCTACTATATCGTTGTCGTCTCAATACACCCAAAAAAACTGACTCACTACATTTATATGATGACCATGTCTCAGCCCTAGCTTTAAGACCAGTGGGTTTTTCAATAAAAACTTCAAAACAATCAATAATCATAGCACATTTTTCCGCAAATTTTTTCCTGAATTCCATGGGCATGGTTTTGCAGTCTCCCTCTCTGGCCACACAATCAGGTTTTTCATTCTACGATACATACCTGAAATAGTGTTTGTAAACAAGCGTGACACAGTCGGTTGAGTTACACCAAAAAACATTTATTAAGTTCAGTCTAAGTTTCGTTAACGTCATAATCATGACGTTAAAATTTGACAGTATCAAACACGATGGAAGGTAGGGTTAAACAAAGTCAAACCAGATTGACAGAATCTTAAAAGAGGGAAGTTCAGTCATGTTTCACTCCTTCATTGTTGTCCTTAAAGTTATCCAAACTGAATTTATTCTCACTCACATATAATCTGTCGCTCAATAAACTAATCTCAGATGGCACCTGCTGAAGCTCACTTGCCATCGCTTCGAACAGTGTAGCATCAATTTCATATCGAAACTCGGTGGGGACTTCGGATTTTTCATGTGAGGAAGCCTTCCAGCTGGCTTGCGGTAAGTTGGTGGTTCTACCCGGGTACCTCTGTGTACTCAGGGTCTTCATCCACCTGTAATTAGCTGGACGTCGCTATATGATTGAAATACTATCGCAGCAACGGTAAACCCCAATACAACTACAACTTCAACTGAATTTCAGTTGCTTTTACATTACTGTACTCTGAATAACTGTCCTCTGGATTACTAACCGGCTCACTTGATTTGGTAGAACTTTCCGAGGTAGTTTTTCTTCGTTTCTGCATTCATTCATATCGGTCCCCATCAGAGGCTTTTCTCTTCATCCCAGGATTTATTGTAGGGGCCCAGTCAGGGTTGAGGGTGTCATACAGATATTACTTCTTTCCTGAAACATAACTTGGATAAACTGTGCATTCTGCAGAATACAAATTCACACTCTTTACTGATCAAATGATCTGACATATAAATGTTGTCAACATAAATAGAGTAGTGTAGAAATATTTACCAGAAGACAGTCACATGGACTTACAATTTTATATTTGCAACTTCATCTACCAGATAGACATTTTAATTCAAATTGGCATATTAATGAAGCAAGCTGTGGAACTTACGTTTGGGAGAGGGTGGTGGGGTATACTGATAAGTCACAAAAAAGAAAACCTACCACTGATGAAGTGGGCTGAGCAGGCACGGGCATTGTCAATGTTCTTATTTCCGAAGCTTTGGCCGATTCTAGCCAACCATACACGCCTACGGTCTTCGCTAAGCTTTTCATATTCATGGCCTTTGTTTCTTATTACCGCAGGTATACGATTATATTCAAGCTCTTTCTCTCGATATTTGCTGTTGGAGCATCAAAAAAATAGAACACTTGATCACCATGAAAGAGGTGTGTGAAGTTAGCACGTAGATCTACATTATAACTAATTTTCTTTGTCGACCTGGGTCTTAGCTCAACCATTGAAATAAACCAATATAATGGTTGAGCTGATCGTAGATCGTAGCTCGACCATTGATATTAACAAGATAAATGGTTGAGCTGGGTCGTAGATCAACCATTGAAATAAACAAAATAAATGTTGAGCTGGATCGTAGTCGCCATTGAAAAGGATGAATGGTTGAGCTGAATCGTAGATCGTACCACAACCTTTGAAATAAACCAGAACAAATGGTTGAGCTAGATCGTAGATCAACCTTTGAAATAAACCTAAATTGAAAGGTTGAGCTGGATCGTAGCTCAACCATTGAAATAAACCAAATTAAAATTGATGAGCTGGATAGAAGATTGGCCCCGCCTTCAGAGTCACTTGATTCTATATAGACTTATTTAGGAAAAACTAGAAAAATCTTCTTGTCAGAAACCCCAAGGACTAGAGTTTAGATATTTGGTGTGTAACATGGCCTAGAGGACCTCACCAAGTTTGTTAAATCATGGCCTGGTTTCAAAATTGGCCCCGCCTTAGGGGGTCACTTTATTTTACATAGACTGTATAGGAAAATCCAAAAAAAAATGTTATTTCAGAAATCACAAAGCCTAGAATTAATAAGTTTTCTAGTGGATCTCAACCAAATCTGTTCAAAGCATGGCCCAGGTGTCAAAATTGACCTTCAAAATTTAGATGGCAGGTACGGTTTTTGTGTGGAATTTAGATAATTTTGCTGTACTTCTGCATGGATTATGTATTCAGTATGAATCATAAGACACTGATTGGCAACGAAGGCAATGTTTCTCATGTGAGCGATTTAGGGCCATCTTGGCCCTCTTGTTTATATGGTTAGCAATCTAGGGCCATATGACTTATCGCTTATATTGATCGATCAGAAACAGATCGATACGTTCCAAAACTCACTATCTTCCAGCATCCATTTGCTTGTTTGGGCACATGTGCACACATATCTGTGACGTTTTTCGCGATAAAAAAGAATTACTCGTGATACACATTTTATACGCCCCTCGATGAAGTATTATGGATTAACCTGCGGTGGGCGGACAGGAGACGTCCAGTAATGTTTTCCGCTCTCTTACTCGAATAAACATGAACCAATCTTATCCATACTTGGTCACAATGTATATAGGTACAATATCTCGGTTCTTTTCGAAAACCAGCCACATTGCCACTCTGAAGTTATGTCCCTTGAATTTATGAAAAATGTCAAATTAATAGTGTCCGCTCTCTACTTGAACGCTTGTAAACTGATTCTTACTAGACTTGGCAATAATGTATATGGGCACTCTTGTCTTGGTTCCTTTCGATAACCAGCCATACTGTTCCAGACACTCTGGAGTTATGGCCATTAAATTGACGTAATACGCTAAATCACTTTTTTTTTACTCAAACATGAACTGATCTTGTCAAAACTTGGTCACAATTTAAATGTGCACAACATTGTAAAAAGGTTTGGTATCCTGCCTAAATATCTTGAACACCCTAGAGTTATGGCCCTTTAATTGATGAAAAATTGCAAAATTAACAGTTCTGTTCTCCAACACTGACAAACATGAACCAATCTTTACCAAACTTTGTCACAATGTGTATTAGCACAGTATCTCAATCGAGTTTGAAAACCAGTCAGAATATTCCACTTTAGAGTTATGACCCTGAGTTGATAAAATGGCAGGACGGGCGTATTTGCGATAACCAATGCTCTTGTTATTATCATGTGACCCAAAAGTCGATTCAGAATGGTGAAATCAAAACATTGATAAAATTCCGAAAGTAGGTCACGGTTCGAACATTTTTTTCATTACAAAAGTTATGCGCAGATGTAATCATGGTCTCAATCTCTACATAAAGGGTTTATTTTAGTGGATAATTATTGTTTTGTCACAGAAATGATTTACATAATGGGTAGCAAAGAATCTTTTCACGCTATTTATCATTAGGCACATAGGGGAGATCTCGACTGAGAATCTCGCTGACGTCATTATTAATATGTTCATCAATTTTTTATCCTTTGCGCACCTGAAACGTAGTGAAACGGGTAAAAAATGGTTGCCTCAGAAACGGCTCAAAACCTGGCCCCACTTTAGCGTTGGAACCCTGAAAATAATTATTTTAGAAAAATAATGGCCAAATTGATTTATTTAATTTAAAAGTTTCATTGAATTAACTTAACTGCAATTTGATATTCGGGTTACATAAGCGTTTCCATTTGTTTATTTAAGTTTCAAATTTCTGGAGATATAAGATACATTGAAATTAATCAGAAAAAAAATCAATATACTGCCTTATTACGAGGCGCTGTGTTGTTAATTTGTAACTTTAACAAGGCCAACAACCACTTTTAAGTAATGTTGGCCGTATATAGCAACAAAAGAAGATAACAGTCAAAGAATTAAATATGTTTTGTAAAAAATATATATATATTCGATGTTGATGAGGTTCAAGGAACGGTTATATAATGTAAAGCGTCCCCTCCACCGCAATCGGCGGAGTAATCATTGTAATGAAGTGCACTATCACCGTCTTAAGTTATACGGAGACAATGATATACACTAATGCAGATGTTCATAACGTTTGGTGCGAAACAGGCCTGAATGTGCATCTATGAGAAGTATTCTGATAAAACAACTAAATGTTTATAAAAGACTGTGTAATCTAGTCCGAATATTTTATTAAAAACTTCGTGAATACGAAACATATATATCAGCTAGCTCTCACTTCAATAAACAATTGTGCGTAATCTTTTTTCCCAAAGTAAAGGCAGTTTCTACCAATGAACATTGGTCAAATATTTATTGTCATCATCCATGGATGGGTCGAAGTGAGGTTGTAAGCTATGCTGAAAAAAAAGGAAAGGTACCGACCTCGGGTATTTTGCAATTGTTTTCACAATAGGCCTTATATTTACACATTTTAACAGAAATCGATATGACTGACCTTTAACAAGAGACATCTTTGTATTACCGGAAAAACACGATTTTGACATTTTCGATTTCACGAATTATGGACGTGAATTAATTGCGGTCCCTCCGTCATTCATCATATCGCAGTATCCAGGAAGCATTATGACACACAGGACTGTTTGGTAAAGTCATTCAGATATAAAGTAGATGTATACAACAAGCATAGATTATTAAAAGATTCTATCTTGTAACGTTAATGGTTTTACTGAAACAGTTTAGGACGTTTATTTCCCTACCTAACGTTTGACGTTTTATATGTATTAAGTAAATAACAATAATAATGTTTGTAGATTTTCGTTGTATCGTAATCGCGTTTATTTGAGAGTAAGAACAATAGTTAGAAAATTTTAAATCAAATGGGAAGGTAGAGTAAAGGCAAGCAACTATTATTAAAAAGATAATCAAACATTTGGAGTAGAATAGCATCAGATTGCCATAGCGACTTAAATTAGAATGGTTATTATACGTACCATTTTTGTTGTCCTTTTGGGAGTTTTTGGACATGTATTTTCCCAACCAAAAAGTGGAAAGTTTGAGATCCATCAACATTCAAGGATAACAAGTGCAGTAGGCAAGACTTGGGCAAGTTCAAGACAGGGGTGTCTTTCGATCTGTCTCCGTGGTAACAGTGATTGTATTGCAGCCACGTGGAACAGCATCACCGGCACGTGTCTTTATGGCAACAATCCGGCCCTATCGACGGTAGATGACGTTGCCAGTGTCAGCTTTGTGAAAGGTAAGTCTAAAAATAACAATACATACATACATATCAAGTTACGTTTATTTTTCGGCTAACTGTCTAACATAGCATTTGACAATTGTGTAAATTCCGTCTGAATGACTTAATATCAGCTCATTACTTCAATATTGTATAGCTGTAAAAGTTACATCACAATTTTGAGGCGATTGTGAATGCTACCATGTATCCATGTGATTTGTTTTGTTTGTAATGTCATTTTGATATATGTCAATCCAAGATGAAAAATAAAATGTAAAATTCTAAACATGAGTTTAAACATTCAATTTTAATGGTAACGTTTAAGCCCATCTGATTAATTGCTGTGTAACGGTGTGTTGTATAGTTTCTGGCAGTACTCTTTGCGGTTACTACACTGGATGTCGATGTTATGTCATAGCATGTGTTCCAATTACCTGATCAATTGTTTATCATTACATGGGAATTATATATGCATGATTCATGCATAATAATTTCATAAATGCCGAATACGCATATCTCTCTATATCTAGATATTTCTTGGTTATGTTTATAATTTGCAAAAGAAATGTGCAGCTTTATTTTAAACACGTTTTAAATATCAGCCCGGGGCCTCCGATGCCGAGAGGGTAAAGTCGCTGACTTTATCACTCACTCAACCCCTCACCGCATGGGTTCGAATCCCAGCAGGGTCATTCAGATTATCATGTGAGGAAGCCTTCCAGCTGGCTTGCGGTAGGTCGGTGGTTCTACCCGGATGCCTCCGTGCATTCGGGGTCTTCCTCCACCTGTAATTAGCTGGACGTCGCTATATGACTGAAATACTGTCGAAGCGACGGAAAACTCAAATAGTCAAATCAAGTCAGATATCAGCCCTTATTTAGTGTACAAAAGTTCTTCATTTTTAAAATAACTCGATAAATATGTACTTTTTTCAATTTACACATGTACCACGTGTAGCTGTTGGAAAGAGAAACCCGGTAACAGCAGATGTTTAAATAGTATATAGACTCAGATAAAATTTTGTATGAAATGGACAATTAATATATATAACACTTTGCTAGCCACACCAATTTCTATATACGACGTCATATTACGATTTTGATCATTAATGATAACGAGTAACAATTTTCGTTTTATTTAAGAGTGGGTGATATAACTCACTGTTTGTAATCATTTAATCTGGAAAAATGTTTTTTTCATTTTTAAGAGTCATGATCTCATAATCAGTCTTCAAATGCCTGAAATATTGTCGGTGGCCCGTTAAAACCAACCAACAAACATTCATAAACAATTTTTACAGTTAATGCACTGTTTTGTGAGCATATTGAGTTTCATATCTTAGCTTTAAATCTTTAATCTTTTGATTTTCAATGAACATCATCTTTAACTTTATTATCGCCTGTATTTACGTAGATCACGGGTAAATTGTACTCCTTATCATCGTGAAATAACTCTGATATCTTATTAAATACATTAAGAAAAGTTCGTTTCTAACATTATGCAGGGGACCAGGGTGATTTGAATGTTATAACCGATATAATGTTATAAACATTTTTCAGTTTCTGAACATACTTGCTTCACACTCGGTAATTAGTGTTTCTGTTATCTGCGCATAAATAAGTTATGTTTATGTAGCAGGTTTATTTAAAAATAACGTTTAATTCCATTTTTGTTTTATGAATGCAGGTGAACATGTTATTCACTATATTTAAATTGATAAATTACCAGGTAACTTACTTTATTAACCCGATACACTGTGAAATTAATCTAAATGCGGCATGTATTTTCACGAACGATAACTCTACCTGACCGGTGTATCGGGGGCAAATGCATATATTATTGCCGTGCTTTGCGCTATCGTACGTGGATTGTTTAATAAAGATATACAACAAATGATTCTGCTTTAATAAGCATAAGAAAAACAAATGGTAAAATGGCATTCAATTGCGTTTTGAACTCCTGTCTCCAAGGGCTGATACTTCCTGTATCTTCAGCTTATTACGCCATATTGAATTTAACGTCGAAATAGACATCTCATAAACGTCACACAGATCATTCCTAGACTAGAGAGACAACGTTCAAGGTCATTCATAATTTGTAGCTTCGTTTCCAGAATACATTGAAATATCGTTAGACTTTTTCTTGCGGAGGTGGACACGCCATTTCATTTAAACGTAAACATACTGTCCATAAATTTACTGAATTTGTGTATTTATCTTTCTTGGTAAAAAGATCTCACAAATAATACCCGCACAGTACTTATCTTACTGTTAACAAAGAAGAAAAAAATAATACCACCGGCAGCAATGAACTGCCTTGCAACTGAGAGTTATTTTCATGGTTGCCAATTCTCACACACACCCATTCACAAAGATGTCGGGACAACAAAACGTTTTAATTAAAACAATTATCGGCCTGGGGATCAGGTAAGTCGGGCCTTATACGAATATGCAAAAACGTTGTATCGAATGTTTGAAGGGGTTTGATATCTTATTAGATACGTTAAGTGCATGTATACCTTCACTTTTATAACTATCATATTGTGGAAACGACACAGAGTATTGTACTCGTTATATTCATAATGATCATACCGTATCTTTCTATTTGTTTTGTAGACCATATTTATTACTTATCATTAAGATTAAACTTAAGTAAACTCTGAGCTGCCGTTTGTTCTGCATTTCCGTCCATTTTCAATTTTGTTGTCATCCTGCCTACCTTTACAGCACTGGTAAGGAAAGGTTTAACCGCTCGGTTGTAACAATACTAATGATCACAGTTTCAGCTTGTCCGCCAGGGTCTGCAGATTTCCTGATAGGTTGCTATTGGATACTGGACACTCTTGAATCCGTTAATGCCGAGGTACGGTATATGATTATCAAAGTTTCTATGTATACTAAGTATAAACGTTTATCAAGTTTGCAAATGTATACATGTTGTTTTTCAGTATGTTGACATAATATTGCTTTATCATTTTAACTGATGTAATACATAAAACCTGGCTTAATGTGTTAAATATAAGCATGCTCCGTGTATAACTGCAGTACGACAATATCTTCATCATACTTTTTGATATACATATTCATGTGTGTGTGTGTGTGTGTGTGTGTCAAACTTTCGTAATTAGTCCATACTCCTTTTTTTTCAAACTTTATCATGTTTACCCAAGTTAAATAAAGATATACATATATTGTAAAATGCAGGACACGGTTCAGGTCAATAAGGTAGTATCTGTCTTGTAATTGTATAGTTTGTATTGCAGTGTATTGTTCGTAGATATGAAGCCATGTCTGTGCGAATAAAGAAACATAACAAAGATACAGCACTGCCAAAAACTTATGAAACAAATATTGGCATCTAGTCCAAATCTCACATAAGCACGTACATTGTCCAGTTACTTGCAAAGCCACGTTTTCAAATATCTCCTATTTTATCGAAGATGTATGAAAGTAAATAATATCCTATGTTAGAACATTACCATCAAAATGATACCTTGTGTATTAGAATAAGTCAAGAAATTAAAATATTTCATGTAAAAAAGAAAAGTGCCAGCATGATTATAACTATGTACAATGTGTTTGTTTAACTGCTGTACTGGTTTCATTAAAATTAAATTTTAAAAGGATTTAAATAAAAACAAATCAGACTGAAAATAATTCCTTGCAGTAGAGGTATAATATGGTAACATTTTCCTCTGTGGTTTTTCCATACTTATTTCAAAGTTTGCAATATTCAATGATCTGCTGTATGCTTAAAATATTTTCCAATAGCTTTTACAATAGTTTCCTATCTCTGTTTAATGTCTTTGCACTGATTTACTTAACAAAACTAAAGATAAACGTTATTCTCAAACGCTATATGAATCGCCAACTAGTACATTATATATTAAATAGTTTATTGTATGACTTAAAGGCATACGCGCCCATTGCAGTTTTTATTATATGGACAAAGAAGGAAAATTAAAACTAGCCTTTAGAATTTTCTTAAGCTATGCATGATTATAGAGAATCAACCTAGAAACAAAGTTATTGGATAAACAACGGGGGTCACCATTCTACTTTTTTAGTTATCTGCCCTGAAAGTGAGATTTTTTTTTTTTTTTATTTTGCTCTTTTCTGTCATTTTCAAGGGCAGCTAACTCAAAATCAAGCCTATCGATACATTGTAATTCCCTATAATCATGCAAAATTCAAGAAAATTCTCATGGCTAGTTTTAATTTTCCTTCTTTGTCTATATAGTAAAAAACTATAATGGACGCTTATGCCCTTAAAACCAATCGGACTAAAGTATACGTTCCGCTATGAGAAGATCGTGTACTTTTGTCAGATTGACTAAAACCAATGTTTTATTTGACAGTGTATTCTATTGATCAGGATTCATATTGTAAATGAGATCGCCGGGATATTTGTATTGACATAACCTTTTCAATACGCCATTGCTTATATAGAATATATACATTACACAAACATGGAAGTATGCGGCTCATTCACTTATATAGCCGTTCGTCCCTTGAACAACTATGGGTAAATCAATCAAACACTTAATTCTATTCTTGTTGGATAAAGTACCTCTGTTGGAGTGACAATAGATGTAAATATGTCGAGTCCTTCCCGGCAGCAACCATAGGTGTCAAATTGAATAGGTAAAGAAGTAACAGCTTGCGCTTTTTATATTTAAAGTGTTTTTTATTTCAAATTTTAGATAGCCTGCAACGATGCCGGAGCGACCCTGTTTTACCCATTGAATGATGCTGAGAACACCATGATTATTGACACGATGAACGCTATAGCTGGTAGGACCTCTCGACCTCCCCAGTATACCACAGATAGTACCAATAATAGTACCTCACTTACTTATACAATAAAAATGAGATATTCTACGATATTTCGAGCTTCGGGCCAAATACATTGTTTTTGCTTCTCAAACAGGCGGGTCTCGATTTTCATCTCGAGTCTCGCGATTTTCCTAATCTCGTGATATTCTTAGTCTCGCGTTGTCCAAGTCATGAAATGCCAACAACATGAATGTTACATTCATGAGACTTAGTTTTCTAACTATACACGTGTGCTGGTTCCTACAGACACTGTGTTTGTTTATTTTGTTGGGTTTAACGTCTCACCGACCGCGTGGTTAGAGCGTCCGCCCTGGAATAGGGAGGTCGTGGGTTCGATCCCCTACCACGACGTTCCAAAGTCTTAAAAATGGTACTGGTATAGGTCCCTTGCTTAGCTCTCACCATATAAGGTTAGTTCCAGGACTGGTTGGTCCAGTGTTGGGTGTGTTATCATCCCACATGTCTACGGCGTGTGGCAGCAGTATATCTGTCGCTAGTAGACATAGTGTCCAAATGACTGAAATACTGTCGGCGGGACATTAATCCCAATAAGCAAATAGCGTCCCACCGTGTTTACGTCATTTGGGGGCTAGGTCTTCTTTACACAGACAGATATAATACTCCCACACTGCAATACCACGCCTTAAACATGTTGAGTGATAACCCGTGCCACTTTGGTATGCCGCGGTCGGGATTGACTACTGTGCTTGTTATTCTGGTGTTAGTTAAGCTGGTGATTAAATATTAAAAACATGTTTTCGTATTCTTGTTTTGTCGTGAAATCATCTTTTTTTCTTCTTTTTTTTTTCTTTTAAAGTGAAATTTGGCTTTTGGGACCGGAAGAAGTGACAGATTTGGTTTGTTGGTTTGAACCTTACAATACCCACGTTAGTATAGAAATGATTGTGATTTTTAGCACATAAGACTGATTTAGTGCTGTTTAACAGAAATATAACACCGTAGTCGTACGGAATAATAAGGATCAAAGACCATCTAAATAAGACCTTTATTATGATATCCTGAAACTGAACCAACCTATACAAGAATTGCAAATATTGAAAATAGGTTTGTTCTAAATTTATGAGAACTTCGGACTAAAACTATTATTTTATCCATAAAAGGAATAATTGTCGGAACTTTATGTAAATCCATTTATAAAAAAGGTGAAAATGAAGGGACTTGAGTCTTAACTTGTAGAATCAGGAGATGAATCAATAATAATAGTAGTGCATCTTTCTTTTAACTCTTAGAATGTTGTGGTCACTTGTTACTGCATTTGCGACCGGTGTAGACCAAGATCAGCATGCATTTGTGCGTAATCTGATCACGGCATGCACTGTTCGTTTTTCAGTTATTTGTTTACAGCAAGCACCCCAAAAACATCTCATGGTACAGACAAAAATGAAGAAAGGACAAGTCCAACAAAGAAATTAGAATGGTAATGGTTAAATAACTGGGTAAAACTATATTCGTGGGTTCGATCCCCGGCCGCGACATACCAAATTTGTAAAAATGGTTCTGGTATAGCTACCTTGCTTGGCGGTCAGCATAAAAGGGTAGTTCCAGGACTGGTTAACCCGTGTCATAATAGTGTGACTGGATGTGGTATCATGTCTTATGTCTACGGCGTGATACTGCGTGTGGCAGCACTTTATCTGTCTCAAGCAGACATAGTTTCCAAATGACTGAAATACTGTCGGTGTGACGTAAAATCCAACAAAAATATATTTCTATATCATATTTTTTTTTCAGACAGGTCAAACTACTGGATTGGCGTTAATGACTTAGCAATAGGAGGTACATTTGTGTACACGGACACTGGTCTACCCGTGACTTACACGTACTGGACCAGTGGCGGGCGAGGCAGGGATGAGTTTTGTGTGGCCTACATGCCCCTGCCCGTCTACGAATGGCATGATTATCACTGTACTACTGGTTTCGCCAAGCCGATCTGTCAGATCCGCTTTTAACTAATTGTGTGTGTGTTAAAATTTGGACTTCTTAAAGTCGTATGTTGTACTTCCTTGTGAATATTTTGGCTACCTTAACACTATTGTATGAAATAATAACATCAAAAGATATTTTCGATAATAGACCCGGTACATACGAAAGCACTGAGGGGACATGTGAAAAAAATTATAAAGCGAAAAACAAAAAGTAAAAAAAAGTTATCTCATGGCCACGAGTTAATCGAATAATGAAATGTTGGCTCCTATTTCGTGACTATTTATATGTATAATGTGTATAGAAAGATCGGGGACTGTATGCTTATTGTAAGCCGTCCATTAAAACATTTTGTTTTAATCTTCAAAACTTTCATGACATATATTTACACCAACAGATCTTTTTTATTTTCGCTTTCGATAAAATTTATAAATATTATCAAATCTTTATTTTATAAATCAACAGGTCTACCTATCTATTTTAAAAAAAATCAATGTATACAATTTTTTATTGAAAAAGTCTCATGCAAATATAGCTAAATCATTATATACAAGTAATGAAATGGAATAAAGTCTTTGTTATATAGGTGTGCATTTATGTGTTCCCTTCTCATATATCTTTGATAAAATACTATACTTTACTATACTTACAGCGTCCCCGGTGGCCGAGCGGTTAGAGCCTCCGCCTCGGGAGCGGGAGGTCGTGGGTTCGATCCCCGACCGCGACTTACCAAAGTCGTAAAAAATGGTAGCTCCCTTGATTGGCGCTCAGCATATGAGGGTAGTTGCAGGGCTGTTTGGTCCAGTGTCAGGATAATGTGACTGGGTGTGGTATCATGCTGCATGTCTACGGAATGACACTGCAGCGTGGCAGCACTTTAAGTAGACAACGTTTCCAAATGTCTGAAATACTGTCGGTGGGACGTTAAACCCAATAAATAAACTATACTTACATTGAATACCCCTCACTGATGAAATAGTCTAGTTACTCAATCGATCGACTGAACCTCTGTTAACATAAATAAGTCCTGATTCAATTGTTTCATCATTTATGTACAAGTATATATTATAAAAAACACAAGATTTTACAACACTTCGAGGTTTTCTTGCACGATGTCTTTAACATAACTGTTTATTGCACTGTCAATTATTCAGCGTCCATGCTGTTTGAACATTCTGTTTTCGACATCATTATTTGCGGCTGCATTCAAAGTGAATGCAAAGATTATCTCTCAATGTCCTCAATATGTGGAGTGAGAGCTTAAAGAAACACTTCACATCACATTGCTTTATTCCTCTTCCTGTGTAGCCTGTTTTATTGCACTAAAATTACAAAACATAAGAAATCATCATTGGCCAACTTAGACCATAAAATACACTTAAATAACATTTTCCACTGGACACAGTTCAGTCCCTGCTTTGGCTATAAAAATCCAAGCGGCATATCTCTTTTATCAGTCTTACTTCTTTCAATGAAGATACAAATATCCTCGAGTGCCCAAACTGCGCCCCTCTAAGATTTAATTAGGAAATGCAACATAAATAAAATACATAGAATAGAAACTGTTCACGTGACAATTAATTCTATCAAATTCACATTGATACCCCACCCCACCAAAAAATATATAAATAATTATTCACTCAAAAATAACATTTAATACATTACGAGTTAAATATTATGCCATCATTTTGTGTGTTCCTAACTCCGCCCCTTACAAAATTTCATACATTTTTTTTTTTAAATACAGCAGACGGTTTCCAAGATACTTTTATTTTAGAAAATGAGTAAGGGCCATTCTGCGTGGAAATCATTTTGTATTAAGAAAAACACATAAAAAAGAGTGGTGCGAGATAAAATTGCAATAATTATCTGTATGAACAAAATTTCATACAAAAATCATCTGAGTTCATTTACAGAAACATAGTAAAAAAACAATCTCACAGTCGCTTGCGCGAGACTACGATAAAAAAGGGAAGGTGGCGGAGTTAGCAGAGGGGCGCAGTTTGGACCCCCGACGATATATGTAGACTGAACAACTAGTCTATATCAGTTATTTTTATGTGTAAAAAAACTCTGCACTACGCATAAATCCTGCAAGACCTTTCAATATTGCGCATAATATAGGCTGCTATTTAAGATCCTTTTACATACACAAAAAAATAATATCTATTTTGATAGACTCCTTTATATCAGATTCTTTTGGTAGTATACGTTTTCAAGACTCAAGAACATCTATTCAGAAGCGTGGATTCTGTCGGCGATTCAAGGCAGTGCTTCCGGTCACCTTTCAATATCCGGTCCATAGTAATGAAAAACATGTGTAAAAGGCAAAATGTATAACCAAAATTGCTCTTTCATTTGAAAAACAGTTCAAATGCTGCACATAATGATAAAATGTCTAACATTACGTGCATACAGGAGCTCAAATCTATCCATTGACAACCGATACATATCATGTACAACGAAATACTGCTTAATCCGAAGGCAATACCACAAGATGACTTAGTTAACCACCAATAATACGAACCTGTTCTGTCTACCGGCGATTCCTCGAACCTTAAATGTTAACTGGCAAATCTGCAAAACACTTCAAAAACAAATCTGCTATATTCACAGACAATCTGCCTAACTCTTCAAGAGCAAAACTGCTCTGTTGACAGTTTTCCAATTCCTCGATCGAACAATATATCAAACTCATGGCAAAACACTGCAAAATCGAACTAAATCATATTGGTACAGTATACGGGGAGATACTCTTACACGCCATATCAAAGTCTGCACAGATTTTCCACCCTTTGTAATTGAAAAGTTTCCCCTCTCCACGCCATTTATTTACAAGGGACCTGGTAAGTTATGTTAACAAATAATAGGCACAAGAAATACCAAACGGTTGAAGTAGAAATTTGTTGCATGTTAGAATTCAAAATACATCTGGCCATGAAAATCCAAAGTATTCGGTCTGATCCTCAAAAATCAACAAAAGATAGGCACTGGTCAGAACAAACTTAATCTGACAGCAATACTTCTCAGTAAATGATAAAGTGACTTTAACTTCTTCCTAATTTTTCAGGCTGTTTCCAGTTTAAAATTTATGTTTTTTGCCATTATTTTGAACATGAGGTGGATTCTTGCATGTTTCTCTAGAAACCTATCTAAAAAATTACTGTGTTGCTTCAATAATTAATTGCGATCCGGTTAATATTTTTGCTAATCGGACGTGACGGCTCTGTTATTAAAGACAGTTTATAAACCTTTTCAATAACCTCTAAAATAAACACACTGGTATCTCTCGCTTTGATCACGTAATCTTTTTTCTTAAAATTATTCTTGTCTAATCTTACTCATATTCGAATATTTCATTAGTAAGTTTATAAATAATTTTATCTACATATTAGATCAGATCATTTCCTGACAGACAGGGCAGCTCGCTGATCTCCGGTAGGTGCTGAGAACCTGGTATAGGGATAGTTTCTACGGAAGTGGGTGTGCTCTCTACAGGTGAAACACGGACCCGGAGCTGCTACGTAGTTTCCGGAATTCCCGTTACCGTTGATTTCAATTAAAAAAGAAAATACCGTTTCCCTCACCGGAAAGACCGTTTCCCTCCCTCCGGTCGACATGTTGTATAGTTTTTGTCAGTCTGACTAGAGTATACATCTCCTCAATAACGTAATGCTATGAATATCGGATCTGTAGACGACCCATTGTCGTTCTTCTCGATTGACAGAACTTCATAATTCGCTTTTTATATATCAGCTAATCATATATATGCGTTTCATAAGTCATTTCACCAGCCATGTTTTTATGATTCCGGTCGTCAAAATAGGAATAGGTGATTTAGCTCAAAATAGACAATGAAATCATTTTCAAGATCATGAAAGATACGATCTGATTGGCTAGCGAAAGTTATCGAAAAGCAATGGGTTGTCTTCAAATTCTCATAGCATTGCGTCATTAAGGAGGTGTACTTCAGTCAATTTGGTATGTTGTCCACCTATTGCAGCTGTTCCTCACAATACTTGAACTTCCTGAGCTCATAGTCCATAGGATTTGCTTCACAATATCAGAGTTATGTCAAGCTAGGTTTTGAAATATCCAGTTCAAGTCTCTTCAATATTCAGATTCGTGCCCTTTTTACCTGATGTCTAAGGCTGCCAACTCAGAAAGGATGCAACTGTATTACAGATTTCACAAAATTTAAGTAAAAAAAAAAAAGAAAAATAGTTTTTTGAAAGTTGGTATATCGTGGCCAGGTATCTATAAAACAGGGTAAGGAGTATATTACAATACAGATGTCAAATTTACAAATTTTAACTGTTTTGTTAACCCCAAACACCTCGGGTGCATAGTAAATTACTGATGATACAAACGAAATATATAGTACTAGCATGTTCTTGTCCTTGAAGGCTTCGTTATACTGAATAAATCATCTTGCTAAAGTTTAAATTGCGCTAATAAATGACCCCCCCCCCCCCACACACACACACACACATACACACAACACCAAACGAGGATAAGTGGAAGACGGAAATTTCTTTTATAAATGACTATATAGTTGTTTAATCTATAATAACTTTCAAATTTCATTTGTTAAAATAGTTATATAAATTATCATCTATAGATTTTGTGAATCGTCTGCGGTCTTGGAGAATACAACTGCATCGTCCGCAAATAAAAGGAAATATGTAGATATTTGGTCTAATGTAATAGGTATACTATATTGTCGTTATCACTTTTATATATATATATATATATATATATATATATATATATATATATATATATATTGCACGGACATGGACAACAATGTCTATCCCTGCACCAATCTAACATCACAAATATGTTAATGGAAAACCAAAGAAGATACGTGAATAGAGAGAGGTTCGAATGAGAGAGTATGAAGAAAATCTATTTAAGTAACCCCTATCTTTAGTCGACTTGTACAGCTTTCATTGCATATCCCCCACCCAAACACACAAACACACAGTACATTGTTTATGGTATTCGGTACATTTATAGTGTTAATACAAAACCGAGATCAATCTGGTTAAGTCAGCCAAATGTGTTATAATTATTTTTGATAGAAATGTCAATAAAGTATTTGATCTATACATTTTCACTCTAAATTATTCGCTTTCTTCAACATTTCAGCTTTAAAACAGTTTTAGTGATGATACAAAATCGAGGCCACATTGTTACAGTTCTATTTTGACTTGCTAACTGAACATGATCAAAAAGTACAAATGATAAATGGTAGACTTTTAAATTGTATTGTGTTTTAGTATTGATCATAAGTTACACAGTCTTTATATTCTTCCTACAGCTGTATAAAAAATGACAGTTTGCGAATACTTTTATAAAAGTCCCCAATTTATCATTAATCAGACAGACCGATCGATATGGTTGACCTTTAACAAAAGACGTCGTTATTTTACCGGAAAACATACTTTTAACAATTTCCAAATTGTGGAAGTGACTTCTTTATCACTTCCATCATTCTACATAATGACAAAACCCAGGAAGCACAATGACGCATGGACCTGGGAAAGCCTTTTGTATATAAGGACAAGTATACACAACATATAGACAGTTTAAAGTTTTTGAGGATATGGAATGATACAGATCAGGCAGTTTCTTTGGTGTTTTTTTTAAACCAAGTATTTGAGCATGTATTAAGTAAATACCAAGACGAATGGTTATGGATTTTCTTTTTACCAATAGGAAAATAAAAGTATGTAAAGATGTTAGAAAATGAGAAGCATTTTATTTTTCAATCGCTAGATAGGGTAACCTCAAATAAGCATTATTTTAAGGACAACCCATCTGTGGTATTTTTTCTGGACCATGACAGAGCAGTTGCTTCAGTTTATTTAGAAGAGTAGCACCATATTGTCACAGAGACTTAAAAAAATCGAAATGGTTATTGCCATTTTTGTTTTCCTTTTTGGAGTTTTCGGAAAGGCATGTTCCGAACCAAAAAGTGGAAAGTTTGAAGTCCATCAATACTCAAGGATAACGAGTGTAGACGGCGAGGCTTGGGCAAGTTCAAGACAGGAATGTCTTTCGATCTGTCTCCATGGTAACAGTGAGTGTGTTGCAGCTACGTGGAACAGCATCACTGGCATGTGTCTCTCTGGCAACAATCCGGCCATATCGGCGGTAGATGACGTTGCCAGTGTCAGCTTTGTGAAAGGTAAGTCTAAATAATAATACATACAAACATACATACATACATACATACATACAAACTCTATGCTTTGTGGTGTCTGAGAAGAAGATTTTTCAAGTTTTTTTCCTTTTAGCCTATGTTCAATCAAGTGACCCCTGGGGCGGGGCCAATTTTGACCCCAGGGTCATGATTTGAACAAACTTAGTTGTGATCTACTAGACAATGCTGCACACCAAATATCTAAACCCCAACAAAATAAGAACAATGTCATCAATATGTATACCTGAGTCTATGCTATCTTCTAGGTAAAGCTCTAGGTCTTCAACAAATAATAGTGACCCCTGGGGCGGGGCCAATTTTGACCGCAGGGTCATGATTTAACAAACTTGGTAGAGATCAACTAGACAATGCTACACACCAAATATCTTAACTCTATGCCTTGTTGTTTCTGAGAAGATTTTTCAAGTTTTTTCTCTATATCAGCCTATGTTAAATCAAGTGACCCCTGGGGCGGGGCCAATTTTGACAACAGGGTCATAATTTGAACAATCTTGGTAAAGAGTCATAAGACCATGCTACATACCAAATATCTAAACTCCAGGCCTTGTGGTTTCTGAGAAGAAGATTTTTCAAGTTTTTTTTCCATATTAGCCTATGTAAAATCAAGTGACCGCTGGGGCGGGGCCAATTTTGACCCCGGGGTCATGATTTGAACAAACTTGGTTGTGATCCACTAGACAATGCTACACACCAAATATCTTAACTCCATGCCTTGTGGTTTCTGAGAAGAAGATTTTTCAAGTTTTTTTTCTATATTAGCCTATGTTAAATCAAGTGACCCCTGGGGCAGGGCCAATTTTGACCCCAGGGTCATAATTTGAACAATCTTGGTATAGAGTCATAAGACCATGCTACATACCAAATATTTAAACTCCATGCTTTGTGGTTTCTGAGAAGAAGATTTTTCAAGTTTTTTTCTATATTAGCCTATGTTAAATCAAGTGACCCCTGGGGCGGGGCCAATTTTGACCCAGGGTCATAATTTGAACAATCTTGGTAGAGAGTCATAAGATCATGCTACATACCAAAAATAAAAAGGCTAGGCCTTGTGGTTTCGGAGAAGAAGATTTTTAAATTTTCATTTTCAAAATCTATTTTTAGCGCCTGTGACCTACTTATTTACCCAATCAAAATAATTTGAACAACTTTGATAGAGGTCATGATAAGGATGATTCCTGTGAAGTTTGGTCAAAATCCATCCAGTGGTTTAGGAGGAGAAGTTGTTTTAAGGAAAAGTTGACGCAAGACGCACGGACGGACGACGGACGCCGGACAAAAGGCGATCACAAAAGCTCACCATGAGCACGTTGTGCTCAGGTGAGCTAAAAAGAAAAATCTTAGTTTTAATGCAGTATTATTATTAATTCATCTCTCTCAAAAGATGAATTAAAAAATGATATTTCTGACCCCAACAATTATCCTTTTTATATTTTATGTAAATTATTCATTTTAATATTCTATCAACGCCGAGTGTCTCTCTTGAACATACTTCCTCTTCATGTTAATATGTTGTTGAAATATGCATATACATGTGTATATGTGTGTTATGAGCGTTTAAATACAATATACCAGTCTTAATGTAGTGTCAAAAGTAACGGTTCTTAAATTTTTCACTTTAAATTTCGTGATGTAATCATGATATATCAAAAGAACAATGTGTCGTAAAGTATTTGTACAAGAAATAAACTCGGCCCTTCTTAACTTCTTACCTCTTGAAATAAAAAGACTTGTTGAACATTCATTTATTTAAATTTTAATTGGTATATGATACTATTGTTTTTTCTTTGCCTTAAGAGAATGTGTAGAATCTGAGCTACATTAGTGTATGAACAAACAGGGTAGACCCTGATCAGCCAGCTTATTGAAGGAGCTTAGGTTTGCTGTTTTCCAAAGCATCAAACACATCTATATGAGGAAACTATGCTTCACTTTCCAAAAGAACATATAGAAACATTTTAATATACAGAAGTTCCATTTAGCCACTGGAAAGAGGAAACGGAATAGCAGCTGCTTAAGTAGAAACTCATATTTTGTTTACGTCTAAATTTCTCCATCTCAAGCTACAATTGTTTACTTTCAACATACTACTACTTGAGCATCGTTCTTTATCCTTCTCAATATTGACCAACTTTTAACTTAAAACACGAATTGCATATACCGTACTGATTTGGATGAACCATCTAATTTGTCACCGTCATGTAAATTTATTTTCTGAACTTATTCATTAAACAATTGAAAGAAATCAATATAAGTTGATAGTATTTTATTTTCCAATCCTTAAGTAACGTATTTGTTATATTGATGTATATTATATACGTACTTGAATTATGTGCATAAATTAAGTTTAAACGAAACTCAGATATAATATTGATGATAATTTAAGAGGAATCACAGTTTCAGCTTGTCCGCCTGAGTGGGTTCACTTCGCGACAGGTTGCTATCGGATACTGGATACTAGCATGAATGCCATCAATGGCCAGGTATTGTATATAATTACTTAGTATGAATGCAATTATCAAGTGTTCATATTTATATATGTTATTTTTGTGCATGTTATCTTACAACTTTATTAATTTGCTTCCTAAATTTGATATAATATGTTATATATATTCACAACACATTTCTTATAATTTGTTTCATTCATCTCAAATTTTATTTGGGTATTTTTCTTTAATACTTCACAGGATGAAGTGATTATTTTATCATTTCTAGCCTTTTTTATATGACAGTAAACTTGAATTATTACAATGGTAAACTGATTTTTATTTCGGCTCAATTTGCTCATTTTGAAAAAAAAAAAAGAAATCCTGTAAGACTAAAAAGAAAAAAACAGACCTTAAATATGATTTGCGTGTTTAGAGAATTAGTTAAAACATATCTTATTCATAAGTTTTCACAGAAATGTCGTCACTAGGAACAGGTTAAAAGCCTATGCTAGGCTTATTGAAACCTTTTCATGGAGAGTTAATGTGATCAGTCATTTGACAGCACACGAAAATAGAAGTTCTAAATATATGTCTATATCATATAGCTTCAATACCGTTCGTAATGCTATTGCCTGTGGAGAAACCACCCATTATTCTTACAATCAGGGGCCTCCGTGGCCGAGAGGGTAAAGTCGCTGACTTTAGAACTCACTCAGCCCCTCACCGCGTGGGTTCGAAACCCGGCAGGGTCTTTCGGATTTTCATGTGAGGAAGCCTCCCAGCTGGCTTGCGGTAGGTCGGTGGTTCTACCCGGATGCCTCCGTGCATTCGGGGTCTTCCTCCACCTGTAATTAGCTGGACGTCGCTATATGACTGAACTACTGTCGAAGCGACGGTAAACTCAAATAATCAAGTCTTACAATCATGGAATGTTGCATCTGCTGACCATGCGTCTGTAAATGGGCATTGAAAGGCCTTATACATATACATGTTGTTTACAAGAACTCCGCAGAGCGGCGCTAACGCTCGTCTGTTTTACATGTCTGAGTAATGAGCTACATTAAAGTTTTTGCATGACGACGACGACCCAGCGAACATAATAGCTCGATTTTTTCTTCGAAACAGACGAGCTAAAATTCATATTCTTAGCCCATGACCATCTGTAAACGAGCTGCTTTAAGTATTTAATAATTACTTAGTGTCATGCATTCTTAGTGGAATTCGAGTTTTATCATCTTCCTCGCTCGCTCTGGTTTAACTGTTTCAAAATAAAACTTAAAAACGTGTGTACACCGTATGTATATATACTTAAAACAGAACTTGGCCATGATTGCTTATGATCCGCGAGGTGGAGACTGGTATGCATTTTACGCTAGCCATTCAGACATGGAATCATTTTAGCATCGCAGCAGTGAGCAACAATTGATTGCACTCAAACAATTGTCTATTTCAATTGCCCACTTATTCGAAAGCATGATGAATCTGATCCAGTATTAAGTATACTCATCGTATTCCTTTTCGGAAATGGCTGCATTCGTGGAAAAGAGACGAATACCTTGAAAGTGGAACATATCGAATTGCATTGTAGTTTTATCGTAGATTTTACAATGGTTATTTCAACGACTCGCTTGAACGGGATATATTTTCATTGATAGAAAAGGTTATTAAGTATCGCGTAAAACATTTAATTGTTTCTAATATTTGAATTCAGGGCCAATATGAGGTCCTCGCCTAAATGGTCTTTCTAAAATCTATTTTGTTTATCTCCTAACATCCTGAGATTTTGCTTCTTCAAGCAAAGTTAAAGGCATATGCGCCCATTACATTTTTTTTGCAATATAGACAAAAGTGATTCTATAATATACAAAGCTTAAGAATATTCTCATGGCTAGTTTTAATTCTCCTTCTTTGTCTATATAGTATAAAACTGTAATGGGCTCATATGCCTAGTTTAATGCAGTAACAACTGGAGCTTTTATTTTACAGTGTCTCTTATTTCAAATTTTAGATAGCCTGCAACAATGTCGGGGCGACCCTATTTTACCCACTGAATGATGAGGAGAACGACATGATTGTTGACAGACTGACTGCTATTAATGGTAGGATCCTATTGACAGTTTCTCTCGACCTCCCCAGTAATCCACATCTTAATACCGATAAAATATAATACCCCACTTGCATACACATGTAAAATAAAAACGCGATATTCTGAGGATCAAATAATCGAGCTTTGGGCTTACAACTTAATTCAATGTCTACATTGTTTTCACTATAAAGGGATCTCGACTTTCGTGATTGCCTGTCCAATCAGTCCTCGGATATCGCAGTTTTGTTGTACTTCAAAATACAATATCCGGAATTCACACAAATATTTTTTGATGGTGTGTTACCTTCATGTTGTTAATCCCCCACTGCGAAGCGGGAGGGGGGTTATAGGAATGGCCTTCGTCTGTCTGTCCGTAACGTTTTCGTGTCCGCTCCATATCTGCTATACCGCTTGAAGGATTTTCGTGAAACTTGCCTCAAATGTAAACCTAGTTGAGACGATGTGCAGAACACAGGTGGCAGCCATGTAGGCTCAAGGTCAAGGTCACACTAGAAGGTTATGTGTTAGAACCTTCAATTTCCATTTCAATTTCGTGTCCGCTCCATATCTCCTATACCCCTTTTAGTTTTTTCATGAATCTTGCCTCAAATATATAGCTAATTGAGACGATGTGCAGAACATAGGTTGCAGTCATGTCGGCTCAAGGTCAAGGTCACACTTGAGCGTCATGTGTTTGAACCTTCTATTACCTTACAATTTCATGTCCGCTCCATATCTCCTATACCCCTTAAAGGATTTTAATGAAACTTGCCTCAATTATAAACCAAATTGAGGCGATGTGCAGAACACAGGTGACAGTCATGTTGGCTCAAGTTCAAGGTCACATTTGATGGTTCAGTGTTCATTCCTGGATATTTTTGTTTCCATGCTATATTTTCTGAACAACGGAAAGTTTTTCATAAGTCAACTACATCAAAATGTTGTCTTTATTACATAAAACGCAGTTTTAAACCCCACTACAACAGTAGTTCTGAAAAGTTTTTTATTAAGGCAGCGGCGGGGATATAGCTGTCCTTTGGACTGCCTTGTTAAAAATCATGCAGCACTTCAATGAAACTGTATTTGGTATATTAGCATTAACGTGTGCTTGTTTCTACCGATCATTTTGCTTGTTAAATTGTTAAACATGAAGTCCCCAAAGCTTGTGAGTGAATATTAAATAACTGTATTCTTGTTTCATAGTGAAACATGCATTTTTCAAAAACAAAAATACACACACGTGAAATTTGGCTGATCAGACTTGATAGGTTTGGCGTGTTGATTGGGTCCTAAATATACCCCCAGCATTGGTACTTTATGTACATGGGACTGGTATAATGTTGTCCAACAGAAATAGACCAAAGCCAAATATATCCTGATACCGGAACGACCATTACAAGAATAGCAGAATATTCAAAGTGAAGTTTTAGGAAAATATTTCAGAAGCTACATTTATCCTTGAAAGGTATAAATACTAGATCTAAATTTTATTCGGGTTCTTGTAAAGATATTTATCACACAAAAAAAAATGAAAATGACTCCCGCGGAGTCCAGGAGATTAGTGTATTATAGTCAAAGGAAACCGGTATGTTTAAACAATTGAAAAAAAATCTTTTTAAGGACATTTATTATTGTTTACAGACGGGTCACATTACTGGATCGGTGTAAATGACGCGGTTACAGAGGGCACGTTTGTGTACACGGACACAGGTCTACCCGTCGTCAACACGTACTGGGCCAGTACCGAGCCCGGCACATTCGAGGATTGTGTAGCCTACATAGCCCTTCCAAACTACGAGTGGCATGATTACTACTGTGATATTGGTTGGGCCAAGCCGATCTGTCACATCCGCTTTTGACTCAATCTCCATGTGGACTCCGCTTCAAATCATATGTGGTACTTCCGGCAAAACGTATGTGACGGGATTTTAACAGTGTTAGCGGAAAATATTAAATTTGATAGAATTGACGGTTGTTTTCACTCTCTTACACATCAGCTTACATTTCATTCACCTGTGTGGTTGGCTAAGAAAGTAGTTTCAAATTTATGACGTCATCCAGACCGTTGTTCAGATATTTAATTTAAATGACAACTAGATACGCTCCTTAAACTGTGAAATATATATAAATATCACCACTGAACCTGATCGGAATGGTCATCCAAATTACAAATTATTAAAATAAAAAGCTGATCTTAAAGTACGATATCCGGCTGAATCTGTAAATATTTACATCTGCAGACGAGCGTTTCCGGATTGTTTCAATCTGCGAAATAAGACGTGAAATAGTTCCCATAATAACAATTAAAATAAATATTTACCACACGTTTTATGATGATTCAAAAAAATATTTATTCACTGTTTAAATACTTTTGATCCGTAAAATACACTTCAATCCACGTTAAATGATTGTTTTCCGTTTTGACAAGATTCTTGTCATTGAGCCCATTGTAGAGATGGTTTAGTGAGGAACAAACGACAACTCTGCTTGGAGATTGGGTTGTTTTACGTCTGTGTAGACGTTTTCACTTTCACTTTCATCGGCGATGGAGGTTCACTAGCTGGTCCGATTATTAAATAAGAAAGTACGAAAGCACAGTGGGGACATGTGAAAAATTCATAAATCATATCGTAGCCACGAGATAATAAAAAAAAGTTATCTCGTGGCCACGAGATAAAAAAAAAAAAGATAAAAAAATAAATGAATAAAATTTAAAAAAAAAGAAGATTCTGATTCATTAGACATGATGCCAATGGAAAGTCGCACTCTTTTTTGTATAAAAGGTTTTCTTCTAATTTATTCAGAAATTAATCCCAATGTGCAAAACATAGAACACACCTTCCTATTGGTCAACTAATTCGTGGCCATGACATAGGAGCCAGAATTTCAATGGTCGGTTATCGGGAGCGGGAGGTTCAATCCCCGGCCGCGACATACCTAAGTTGTAAAAATGGTACTGTTATAGCTCCCTTGCTTGGCGCTCAGCATATAAGGGTAGTTGCAGGACTGGTTGGTCCGGGGTCCGGATAATGTGACTGGGTGTGGTATCATGCCACATGTCTACGGCGTGATACTACAGTGTAGCAGCACCATATCTGTCTCAAGTAGATATCGTCTCCAAATGACTGAAATACTGTCGGTGGACGTTAAACCTAACAAACAAACAAACAATGGTCGGTTATATCGTGGCAACGAGATAACTTTTTTTTTTTTTTTTTTTTTTTTTTTTTTTTTTTAAATTTTCAATATTTTTCACGTGTCCCCTCTGTGCTTCCGTAAAACTGTACTTGAATCTGTATCGCAATTTGAGGAATAAATTATTGCTGGAATAATCATAACACGAGTATTTTCACTAAACTAATGCAACCATAATTCCAGTTTGTTTGTTTTTTCATTCGCTTGAATTTTGTTTGTAAGAATATTAATCCCCACGAAAACCAGTCATTTAGTAGACCTTATGTTTCTAGAACGTGAATCCACAAAAATCAAAAATATGTACCAACGAAAAAGATATTGCATATTCAACGAAATTTAATGTCAACGAAACATATGTTTTTACAGTATGTTTGAATATCGCGAGCAGGGATCGAGTAGACAGGTAAGGAGTAGCTTAAAACACAAATGTCAAATAATCTTTATCGGGATGTACACATTTTATTTTTTAGTTCACCTGAGAAAAGCTCAAGGTGAGCTTTTGTGATCCTTGATTGTCCGTCGTGCGTTGTCGTGCGTCAACAATTTAAACAATCTTCTCCTTTGAAACTACCGAATGGATTTTCATCAAATTTTACCAAAATGATACTTATGATAGCCCAATGCATATTCCTTTTTTTTTTCACTTCCATGAAGAACTCTGGTTGCCATGGCAACAAGAAGGGATGATCTTTAAAATGCTTTTTTCTCAGAAATTATAATATAGACCTGCAAATTTGATTTTTGGTACATCGCATCAGCTCATATTGCCTCAACATCAGTGCAATATTTGTGCCCCTGGGGTCACAATGGGCAACGCCCGAGACCACACCCGGATTTTTGTATAGAACTATATAGGAAATTCTTGAAAAATCTTCTCTTCGGAAACCACTCGATGAATTTTCACCAAATTTAACTAAATTGATACTTATGTTAGCCTGAGGCTAATCCCTATTTTTTGTATTGCATTTCATGAAGAACTTTGGTTGCCATGGCAACCAAAAGGCATTACATCAAAGTACGTTTTCTCAGTAACATGCAGACCTACAGATTTGATACATAGCATCAGCTCATGGTGCCTCAACACTATCAACAAATATGTGCATCAGGATTTACATGAGGCCACTCCCGTGACCACGCCCAGATTTTGTATGAAACTATATACGGAAAAACCTCTACTTCTGAAACCATTGGCTGGATTGTGAAGAACTTTTGTTGCTATGGCAACCAGAATGCATAACTTTCAAATGTCTTTTCTTAGAAACATACAGACCTACAGCTTTGATATTTGGTATATAGTATCTTCTAATGGTTCAAGCCTTTCTACAACAAACCAAATTCAGATGAGTCATTTAGGGCAATCTTGGCCCTCTTATGTTAAGATAAACCATGAATGTGCAACACAAAAATGATGTATAATGCCTGTAATTAAAATAAATGTAGAGCAAAATGATCGGGCGCTGTTCCTGCACCCAGTTGCTAGTATGCCCCGTGTAAACATTTTCTGTTGAAAATGTTCTGGTGAGAGAGAAAAACTAGAATATACACAGGAATCAGTCAAATACTGAGTTGTGTGGTAAACACCTATTATACTTACTTTAAGATAAAAGATAAATGAACTGTTTCCTTTTCGTGAATATGTACACGTAAAAGAGAATGAGAAACTCTCTGAAGAAATGTCAAAACAGTGACTCTGTGATCAAAAATTCAAGATAGTATTGTTTAAAACTGCTTCTGTTAAAATGAATGTAGTTATATTGATGAGTAATTATAACCTAGACTACCACTGAAGGTGATTAATACCCCCACATATCCGTTGGACACAGAAGAAGGGCTATAAATCTTACATCCTTGTGTGTTTCCTTTTCGACAAGACGCAATGAAGGTAGTGCTTGTACTTTTTTTTTCCATGCAAGATCGTACTGGCGACCTGAGAGGACCTAGATCGGTTATGCCAAGGTTTACTGTAATTGCTTGTGATTCATAACCAAAAATTACAAATTGAATGAAGAA
>CM037784.1:15735212-15785212 GCA_021229015.1 Solen grandis
TGTAGCCATACCACGTGGTTCAACACGTCATTTTAAGATAGGATGAACAAGCAAATTTTGCATTGTTTGAGAGGGATGTAATTATTTCTGTAATTTATTTTTTTATCAATTTTAATGGAATATAGCGCATGCGGAGGAGAAAATTGTGCCCTACACATAGGTCCCAATGATTCTTTTGTCAGATGTACATTTTTTCCTTACATTCGGGAAAACCTTCCGTGAAGTTTTGTTTGCTAACACGTAAAACACTTCACTAAAAATGTTTTCTCGAATACTATTAAGGCCTCTGTATAGTGCACAATTTTCTACTTCACATGCGCTATATCCCTTTTAAATTAGTGAAAAAATAAAATTCATACAGCAGTCCGAGGCAAATTATGTTGGTTTTGATAGCTAAAAATGACGTCGTATACCACGTGTTATGGCCACATTGCACAATGGGATTATAATTCCTTTAATCTGTTTCAGTTGAATATGAGTATGGCTCAACCAGAAGTGTTCTTCTAGGATAAGGATATCTCACCAGAGGTTTAGAGTCCCTGCCTGAATATTTCTGATCCTTCGTGAACTATGAATGCTGGATTTTTCACTCCCATAAACGATTGTATAGTCAAAGACATCAACACATCTATGTCATTTATATCGAAATTCGAGATTTCGTTCGACTTAATAAAGCATTCTAAAAATACCTCTGTCCTTGCCCGCGCGAATCAATATTCTATCCTAGTTAATTAACAGTTAAAGGGTAAACAAAAAGCTCTGACATTTCCAAACAACCATTTCATATTAACTACATATTAGTTAATATGATAAAGGGTGTTCTCCGTAATACGTGTGTCACCTGCTGAAGCGTGTCAGAAAAAGTGTGACGGACAGACTGCCGGACAGAGAAACAGACAGACAGACGACGGGAAAGTGATCCCTATGTGTCACCTCTGCTTACGGCAGGTGACACAAACATGATAAAAGAGATAGTTCAGTTTACTGTTTATTCTAGAGACTGTAACCTCATGGAAGATATACAATCACGTAACATGTAGAATAGAGTAAACGTCCATAGGTTTAATCCCTATCTTCGTATGCTGAGTATGGGAGAAAGCGTTTTCTGTTTGCCTGAGACATGGACGTTAAAAATTGTTTAAGTATCACAGTACATAGGGCCTCCGTGGCCGAGTGGTTATAGTCTCTTATTTACTGTTCCTTAGCTTCTCCAGCTGTGGGTTAAAGTCCTGGCGCGCCATGGTTTTTTTTATTTGAGAAGGTCTTTCAGTTGGCTTGCATTAGATCGGTGCTTATAGGTTCTTCATCCACCTGTAACTATATGATAGTCTTAAGCATATCATCAACAGAAATGACATTAAGGATGTATTATTAATGCGCTATGGTCTATTGGTAAATTCACAATGTTCGATTCGCAATGGGTGATTTTTGTAAGTCCTACCAAAGTGCCAAAGGATACAAGAAAAAAAACACACACACACACGCACACACACAAATGCACGGATTAATTAATGCACCACTGAGGTCACAAAAATATACGTTATGTGAAATGGTCATGTTAAATTCAGACTATCTTGATACAGTGAAATAACGAACTTCTAAGAATAAAAAGTTCTGTATTAAAATTACATATATTATTCTGAATAATCAAAATACAGCCATAGTGTTGAGTGCAACTGAATCAAACTCCAGTGAAATGATAGATTGGTTGTTGTTTTTAAGGTTGTTATTTGACATATGTGAAATGCAGTTTTCCTTTAATATTTATTAATATGAGCTATAAATATTCAAAATATAATTGAACGTTAGTACAGGAAATAAAGATTGAAAGCAATAGAATATTAGAATTAAATTTAGGGACGACACTACTTTCATGTAGGAATATAATCGATTTCACTTTGCAATAGAGCAATAACAAATTACAACTGAACTGAAATATGCATACAGATTTGGGGTTTGGTAAACATTATTAGGTTATAAAAACCATAAAATGTTATGTCGAGTCATGTGCAATTGCAGGAGTATTCATTATAATTTATTCTTGCTTCAAATCTTTCACATAAGGAGAAATTACTTTACATTCTGTTATAAACATTGCAAGGAATATAGGTTTGGAATGCCCGACATTCCAGGGATATAATCTTGTACCAAACATGGGAATGAAATTTCTCAATTTTATATATTATGTTTGTTTGCGTATGATGAAATAAGCCCGTACAAGTTACAAAAATATTTTAATAATAATGATTTGATAAATATAATTTTTGCAATGTTTTGACAGTGTTTTTATCAGAAATCATTGATGAAATCTTATGAAAATTAGTAAACTATGAAACATCAACACTGTGGTTAACCCTTTCCCTCATATAGACTCATTTTGACGCACTCAATAGGTACCACATAAAGCCTGATCTGCAGAAAACCACAGTTAAACCTTTCCAAATTTAATTACAAAATCCTCATTTCCAGACCACTGAGGAGCAGCGAACAGCAAAAAAACTGATCAGCCTGCGAGTTACTCGCAGGCTGATCTGGATCTGGTTTTATGCTGTTCGCATAGGTCTTTTCATGGTTTCCTCTATGAGGGAAAGGGTTAACATAGAAAAGGAAGAAACTGACCCGAAATTGCAGTATTAATACTAGAAAAGTTATATATTTAAGACTCATTACACCTAAAACATATGACGATTAAAGTATGTAGCAGTTGGTTCCATTAACACATATTTTCGTGATAAAAATGTTAAATTGAGTCTCTTAAACATTTTTGTACCTTAATTGATCAATGTTGGATGAACCCTCCAAGTGCACGGATGACTGCTTTTTAACACAACGCAACTGAGACATTGCCTTGGTCAGCTTGACGCCCGGATTTGAAACCACTGGGGACATTTAATGGGGACAGAAAATGGAGACTCAAGCACAGATTCTTCATAAACCGGAAGTAGCTCTGCATTGCGAGTGGTGACAGTTGACAATTCATCAATCGACTCTGAACGAGATTAAACGAAGTCGAGAACACCGCGCAAGCAGGGTTATCGTATGACCAAATAAGGTAATGAAAAAAAAAAGAAGATTTATCAAGAAACTGTAACAAAAATCATATTATAAAATATTAATGTAAGGAAGTTGGTAAAAAATAATGGTGGCATAAAATAAATACATCCAGAACTCGGAAAGATGTATATAATGCTTTTACTCAAACGATTGACAAATATTTACAAGAGAAATCATCTCTCTAACATAGAGTTATTACAGATAGTCTTTTTAAAAGATTAATGTCGTTCATTTACAGTTGTGTTGTTTCCATAGTATTTAGCATTTTGTAACATTATCGATAGCCAATTTCAAGCTGTTTGCTTACTCTAATTAAAAACTATTTTTATTTTGGTGTAAAAGTCAAACACTTGATTTCGAGATTTTTTTACAGAGCAATACTCTTGACAAGCCATACATTTGTTCAAAGACCCGTCCAAGTCGATTTGGTCCAGTATGGAAGTCCTTATACCTCTTTTATAGATAGGATGTCTATCATATACACAGCAGAGGAAATAAAATACACATTCGTCAAATCTGTTATGCCATCTTCATAAAATATATTTGTCAGTTTCATTGCCCAGACGAACATTATTATTTCTTCCTGTTTGACGCCATAAACAATTCCGCATAAAAGGCTATCTTCGTGGATCTCAACCGATTTTAAATTGCACTGCCAAACGCAATATGCTGTATAGATGTTTGACCGATATAGTGCTGCCTCCACGCAATATCACGCCGTAAACAGGAGGTTTGATACCACATTCTGTCAACCATTCCTAGAACTACCTTTATATTCTTAGCGCAAACCACAAGGGAAATATACCAGTAACAATTTAACACTTCGGTATGTCGCGGCTTAGAATCGAGCCTGAGGACACTCTAATCTCTCAGTCACAGGGACCAGTGTTTTTAAATGTAGTAACCTAGCAATAAAATTAATATGAATATAGAACCATCAGAAAAAAATGCATTAGAAAACCAAGCATTTAGTTTTTATTAAGATAATGTCTTTTGAGGCCGTGGGTTTGATCCCCGTCCGCGACATATTAATGTCGTAAAAATAGTACTGGTATAGCCCCCATGCTTCGAGCTCAGCAAAGAAAGGTAATTCTAGGACTGGTTGGCCCGGGGTAAGGATCATGTGATTGGGTGTGGTATCATGCGTGATACTGCCGTGTGGCATTACTATATCTGTCTGAAGTAGACATTTTCTCCGATTACTGAAATGCTGTCGGTTGTTCGTTAAAATATCAAACAAACAAACAAACCTAAACATTTATATAATGTGTTCGGATAAAGAGGACTTTTGTAATGGTAATCGCATGTCTCAGAAAATGAGGGCATTTCCCCCTGTTTCTGTCCCGCTTCTGGGCTCTCTCCTTCTCTCTCTCTCTCTCTCTCTCTCTCTCTGTTATAGATATCAGATGGTTTTAGGGCTTTGGTTTTAGGTATGAAAATTATATAAAAACGATGCCACATCATCGCTGAATTTTTTTCCTTTTGCCTACTCATAAGGGTTGGTTCATATCATTCGGAACACCACCGGGTTAGGCCGGGGATTGCCGAGTTGATACGACTGGGTTTATATTTGAGGGGATAAACCAAAGTAAGATATCAATATTGTTAAAAGATCTAGTTTAAAAATGAATAATAAATAAAATAAAACATGGACAATATGAAGAGTGTTTTTTTTAGCAATCGATTCAACCTTTGACCTATGATGTCACGTTTATGACCTCACTTCCTAATTTTTGAATAACAAATGTGTTAACAGTTGTGCTTATTATGTGACTTTAAGAGAAAGAGCTCGAATTCAATACACGACCTTCAGCAAGTAAATATCTTCACAATGAATAGTTTAAGAATTGTTCATAAACACTTTGTTAACATGTTTACCCTTGAATCATTGGGGGCAAATAGTGTGGGTGCAAATAGTGTGTGTGTGTGGGGGGGGGGGGGTGCAAAATAACAGTAAAAACTGAAAAACACACCTCAGGTCCTACTAACTTTACGTTTCTTTGCCAAAGGCCATTTTCATAAGATAATCGGGGTTAATGTTTCAACAACTTCGCATACTGTGAAGAAAGTATCATTTGGAATAGTAAGAAAAAAGAAACAGTTCCTTAAATTTCAGCTTGGGGATCAGTTATACGGTGGACATTTGCTGGGTGACAATGATTATGTATTCAGCATGTCCTTGATAACACCCCTTTTTAAACCACAGACAGCTCCTGAACGACAGTACAACAGAACGCACAAGAAAAACGTGGTATAATTGAATGCCTGTTTGCTGTTCATTTGCGAACAAAATTCGAGTCATCGCTTGCAATCATTGTGTCGGTATTTAGCTGTTGACAAAAATGAAGTTGACTGGAATTATAATGATGATGATGATGGTAATAATGACTGCAGTGACCCGGAACGTATACAGAAACCATGTGATGCAACATTTTAGTTACTGGAGCACTTTAAAGGGGAAGTTTGAGTTTGGTTTGTTGATATTAATGGACCTCCTGAACAATTTGTGTTCAATGTGAGTTTATGATCACCCTGTGTCGGTCGTCAGTCATCTTGCATCGTTAAAAATTGATTGTGTACATAGACAAACGTCACAGATTTTATCTTCAATTCTTCATGAATATTTATGATAAAATGCTGGTTATATGGTGTCAAAACAAAGGTTATAGTAAACCTTATTTGGTCATAATGTTTGTTTGTATTTTCAATTTGAACTTAATAATTTACGTTGATTGGGAATCGAGTTCTTACAACTTAAACTAATCCCCCTCGACGGTTCCTTGGTTGGGCCAGTACTTTGTGATTGGGAAGGTCATGATAAATCCTTGCCCAAACGAGGTTCGAATCAACAACCTTCGGACCCGCAGTCGAGTTGGCTATCACTGGACCAGCGCGCCATTTCTGTTTGTATGATATGTTGGAGGTAGACTGTGATTAAGCTGGGCTCGAAAAAAGTAGGCCAATAGGTCAAATCGATAAATTAAGTACATGCACATCACATGTATATAATTTGATAATATACCCAATATCAGAAGTTAAGTAATTCGGTGTCTGCCTCAGAGCAATTTAACGACGATAATTGCAGGGCATTTTGGGAATGCACTTTGGGGGCTTCTTGTCCCATAGGGCGTAATGCACTTTGGGGTCAGAATCGGACATCAAAGAGCGTTATAATCTGTTGCATTACTACAATAGATACAATAAAATATAACGCACTTCGGGGTAAGAACTTTGAACATGATGTTTATGAAAAAGCATACAAATGAATGAACGAAAGAAGTATTCATAAGTGTTCACCAGTCTTAGCAATTGATTTGCTGATAAAAATGACGTAAGGAGTGTTATGAGACCTTTTTTTGACAAATTTTACAATTTGAAAGGAATAAACATATTTATTTTTGTTCAGCAGCTCCATGTTATTTTCTTAGACTAAGTTACTGTAGATATATTGAAATATAAAGACGTCACGAAAAAAATCGCTTCATACCATCATAAAACCTTTTTACCATATCAAAATTATAATTATCATCATCATCATCATCATCACCATCATATATATATATATATATATATATATATATAGAGAGAGAGAGAGAGAGAGAGAGAGAGAGAGAGAGAGTTGTCTACGATGTCATATAATCAGTAAGGCAGCACTGTACATTTTTATGTAGACAATGTCAAAACATAACTGAAACATGAAACATTGCCGGTGGGACTTTAAATTCAAGCAAACAAACATATTTGAACACACTTTTATACTCAATATCATTTAAACAGAACGGGGAAAAACTCAACCCATTTCGATTCACTTAATTGAGCAAATACGTATAGACAGAAATTTTAAATCCTAATTACATTCAGTGATTTAACATTCTTATTTCTTTTAGATTTCCTTTGAAATGCAAATTGTTTTGCTTAAATCATTTAAGCCAATATCGACAGCAGAATACAGCATTTTACCAGAGATCTTTATCAGTGTAATCCGGATTTATGCGCATGTCATGACGTAATATCCGGGAAGCCTTTCAAGGCCATGACAATGAGTTACAATGATTAGACTTAAAGTTCAAACCAGGTCATAAGATTATTGAAAGCAATCAGAATGTCAAACTCATGGTCTAATTGATGAGAACAAACGAGGCTATATTGCTTTTCAGCAGGATGCAATTTAAAGACCTATTGACTACAATTTCAGAATCGCTAACAAAGCCATCTCCCGACGATTATTTCCGCTACAGTCAGGATGAATTCATGATCATTCTCTTTTTTATGTAAACAATAAAATTACAGGAAAACTGCGCTTCGAAGGCCGGATATATGGATTCTGCCCTTGGTGAAACAAACCAACGAGTATGATGACATTTTTTTAAGAAAAGCACTTGAGACACTTATTTACTGGTCTTTGTCTACGTGAGAAAAGATATAATGCTGCCTCGCTGCAACATCACGCCATTGACAAGTTACATGATATCACACCCAGTCACGTTATCTTGACATTACGCCAACAAGTCCTGGAGCTGCTTTTATGCAAGGGAGATATACCAGTGCCATTAAATTACTTTTGTGAGCCTGGGTGTTCAGATCGACTCCACAGCCTCCTAGATGCGGGGTGAATAACTTGGCCGGATATCGTCGAATGTCGATAACTGCTAAATTCGTTTCACTTCATGTGTCAGTCGACTTCGGATTTTTAATGTGAGGAAGCCCGGGTACCTCTGTGTACTCGGGGTCTTCCTCCACCTGTAATTAGCTGGACGTCGCTATATGATTGAAATACTATCGCAGCGACGGTAAACCCCAATACAACAACAACATGTGTCAGTCAGATGAGGAGTAATTGAATGAGTAAATGGTGAATTTCCGACAGTGTCAACAGGACCGGTGTTTGAGACTGTCACTAAAACACAAAAGTTATTTGCCACATTTTCACGGCAGGGAATCACGTGACTTTTATGGTAACGCGCACGAACGTCATGGCGGACTAAAACCTCCGATTCAAAAGGAATTTTCAGGTAAATTTATATCTTATCATTCATATTTTCGAATAAGATATTCCGCAGCCTACGCGGAATGGAATATTGTTATCACCCATACCTTATTTTTGTCCTTATGCCTATAGTGTTCTCAAACACTTAAAAATTCGAACGTCTTTTTCAATTTTGGCAATTATTTTTCGGATAACTTCCACGGACAGTATGTATTTTTGTAACGAACATGGTAATATAAAGGATAAATAATACAGGAAAAAGTCTCATTATATAACTTCATCTGTGAATGTATTTTTCCGCTTTTTGAATTATTACTACTACGTTTATTTTATGAATAAAAAGTGAAAAATGATTTGGGTAACGCCCACGGAATGAAACATTCCTGATAACCCCCACGGAAAATAGTTTGTTTTATTAACAAATGCTTTGATCAAACCCAAAATATATTGAGTGAATAAAATCTAAGAGTTTCATAGTAAAAAGACGACGAAATATCAATAACAATACTATTCTTGATACTGTGTTCTGCATGTAGAAGTCATTGAGGCAATATAACTCTTATAAAACGTGCATTTCGTGAAATGCCTTATGTCACCATCTGAAAAGGATGAGGACATAAAACACATATTGCATTCAATTAAAGGGGATCATTTACAAAAAAAAGGGGGGGGGGGCACTGAAATTCTTATGTTCTGTCAAACATTGTGCATTAGGGTAATAAAAACTAGTATTCTGATGAATTCTCAATATGAGACAATACATAGTTGAAACGAAAGTCTGAGCTTAAAGTCCGGAAGTGCATAATGTATTATGCCTTTACGGTTGACATTTTTGCACGCAGTTTGTTCATGTGTCGCTTTGCAAAAGTACCCCTCTTAACGTCATTTTCTAAGACATTTTGAAATAACAATGTTCATTCATATTTTGAATTTAAGGCCCATTAAGCCTCAAAAAGCAGTTTAAATTCATGAAACAGAAAAGCAAAATGTGAGCCACAGTTTCGTTTTGAAATGCATTCTCGTTATTATCTAAGTCATAAAAATGCATAAATAAGAAATAATCTTATACCCAAGATCATTCAATTGTTTACGAATAAAACTACTTCCTCACCAATTTACCAATTACCAATTTACCCCAGACACTCCATGTGACTCCATTTACTCATCTCTACAGCATATATTGATGACATAATAGATTAACAACTTGTGATTCGGCGAAATTCAAATATCTGCGTTTACAGACTGTTTTCAGGAATTAACGCCTTCCATGCTGTGTTTGAAGCTCCTATGCATTATCGAATTCTTGAGCATTTAAAAGTAAAGGGTTTGCAGCTTAGTAACTCTTATGATGGTGTTATAGAATTGACTGAAGAAGCTAAGATAGAACTTGAGTGGTGGAAAAATAATATTGTGTCAAGAAATGGCAAAAAGATAAGACAGAATCCAATTAATAGGTGGATTCAAACAGACTCCTCTTTAGAAGGGTGGGGAGCTTTTTGTGAAGAGAAAAATCAGTCTATTGGAGGGAGATGGTTCCAAACAGAATCTACCAGTCATATTAATTATCTTGAGTTGTTAGCAATATCATTTGCATTGCGGTCATGGTATTCAAACGATACTGATGTTCACATAGGGATTAAATCTGATAATACTACAGCAGTTTCTTACATAAACAACATGGGTGGCATGACCTCTGACAAGTTAGATACTATAGTTAAAGAAATTTGGGAATGGTGTTTGAAGAGAAATATTGTAACTTCCGCCTCCCATTTATCAGGAAAAGAAAATACAACTGCTGAATATATATATAAATATATAATTTCGGCCTCCGGCCCCATTCCAAAAATGGCCCCCATCCGTCACACCAAGTGCTAGGATGGGGGTTCCATTATTTTCATAAGGCCTTCGGCCTCTAATATATATTCAACTGGCATCTTTAAAGAGAGTCAACATAATAAACAAAACATAAATGTGCTTTATATTTAATATTTCAAGATAGTTGCACATCTAATACAAAATATCAAAATACATATTCTTATCATCCACTGATAACAAAATCTTCAAACTATATCAAAAAATACATGTAATATAACTCACTTAATATACATGTAACACAAAAAGCAACCATTGCTCTCCAAAACAATGAATTGTTCCTTGGATGAAAATAACAAAAACTTCTGAGAAGCATCATGCTTCACACAAATAACAAATCTTAATTTGTAGTATTTAGTACATATCTACTAAAGTATAATGTCAAACATTCAACATCCCTTAAATAAAACTTCACAACATTCTTAGCAGAGGACCAATTTGCAGTTTTCAAAATATCTCTGAACAACCAGCCTTAAAGGCAGCTGATGTCGAAGCACTTCTAAAAGAGTGTGCTTTGAACGTGTCTATATCTATACCTGCTAACTGCAGTACACACTTAAGCCATCTAGCAATAGTAATAGTACCTGGTCAATATATTTTGGGTTTGATCAAAGCATTTGTTAATAAAACAAAATATTTTCCGTGGGGGTTATCAGGAATGTTTCATTCCGTGGGCGTTACCCAAATTATTTTCCACTTTTTATTCATAAAATAAACGTAGTAGTAATAATTCAAAAAGCGGAAAAATACATTCACAGATGAAGTTATATAATGAGACTTTTTCCTGTATTATTTATCCTTTATATTACCATGTTCGTTACAAAAATACATACTGTCCGTGGAAGTTATCCGAAAAATAATTGCCAAAATTGAAAAAGACGTTCGAATTTTTAAGTGTTTGAGAACACTATAGGCATAAGGACAAAAATAAGGTATGGGTGATAACAATATTCCATTCCGCGTAGGCTGCGGAATATCTTATTCGAAAATATGAATGATAAGATATAAATTTACCTGAAAATTCCTTTTGAATCGGAGGTTTTAGTCCGCCATGACGTTCGTGCGCGTTACCATAAAAGTCACGTGATTCCCTGCCGTGATTTTCCTCCAGGATTTACGAATCTCTTTCTCTGTCTCTGTCTCTCAATGCCTCATAATTTAAATATCTTACTAAATTCCCGCTTTGCAGAAGTTGGTGTTATGTAATATTCCCTTAAGATTACTTACGAAAGAATGTCATGCATACTGGAATTAAATGGGTCGACATTAGTATCTTTCTATGTTTCGTTTAAGACAGTTAACTTCCACCAAAAATTACTATCGACTATGACAAAAAAGGATAAAAAATGTGATAATCGCTTAAATTCTCTGGATTTTCTTCTCTTTTTTACCATTTTGACATTTCCAAATTAATTTTGTAAAGAATTCCCAGATGTAATTTGCAATCAGCATCGAGAAAAGATTTGTGTCAAAAATAACTTGATTAAAAAAAAATGTTACTGACTGAAAACGGAATCGTGTCACTTTATTACGATCATGCCAGCTGCGATTTGATTAATACAACTTTGGAAAGACTGAATGCTAATCTGTTGTTAGATTTGACTGGCTCATCAGTTGAACTGTACTCTTAACAGAAATATGGGTCATGCTGGAATCCTGCTTTTAATTTACACTTCGTGCCAATCCTATATACTCGGCATCCCCGGAATATCCCGGTAGATATTTTGTTTCCGCTGATTCAACCGAACGTATTTTTTATACTGGCCCTTAACTTTTCTTTAGCTTTCGGGTTATTACGGTTGAGAAAGGTAGTTTTTCTTCACATTCTCTAAAAAAAAAAAAGAAATATCTATTTTTTATAGCACCCTACCAATGACATCTTCTTTCCTTGTTTGTTGATGTTGTAATTGTTTTTTTGTTTTTTTTTGTAGACGTCTCCACGACCGTATTTCAGCCATACAGGAATGCTTAGCTATTTATGGAAGGGAAGAAAGAAAGAGACCCCATATTGTTCAGAGGCGTCCTCACATGAAAATTTCGAGCCACAAGCCGGGGGGGGGGGGGGGTGGTTTTTTTTTTTTTTTTTCTTTTTTTTTTTTTTTTTTAGTACTAGTAAGTCAATGATTATAACTACTCTGACGCTGCCTCAGAGTGAAGGTCCTAAAGTACTTGTGTTTTTGTAAATAAAATATCCCCACATCAAATTATTTCTTGTCTCGAATCCTTCATTTTCAAATATTATGAGAACACGTTCTTGAAAGAGTGAATATGTGTACGTTTGACAGAAATAAGCGCTATTCTAGCCCGTCAAATTTGTCTCTTTTTTTTTCAATTAAATCTAGGAGAAATATGATATTTGGACGAATCATTCCTTAAGCTCTAAAAAAATTAGTATATTGATGAAGCAAGATTTGAATGACTAATAACCCGTATGAAATACTACATAAATCATAAAATAAAATATTTTGTTTGTCCTTCAACGAAGATAGACATACTAATTCAATACTGGATTCTTATTAACCCAATCAGTTCGTATCCGGAGCATAACTCTCTTCAACTTTAAAATAGACTGATGATATTTGGTTCATGAAGTAATGACTTGAAGACGATTTGTTGCAAAAATAAATCTCGTAACGGCCCCTTTCATTGCCTATCATTAAAAAATGTCCATAGCATAACTCTTTTCATATCAAAATAGGCTTAAATTATGGCATATCATATATTCTGAATGTCTGTACCATGACAAGAACTTTCTCACAACATAACCCAGCCACGCTATGATAAGTACGCTCTTTTCTTTTGTTGATAGGGAGACATGGTTTTTAATAATTGACCCTACCCATCCGTTTTACAGCTTGCAGTTACTTTTAGAAAAATGAAATGGCGCCTCCATGAGTGAATAGCTCTTGGGGAGTTCTTTAAATGATATTTTTTATTGCTTTGCACTCTGTGTAGAATTTGAGTTTCATATTGCATGAGCAGACAATATAGACACTGGCTCTACTCTATTGCCAATGCGTCAAAATAAGTATATATGAAGTAGAGAGTAAATCGTAAAGCCACATGGGTTTCCGGCACGAATCGAGACCCTCATACTACTACTAATAACAAATTAAAAAGAAGAAAGAAAAAAGCACACACACAAAATAAAAAAAAAATAATTAAAAAAAAACCCGAGGGTTCAAACTTGAGGTTTCCTTGCATTCGCTGTATTACCAGGACTTAACAGCTGATAGATCGCGCCAGTATTTCGTATTTTTTCCTGCCTGAAAACACAACCATCTCGTGCGAAGACAATAAGATTAACCTTTATATCGAGGCAAATGTCTAGTTTACAGATCCTCCTAGATCGACCGAATGTTTGTTGACCCACATAATGTAAAACTGAATTACAGTGTATATAAAATGCCTCTATATAGTTATCTATGTCTTTTTTCTTAAAATACGTTTTGAACAGCAGATTTTAGGTCTGACGGGAGTTAAGTTCAAATACCATATTTCATTTTGGACATATAAATTTAATACTTTTATGTTTTGCAGTACCAGTTAACTGAACTTTTCGTATCATTTTGCAATTTTGTCTGAGAATGTTTGAGTTTAAATAGCATCCTGGAAGAAAACAAATACTTATTTTTGTCTTACGTGACGTACACCATATTTGCACTACTTTATCAATATATACATTAACCTCTTTAGGAAAATATGTACATACAAACACCGTATGGGATGTGAAAATAAAAGAAAAGGAGGGACATTCTAATATGTCATGTTAATCACATTTTGTTATGTAAATAGGTTCATTATTCGTTATTGGTATGCCTGTTTGTTTGTTTATTTGTTGGGTTTTACGTCCCGCCGACAGTATTTCAGTCATTTGAAGACAATGTCTACTTAAGACAGATATAGTGCTGCCACACTGCAGTATCACGCCGTAGACATGTGGCATGATACCAGACTCAGTCACATTATCTTGACACCGAGCCAACCAGTCCTTAAACTACCCTTATATGCTGAGTATATATGCGGACATTCTAACCACTTAACATCGGAGACCGGTCTATGCTTCAACAACTGTATAAATGCAGATTCACTGAGATCCGCATGTTTCAGAATCTGAAACCTTTAAATGACTGGAAAACATTCGTTTAATAAAGAACTGCTCACCGCGAAAATTTGCGCACTTCTCTGTTTTATTCTCGTTTATTGCAATTTGCCAGTCTTGTTAATTGTAATACTGGTCGTTTTATGCAAATACAGAATGTATTTTATAACAAAAGCTAATGAATCTAAACATGGGGTTTGTTTTATCAATAAGAAAATTTATAGTAGTTTTTTAACCAAATTTATAATCGTTTAGAGTGCAATTTCGTATGTGCAATGAAGTATTTACGATTGCATATTAACGAAGAATTTAACAAGGAAAAATAACCAATGTATTTCAATTAGAAATTGACTTGAGTTAGTTAATTGCAAGGATTTAGTTGCCATGGCGTGATACCGGCATAACAGCGGCGATGAACACTGTATGTTTTCATATAGACAAAGCCAATAAAATGACAAAAATACTGTGGATGGGACGTTAAACCCATTCAATCCCTTCACAAAATATTGAAGAGTATATCCAATAGCGGTAGCAGTGAGAGCCAGTGTTTATTTTGTCTAAAAGTCATGAGACAAATAAGTGAGAACAAGCCCTTGTCTAGTGAGAGAATTAAGTCCTTAGTATGGCTTGGTCTAATAGCAACAACACTATTAAGTGCAAAGTAACACTTAAATTCTTTCATTTCTGTTTTTCGAAATATTAAAGTACATAAATCATTACCTTATTAACTAACAAAATTTGTTATGAAATAATTTTGGTTGTTTTATTAGAGAAACATAAATAACGAAATCCGCCCCTAATTATCTAAGTATGTCGTAGTATTAAGCATGAATGGTGGAAGTTAGGACAGGATTTGATATCTCTCATTCTCTCATTCAGTGGATTCAATTTATAGATTTAAGCAAATCTCCAACAATCTCGCCCACAGATTGGTCCCTTGTGATCAGCCACCGCACATAGATCGGCGAATAAAAGAATCCTACGTTTGAAATTTCAATATGCTGTGTGAGTGTGTAAATTTTCTTTTTAACGTAACGTCCCGCCGACAGTATTTCAGACACCTGGAGACTATTTCTACCTGAGACAGGAACATGTGTTGTTTTGTCATACTGCAGTATCATGCTGTAGACATGTGTCATAATGGACGGTCCCGCCCCCTTTTGATGTATTCATATCTAGGTCAAGTGCTCACAAACAGTATCACAAACAAATGGCACATGTTCTTTTGAGTGAAGTAGGTCAACCGTTAATCATGTGCTTCCATTACACTGGTTGGATAAGCCGATTAATGCAAACATACACCAGGAACCGTCCATAACACACCCAGTGACATTATCCTGACACCGGGCCAACCAGTCCTAGAACTATTCTTATATGCTGAGCGCCAAGCAATTGAGCTATACCAATACCTTTTCACGAATTTGGTATGTCGCGGACTGCGACCGAACCCACAAATTCCCGATTCCGAGGCGGACGTTCTAACCACACGGCCACCGGGACCGGTATATTGTGTAAGAATTTGAAATTAAAAGCTTAGTTCTTGCAACTAATAAAGACTTGACTTGACTATTTGAGTTTACCGTCGCCTCGACAGTATTTAAGTCATATAGCGACGTCCAGCTAATTACAGGTGGAGGAAGACCCCGAATGCACGAAGGCATCCGGGTAGAACCATCGACCTACCGCAAGCCAGCAGGAAGGCTTCCTCATATGAAAATCCGAATGACCCTGCTCGGATTCGAACCCACGCGGTGAGGGGCTGAGTGAGTGTTAAAGTCAGCGACTTTACCCTCTCGGCCACGGGGGCCCCTAACTTATTATGACTATTCAATCAGCATATAAACTTCACCCACTGGGTAATGGATTTCGTTTATTAATTAAAATTACCTGTCAGAGAAGGTAATAATAAATAAAAGGATTCAAGAGAGATCCAAAGTAAATAGAGAATAAAATGATTTATAAGAAATAAATATTAAAAGGAGGGAAAATTAAAAATATGTAATATCTGAACAACGATTTAATTCGCATTATCATGTCATATATATTTTTCTTTACATTAAAAGTACAATTAATTGTATATTTTGGGGCTTTTGTACAAAATCAATTAATGATAAAAATGACTAAATGGCATCCGTCTTTTTTCCAATCAGCTCATTTGCATATTTCACGGCTTCGTCCAGTTCTTGTTGGCATTGAATCCAACTGGCATTCCTTTCAGTCGTTGTCATAATTACAGTAGGACTCATAACATTCTGGTTCCCTGTGCTACTGGAACCAGCCGCAAGTACCTAATATAAAAATAAAATAATTTGAGTATTAATTTGCGTTTAACGTCCCGACAACAGTATTACATGAATACTGTAAAATTATTATTTCTGTGGGGGACTAATTTTCGTTGATTTTTTTGGATGTCTTTTCCCACGAATAACCATCCTCACGATAACAGCTTATTTAAGTATTATTTAAGAAATAACAGAGAGAGAAAACAGAAAGAGAAAGAGAGAATGATATTTACGGGAAATGTTCATATTTATATTACATTAAATTTATTTATGTTAATTATTTCAAAAATAGGTTATGGCTCGAATTCCACCAATAATATTAGCGCTAAGTAATACTTAAATTCTTAAACTACATAAATACACATGTCACCAATATTATTTTATGAAATATTTAAGTACACGACTAGGCTGAAATGAATTATTACCTTAAATACTAACAACAATTGATAAGAAAGGAAATATCTGGGTATTTTTATTAGAGAAACAAGACGAATGAAATTATCCCTTAAGTATTTAAGTTTTACTTAGCGCTAAAAATTGTTGGTGGAATTCGGCCAAGGTCGTTAAAATAAATCTTTTTCCGGATTGTTTTGCCATTTTGGGTCAGGTGTCCAAATTTTTTGTGTCTGTTGACTCGGGTTTAAAGCCCCAGAGACAACGTACATGTATTCGTTATTTTTGGTTAAAAAATCACATTGATGACCGGAGAAAGATGTAGCGCTGAACCACTGCGGTGTAACGCCGTAGACGAGTGGCATGATACCTTATTTGATCGCATCATTCTTACACGGACCACCAGTCATATATCCTACAAGCCTTACATATTTCTTTATTCTTTTTTTCTCTAATGGAAATACCTACGTATTAACAGATATCTATAGCCGGAACGGTACTTACTTTTGTAAACCTAATTATTTTACTTCAATAGTTCGTAAATCAAGAACCGTGGAATGTTTATCTCCCTTATTTAAGATGTTAAGTATTAATTAGGGGGAATTTCCAAAATTCAAAGAAACTGAAAAAAAAAGAGCAAAATAGGACATTAGAAAGTATTATTTCACAAATCATGTCGTGGTTGTACAGAATAGCCTTTCTGACAATGTAGTAAATGCAACCACAGTGAAACAGTCTGAGAACATGTTAGATAATTTGTGGGAATATCACTCAGTAAAATATGACTTTAACAGCGAATATAAATGCTGCACCGGACGACAAAATTAACAATAGAAGTACATGTACTGTCAAGGAGCCGAATACAGAGGAACAGTCGAGTTCCTGCGCTCGGAAACAACCTAGGTAACTTAGGTAATTAGTGCTAAGTATTGTTGGAGGAATTGGAGCCAGTCGTAGCCCCCAGATATCGAAAAATACTTAAGTATGATCCTAGGCTGAAATTCAAGACCACATAGAAACTAATGGCTGTATCTGAGTTTAAGAAAAAAAAAGTATTGTTTAGTTTCGACAAAATGGTCTTATACGCAAAGTCTAGGCAAAACAGCTATTCGTACGATCATTTTACCATACAGCTTTTAAGGTATACCGCAGCCTAGGTATTTCACACACGACCTCCCCTTCCTGGGCGAAAGCTCTAGCCTCTTTTCCACTGTCCGGTGTAAGAAATATTGATGCCTATATCGATTCCTTGAAAACGTAATAAATAAAAGGGAAATCTTTCCCAAAAAGACGCATTAGTATCCACTATATTACGGACAATAAAGAAGAAGAAGAAAAAGAAGAAAAAAAGAGCCATTTCTCATAATTTCGACAAGCTGTTTCATTTATTAGAGACTTCGAATTTCGGAAATTATTATTCCATTCTTGCGGCTGTCAGTTTTACTGCTTGGATCGTAGTTTATTGCTTACTGTATTGAATCCATAAATAATAACATGGTCCTTTAGCAATATTACTTGGCGTGTGCCGGGAACTTCCACTTCATTTGTAATCGAGACAATCATGTTTTCTTCTCTACAGGAACACATTATGACAAGCGTTGTAAGACAAAGTTTTTCTGGAAAGACATTCTTTAGTCTAAGAGTTTTACATCAAGTACACGTATGTTGTTCATTCCAGTATATATATATATATATAGAGAGAGAGAGAGAGAGAGAGAGGGGGGGATGAACTGGTCTAAATAGTTAAAAAAAATTGAAGCAGCACGTTCACAGCTGATCAGTTGTAATAAAAGTTATTTCTACTTTCCCTAGTTAATGTTGGTGAAATCTTTGTTTCCTGACAAAAAACTCGGCAAGTGTATATCACATTGCACAGGAAAACGCTATTTTTCGTAAACGCACTTCGGGGAAGTCCGGTTAAATCCCCGAATCAGGTGCCTGCTGTTCCACGTGACACACTCCCCAACATGGCGTCTTCACCAACCTGGGCAGCAAACTCGTAAATGTTAATACAAATTTAAGCCTGTGAAGTGAGCGCATGCGCGAAGAGTGGATGCAATCAGTCATTTGACCATACACGAAAAGAGAAATTCTATTATAGATTTTATTCCGTTCGTAACGCTCTTGTCTGCAATGGAGAAACAAACTTTTTTCTACAAGAATCACGGATGGTTGCAATGGATGACTATGTGTCTGTAAATGGGAATTGATAGAGATAATACACAAAGAAAGTTTTGAATCAAATTCGTAGTCAATGACCATCTGTAAACAAGCTGCTTCAAGATGTTCTTAATAATCATTGAAATAATGAGTTGAAACAGGAAGTAAGAACAAACAGAAGGGTATATACATAAAAGTATGAAAAGACAGAAAGATAAAATGACGGAATTGTCTTTATTTATGACTAAAGACAGATATCCACATTATGATAGTAGACTATTGTTTACTGTGTACCACTTCAAACTTAGAGGAGTTTTTTGTCCCATCGACAGTTTTTAGTCATCTTAGAGGCTATGTCTACTTGAGACAGATTTTGGGCTGCCACACTGCAGTATCACGTCGTAAACATGTGGCGTGATACCACATCCAGTCATATTGGACCAACCAGTTCTGGAACTATCTTTAAATGATGAGCGCAAACTTAGAGGAGACTGAACTATGTTTCTGAAGGTATTCCGGTGAGTGTGTCAAGCACTAGTAATATCATGTATACAGAACATACATTTAAAGCAACTTAATCATAGTAACTCCTCGTCATTAATATAAATTAATATATAATATATGATGTTATGCATACAGTTCCTTTATCGCATTTTACAAGCATAAAATAAATATTCTCATAATCAGAATAATAAACGATTAAAACAAACATTATCAATTCACCATAAAAGTGAGAATGTAATATATACTTAATTCATAAAACATGAGTTCGTAGAAAAACTTTCCGTTGTTTTGTTAATACTTAGTTTGTATAAAATCCTAGACTAAAAAGTAGGTGTGCGTGATTAGGAAATATAAGAAAATATAGGAATAATCAATTTCAAATTCTGAAATATCAATAAAGGAAGTAAGTATATAGCCCACAAAACTCTCTCCGTTATACATCATTTCTTCCAAATCAAGGTGCCTTTGAATACATATTTGCCATTTTTGTTGACAAAGGTGAAAGAACAACTATCCTTTTGACAAATTTTGAAATGCACAAAATAACTCATGCGCTCCAAACCATTGGGATTTCATGAGTTAGTTATCCCTTTTATTTTCTTTATTATCGATCACGTTGTATCATGGTTTTCCAGTTTTCTGCTTAAATTATCAAGATATTATCACCGTTTTGCATAAAATCGAATTAATTTTGAATTTTGATAAATATTTTTGAGGGGAGGCGGGTGGGGCTTTCTAATTTGTATTACGTCATACATTTTTATTGCAAACTCAATAATTTAATGATACATTTTCAAAAGCCTTAGGGACAAAAAAATAACAATCAAGTTCTGCATGATTTAAAAAGGCATGAAAATTCGATGCTATTGCTCTACCGGTCTGACTTCTGAGTTACTGTGGTATACAGCATTACCAATAGATTTCAAACCTGTTAACGGACATGCTATAAATAGTTTCGCCGAATGCCGAAAATAATCGGAGAGTTTTACATTTTACATGTGAATATTATATGGGTGCTAGGTCAATGTTTATAAACTATATATACCTTTTGCCATCAAAATTAACGATGAAAATATATTTTAGCCAAATAATGGCATCCAAGAGACACGAACCAAGGGGATTTGTTTTCCACAGTAAGAGTTTAACCTCTCGGTCATTATTTCAATATATCAATATGACACGCTTTATAGTTTATATTGTAATATGTATCCTAATCGTATTCTATGGGTCACGCATTTCAAGATCATAAGATTTCTTCCGATGACACATACGGCCTCACACGAAATATAATGATTGTCAGCTCGATTGTTTACCAGGGATCTGATTGGCTGACGTCATATTGGCGTCTGTCACGTTGATATTTTTAACAGAAAAACATAATGCTAAAATCGGTTACATATTTCTGCACTAATTTGAAGCAACTCATGAATGAAAGTACAATGAAACAACAAAACGAACTAATACAATAGTAATGCAATTAAGTGCGTTTTTATTGTCAACAAGACACGTTAAATTGAACCGATTCTAGCATTCGAAAGGTTACATTTGGTTAACCGGAAGTTGTCAGTGATATAAAACACCAGTAAACCGGAGATAGTGACCCCACTCAATATTCTTGACTGACGGATTTTCAGGAACAACAACATTTTGAAAAGTAAACCTACCAGTTTTTGAGTTAATTATATTGTCTGTTACCCGTCACTGCTGCTGATCTTCAGTAGTTTGCTTGAATGAAACGTTCATTCAATACCACATAACATATAGCACAGTATATACGGAGGTTTTTTGAGAACATGGTTGTTGGCGATGTTTTGTGTATCTATTTGTTGAAAATTTGGGGTGTTTTGTTAAAATTACAAGTTCAGTACTCTGGTACCAGTGCCTGGTCGGGATTCGAACCCTCAGCAGTAAGAGGCTAAATAACAGTAAGTCAGAGACTACAACCACTCGACAACAGAGAAACCACCCTATGTTCTGAATCCAACTCTCGTGATTCAAACTGTCGATTAAAAAAACATAAATATAGAAAGTCAAATCAGCAGATCCTTAAAAGGAACGTAGAGGAAGTGACTTTTAAATGACAACTGATAAGGGAAGTGGTGCACGTGGTTACAATTAATGATAAACTAAAGGATGATTCTTTCTAGAATTATCTTTAAGTGATAATGTAAGTAAAACAAAAGTCTGTATCCGAAATTGTAGTTATCTCGCCATAAGAGGAGGAGTCTTTTTAAGATTGTTAATGCAATATTGCACGCCGTGGTAGTATGGTAATTGAGACCCACACATGTTAGATTGTATCTGCCAGTTCCGGTGCGTGAAAAGTCCGCCGCCGAAGTTTAAAGTGGTGGATTCGAACCACTGCTGCTACTATTTCGCCATAGCGTCATGTTGAACCGATTTAAAAGTTATATGTTTACTTGAAATGTAAATCTAACTTTACTAAGTGACCGTATAGAACCGAATGAGCACTGATTACCGGAAACGTTAAAAATAGCAGTACTATATGAGATTATTATTAAAACAACACCAAACCAAAATGAATCGAAATTACTAACGAGATCATTACTAAAATGCCAATATAATAGTCATGTATTAGAAGAAAAATCATAAAAATTTCCTATTTAGTGACATTCATATTACTCAATATGTAAAAGTGATATATCAATAGGCAGTACATTCTTGCTATTTCCAAAACACTGTTATGATTTAAAAAATAAAACAACAACAAAAAAAAAACGTTATCAATGTATTTCAAATTTCGGTTACTATATTTCAACTAAAAGTATTAGAATTTCAATAGCATTCAACTTTATATGTTATATGTTAATATGATACATAAAAGAGTTTCCGATATATCAAACACCAGAAGCATGTCTTCTTTTCATTTCATTTTTATTTTCTACGTCAAAATACATACAGTATGTACCGGTATGCAAATGGGTCACCAGATGCTGAATTTCTACTTAATCTGTCATCAGTCTTGTGTTCTAGCTATCAATCTGAACTTTTATTAAAGAGGCTTATTCCCGGTTTATGTCGCTCTACATTTATCGATAAATAAAAGTATAACAAAAGATTAATGTACGTCAAGCATAAAAAATGAGCGACAATACAAAGTACATATTATGAGGCAATATCAAGATTTAATGTCCGAAATAATAAAGTCCAGCGGAATATTTTTTGGCATGATAAGCTATCAAATTTAGAATAAACAAGAAATGTTTGTGAAACATATATGCCCCCCTCATATGCCATAATATGTATATAGCTATATTACATGCAAGGAGTTTGCCTTCATAATGTTGGCTTGTCACAAAAAATTCTCAAACTTCAAAATTTGAGTGAAAATATAATGTGCTGAAATGTGGAACTAAACATTTACTGAAATAAATGGGCTGGAGAAATATTTACACAAGTCCACAAAGGTTTAAGTGAAAGAACATTGTCAGTTATAAACAAACAAAACATTAAGACTTAGTACTCTAGGTTTATTATAAAAATTAACAAATCAGCCTTGCTAGCCATAAGCACAAAAATCCACAATAATGAAAGAAAATGATACATCATCCTTCAAATATCTCAAACTTTAAAACAAACAACATTACAACATAAATTATGTTATCTTGATTTAAGTAATAAAAAGTCTTTTGCATAATTTCCATATAGTAGCCAAGTCATCAAACATATATACAAATGCAACCTTGTGACCTTGACCTTTGAGGTATTGACACCAAAATTGATAGGGGTCATCTACTAATCATAAGCAACAACCACATGAAGTTTGAGACTTAAAGGTCAAATAGAACTTAAGTTATCACTCGGACAAGGTCTGGTATTATACATACACAACATGTGACCTTGTGACCTTGACCTTTGAGGTAATGACACCAAAATCAATAGGGGTCATCTACTAATCATGAGTAACAACCACATGAAGTTTGAGACTTAAAGGTCAAATAAAACTTAAGTTATCACTCGGACAAGGTCTGGTCTACCAACAGACCGACGGACCGACCTACGGACCGACCGACCGACATGAGCAAAGCAATATACCCCCTCTTCTTCGAAGGGGGGCATAAATATCAAGTAAAGGAACAGCAACCTAATCATATAGAAGTGTTTTGGAAAATAATTAACAGTTATGAAAATAGATGAAATTATTAACTCTTACAGATATGACGTAGGCACCGAACCATATGAAGTAGATATAATAATAAAGAATAGAGCAATATGTCTTTTATTCTTCATATAACAGTTTGATATTTTGTTTCCATTTATAAGAAAGAAAGATTACAATTCCTGGAAAAGTACATAGTTATATACATTTCTATTTTCTACGAAAAAGCTGTGAAACTTTCATCCATATACAGTACCAGACAAAAATGTACACTTTCATAGAGGTTAACCATTAAAATGTCTAGAAGTGTTATATCTCATTTGCATGAATCATTCTTAATATAATGTGACGTCATCCGGTCCATATAGATATAATCTTAATAAATATTATATTGACCGGCTCTGAGGGCGATATATGGAGTATATTTGTTAACTTTTAGTAGATACAGGATATGTTTCATCGAGAAGTGATACAATTACAATATTTTCACGAGCGCACAGCCCTCTTGTTCTTTCGAAAAAGAAAACGAATCCCACAATATATATGAAATTTCTCCGAAGACAAAACTCACCATTTGTACTGTACATTAAAACGAGTTAACCCTTTCCCTCATAGAGGACACCATGAAAAGACCTATGCGAACAACATAAAACCAGATCAGCCTGCGAGTAACTCGCAGGCTGATCAGGTTTTATGCTGTTCGCTGCTCCTCAGTGGTCTGGAAATGAAGACTTTATAATTAAATTTGGTAAGGTTTAACTGTGGTTTTCTGCAGATCAGGTTTTATGTGGTACCTATTGAGTGCGTCAAAATGAGTCTATATGAGGGAAAGGGTTAATCGACACTTCCCTCAAACATACTGATATAAGCCCTACATCAAATTCTATTCTTTTAGTAATTTACAAAAGAGGGGAAATCAAAATATTTTGAATTCATAAAATTTCAAAGGCAAATTTTTAATTCTTTTTTAGCTTCATTTAAGAGAAACACATCCAAATATATGCAAATGTTCAACTCTACTGTTGTATAGTATACCTTTCTTTCAATATATTTTTTGAGTTTTATGTATGTAAATTAAATCTCAGGAGGAAACCGATTTTAGCATAGTAGTAAAACCTTCCATGTCAAATAAGCTTGTACTACCACGTGCAGTACTGCATGCAGAACTTTTCTCACAAATGACTTTCTGATGAATTGAAATTAAAGATAACGACTCTCAATCCGGATACAGCAGTTTGTCTCACTTACATTATCATTGCTTAAGGCTCTTGATTGAAGCATATCTTTGTTCATTGTTCCTTCAACCACGTGCACCACTTTCCTAATCGGTTGTCATCTTAAGTTTGGAATTGCTGACTTGGCTTTCTATAATCTCTCTCTCCCTCAAAAAACATGATGCGAAAATAAAATTTAAATGACCTAAGCAAATTACAATTTATTTTCGGGGAAACAATGCAATATTAATATTGCGATGAAAATGATATGAATTTAAACGCTACAATTATAGTCCGTTAATCTGGAGTGAGCGTTATTCACAATCTCATAGCTGTTTTTCTTTATTTGTCTATCGCGATGAAATTAAAGTAATATTGAAATCTTAATCATATTCACATATTCATTCTTTTTCTCAATGTTTTACACAAGTAGCCTATATATCAAGCCTATAATCTTAAGATCTATATTGCATTTATTTTCTATAAACCAAATCTTGATTATATTAATCATTATCTAGACGCTTTGCATTTTTTTTTCATTTTTCAATGCTGTTTTACTACAGTCATTTAATGTTATTAACATTGGCTACTTTCGTCATAATTAATTCTTTGTTATGAAGCATGTTGGAATAACATATTGAATATGAGGATGACAATTATTGACAAAATATCGTGGTGTCTCCTAATATAACTTCAATTACATTATTTTAAACATACTTTTCGTGACCTTCTAACTTACCATCAATGTGATTCCGGCTGCTAGTATTAAATGTTCACTTCATTACAAACCGTTTAGTTATCTATCAAACTTTTCAAAATTTGTTTCATCATACAATATGCATAGGCTTTTCCCTTTTTTAATTTATTCAAAGCGTGTAAACACAAATAATGGACCCAATGCTATTTTTATAACTGGTTCCACATCATTTTCATTTCTCAATCGATATTTGTAAAATTTGGACAGGAAAATGGATTCTGAATTTAGTCATTTAAATTGTAAATTTCTGGTATTTGTTTAGAGAAAGCTTGTGCAATTCAGTAATGATACGTCTTTACCGTGTAAGGACTAAAGTATTCCATACAGTATGCATATTCGCAAATTTACGGTTCTCAATTTGGGGGGGGGGGGAGTTATAGAAGTCACCATGGTTATGATCTGTGAGTGGGATTGGTGATCCAATAATGGACAAGAGTGCAACACGAACATCAACTTTAGGGACTTATAATGAAGCGAGACAAACTATATCAGTTATGTGACATTATTTATTGTAATACTGTTATAGTTTTTCAGAGCTCATTCTCCTCGGATTTAAAGCTGCTAAACTTTATTGGTACATGGTACACAATATATTGATATATTAATGTGGATAGCCAATCCTAGCCATTTTCAATTCAAACAAAGATGCAGACGTAAATATGATAGCTCATTTACGCAGTCGAATCTTTCCTCCTTCCATATTTGTATCCGTTTCGTTCATCCGGTGGCTTGTACATCCTGTTTTGCGTTCAACTCACTATCTTAAATACTGCCGAGAGCACATTTAATGTAAACATCTTAAAGGGGGTGTATTTTATATTTAGAGTAAGTATTTAAGGAAATTAGCTAACCCCCTGGGGTTCTCATTTTATGAGGAATTTAATTTCTTTTTGCAATTATGGAAGAGTAATATTTGGTGACCATTTGTGCCAAATGAAATTAAATTAAATTAAATTTATTTATTAAAAATAGAGAAGATTCTACAAAATTATATAAGGAAGCTAGACAAATTCCGTGGAGCCTCCTTTTTCACAGGATCAACCTTATTTTAGAAATTATGGTAAATGACTATGAGGTGACCATTTGTGACCATTTGTTTTAAAGGAAATAGAACTCTGACCATTGGTTTCAAAGGAGATGATTTTTTTTAAATAAAATGGTGTTGGTTGCCATGAAAATCAGAAGTCTGCATGGATCATGTTTATTTTAGTAACTCTTGTGAAGGGCTATCTAAGGATGCCATGTTTCGTTTACTTCTACGAAGCGGTCTCAGAGGTAATGTCTTTTTAAAAAAGTGCCGACGCCGCACAACGTACGACGGACGACGACGGACAAATGACAAGGGATGGTCACAATAGATCACCTTAAGCACGGTATGCTCTAGGGAGCTAAAAACAACAGTACAGACACAATAGATATTTATATTAGAGACAGAAAGCCCTAATAAAAATAACCATTTAACTGTTTTCAGCAGGTTTGCGGAAGGTCGTATTTAAACAAATACATCTATAGTTTCTGACTAATACGTGTATCAAATTTAAAGGTAGACAAGGTATGAACTGGACGATGAAGACCTATTCATGCAATATGTATGGGATAAATAAAGACATGTATATTAAATTATTGGGTTTTCCTGATTTAAAGACATTATCAGAATCAACAAGGAATAACATATACTTTACACATTATTACAATTTAACGATGCTTTTTGATATTTATAATTAGTAAAATTCTGATATTCATGTCAAAATTACTTGTTCGTATATGACATCAAAAATTATGGTTATGAGATATGGTTTAATTTTATTTTTTTTTTTATTTTAGAGATTTAAGGTAATCCATCCATCATTAAACTGTGATCAATCGTGGGAATTTTATGGTAAATGCTAGCCTTAATAGACGTTAACTCTATTTCAATAGATGATTGCATCTGAACTGAATTATTTTTAAGCATTTGAAGGATCATGATTATAATTTAATGATGGATGGAATACCTTAATGGCCAATTCAGTGTTTCAAAAGAAGAAGAAGAAGCACCCCTGTTGCGAAATCAGTGAAAATTTATAAACTAATTGTTTTAATTTGGGATGTGAAAGTATTATGAGAATATTGTTCATCCGAAAAAAAGAAATACTGTCATTTTCAAGAAGAAGCCCTCCTTTCATTTTCATCTCGTCGGGACGAATTCCATAGAGAGCTAGTAGATTGGTGTATATCGTTTTGTAGGCATGCAGATAAGCATCAATCTTCAGCGTCGAATTAAAGGTTGAAATTCTGTTTGACGACAATCAGACCAAGGTCAAGGTTACTTCTCCTAAAAATATGATTTGCATTTTCACAGTATTTAAACAAGAAATTGAAACAAATATTGGCATGATGGTAGATTGTAGGGAGGCGACGGTTGATATTGGGTTTCGGGGTAATATTTAGACCAAGGTCAATGTCACTTTTTGCCAAAATAGAATTTGAATTTCTGTCAATTACTTTGTATGATATCAAGACCAGAAACTGCATGTTCGTAGATCTATATACTTGATCAATAAATGATGACTATATTGTATGTTTATATCAAAAGCAAAGAAATATACAATAAAATATATTTTTAAAATGTGTCTTATGACGTATTAAATTTGTACATGGTCATTACTGATTTAATGTAAAGAATACTGAAAATAAATAGAAGAGCAAAGTAGGTGCTGATTCATTTATTGCACGAGTATAGACATGATTACACTGTTATCAGCGATATTGCTAAAGCAGGTATTACAATCAATTATTGTTTTTCCAGTTGTTCACGATAATCAATGATATGATGTTGTTTGCCATTAAACTCTCTCTCTAATTTTTTATTTATTTATTTATTTACATGTATTTTTGTTGTAGTTTTTTTTTGTAAATTTAAAATTTCATATATCCTAATGTTCTTGGACATGTATAGCCAGGTGTTTTCACAGTCTAGACTGCAATTGATTTAGCGTGCTTGGAAGAGTATCAAAAACAAATCTACAGATATTGAAATTAATTTCAACTTATTAGTTATTGAATGGATTCAATACTATTTTTTTCCCAGTATATATGGTTTGATATTTGGTATATGCCCTACGTTATCGTCTTCTCAACACCATTTCATCGTACGAATATTTTCAAATTTTCAATAAAAATACTGTCTACATATGCGATCAATATTGTAAAATACTTAATGTAGAGTAATAGACATATTTTATATAGTTTGTGAACATTAAAAATGAACATATTATAGACTTCACTATATCAATGTTATCAAACATTTTTAATTTGAAAAAAAAAGTTTAAACTCTTTAATGTAAAATTCTTCCCAAAACAGCTCGTCCATATACTAAATAAAATCATCTCAAAGTATCCATACTAGATACTTGAAACGTCAAATACGGGAACCATATCTAACGATGATCTTCATAGGAAGACATCTGCAGAACGAGCCTCACGAGCTGCTGCACGTGACTGTTATCAGGGCGTTCCGCCAGCGACAGGATAAACAACAATTATATCTTTAATCAGTTTCGGTCCATGTTTAAGTGTTTTCAGGCTTGTATGTATCGAGATATGTTATAATAAAATCTGCTTACAGCAGATGAAATAAAAGTCTTAATTTGAAACAAATTTAATGGGGTGATGCAATAAAATTTAGTTATGTATAAAAACAAAAAGTAATTAATATCAAGCACGTTCACGTCGATTTAGGCAGTATATAAATGTTTGTATTATTGTTTAAGTATATAAATGTTTGTATTATTGTTTGAGTATATAAATGTTTGTATTATTGTTTAAGTATATAAATGTTTGTATTATTGTTTGAGTATATAAATGTTTGTATTATTGTTTGAGAATTGTACACGGTATACCTTTACCATGCTAAAAATTATCATCACATAAAAACAAATAAATACTGGAAGTTTATGATACGTATTTAAAACTGCACTATTAGAGCAAGAGCTGACCAAAATGAGAGAAAAAATGAAAGAAATGTTAGTCTTTCAATCTACTACTGCGCATTTAAGATACACTTAATTTAAAGTAATCAAAATTGTTTATTTGAAAAAAGTGAAATAGGAACGTACCTTAATTTCATCATGTGACCATATAAAAAAAAAAAAAATAAATAAAAAAATCAACAACAACAGCATTTATACGACAAGTGCTGTTTACATCTTGTCTATGAAACATTTGAACATCAACTATATAGGCTACTTATATATGATAGGAAATATTGGAGGTCGAATCGGACTCGGCTCATAACGAAGTAAAATAGATACATGTATTAGCAATTTTTAATCTTTTGATTTATCTTTTTTTTACCTTCGACGACCAAAACGATTGCAGTATATTTTGGAAATTATTACAAAAATATGAAAATACAATTATATTTTATTATAGACAAATAAGATACTTGCTTAACTCAAAACAAGAAACCTTTTGAAACCTTACATTTTTTAAAGTAACTCTCCTCGGTTTAATATATATATTGACAACTTCACGAAATAAAACTCAAGTTGACATGCAAATCTATGCTTTGATGGTATATACTAGATATTCACATTCAATTTATTAGCGCAATGTTGATAAAAAAATGCAGCCAACAATATGATACATATATAATACTTTGATTATATAAATCCCTGGTTAGTTTCATTATATTTTATGAATTTCACCATCCGCTTTTACAATAGTTTTACAATAGTTGGATATATTTAACTTTATTAAATTTCGTAGGGAAAAATTTTGTTGCCATGGCATTTAAGTATCTTGTCCCCATTCCTGAATTATCATGCTCAAAGACACGTGAACAATAGTATTCTAGCACACATGAATAGTTTCATTGATAAAGAAAGAAGGTTTTTTTTAATACACAGGCATAATTATTAAACAATAATTATAAACAATGTTAACATTCAAAACAGATGGCGGTGACAAAGATCACCTTTAATAATAGGTCTCATGTAGTTGAGGAAGTTTCAGAAGTATTATTTTGATGAACCATAATTGACCCCTATAAAAATATAAAGACATAATTACTCCACCTTAACTGCATACCTGGGTCTTGAAAGGCAAACATTTTTTTAAGATTGAAAGGCATACCTTCGCTAATTGTTCTATCTTCAAAATCATATTTTTGTCCTTTGGGAAAACCCGCTGTAATTTCATTTATGCCGTGATGTATCCCAGTTTTGATACGCATCTAAAATCAATCCAGGTATCAATAATTATCTAATACTTAAAAATATAGAAAGGGTTAATTATTAGAGAAGGAGTACAGTAACTTGAATACGGGAAAGAGGTAGCTAGGTATCTGTAATTGCGAGGAATTCATAATGAAACTTGCCGATCGTAAAGTCAGTTCTGTAAGGATTTCTGAAGGAGACTCAGTTAGTAAAATCTAAGAATTTCAATTTAAAAACTAAAAAGTTAATTATACAAAATGAACTAAACATTTGATGTCAGAAGAAAACTTACAAATAAAGAAGCAAACAAACTAAATGTTCTTTAAACTTATATGGTTGTTACAGATAAACTTGCGAATATGAAATATGATTAAAAATAATTTATTAAATACTTTATGAATTCAGATTCATTTTTTTTTAAGTATTTTGAATCAGACACGAACAATTTGTAGAAAGAGTATAAAATGGAGGGTATTTTCACGAAATATTGGAATTAAATCTTGCATGCCGAAAGAAAATGAACTTAAACATTCTTTTAAAAAATAAAGGCATATCACTTCTAAACGTATTATTTAAAATTGCTAATAGGTCAAAACTTCTATAAACAAACTGAGTTAATTAAAGGTAACACAAGGTTGCTGTACCACGTCATAAAATATAACCGATGATAATAATATGTCTTGGAAAGTAAGATTAATCTTTTGGTTCATCTTTTTTATATTAATGAACAAACCTTAGTGTGTATTACTTTTTCTTTAACCATTTCGTATCTAGCTTGAAAGTATTATAATAGCCTAGCGAAAATCCGTACGACTTAAAGATGGCTCTTTTAATCATTTGCAAACACCTAGTAATATTTGATATATAAAACGTATCATACCTAATCATACGTTAAGTGAATTTGTTTACAACATACTGTAAGAAATAGAGAACTTCCAGCTTAAAAAAGCAAATGGAAAGAAAAGGAAAGAAAGCTTGACATAAACAGAGAAACTATATATATTTATACGTTCAAATAAGAATGATAGTCATGATACAATAGTCAAGAAGAAATATGAGTTTATCCATTTTAGGAGTATATTGAAAAAAAAAATTTGTTCATTAAATAAGACTGTTTATAATAAAATAAATTGCATGGTATGAAATAATGACCTGAAATATTTTTCTCTTTTTAATTTTAGCAAAATAAAACTTAGTAAATTAAGGGGAAAAAAAGGACCACGTTATGGTCGCCGTCATTTTGACAAATCACAGGGCCATTATCTTACTGACGTCACATACACCGCGGGATTTCTCGTGAAGAAATTGCAATATACGGTTTTTAACCATAGATATATACAAACATGACGTTGCTGTTACGTAGTTGTATTAATATGTTTATAATTCATGTGAAATACTTAGAGACAGATAAGATACTTAAAGAATATGTTGCAATGTATGGGGTCCAGTGGTAGGACACGGCCTTCGGGATCGACAGGTACCGAGTTCGAGTCCCGCAAGGGACACTGCTAATTCACTTGAACGGGAAATATACCCCGCGTGGTTTCACTTCACCAAAGTGCAGATGATAGTAGCATAATTCCGTTAAGCCATAATGTAAACTGTCATGGGCGAAGTGAATGAATACAAAAGGAGATTTATAGCCCGGTGAAGTCGGTGAACGTGCCAACGGCATGAAACTAGACTATGAAATACCTTTACTTTACTTACTTATGAAAATCAACTTGATGTTTTATTTTATTTTATTTTACAAAATACCGGACCCGATGGTCGAGTGATTAGAACACCCGTCCCGAAATCGAAAGATCATTGGTACGATACCGGCCGCGACATACCAAAGTCGTAAAAATGGTACCCCTTGCTTGGCGCTTAGCATATAAGGGTAGTTCAAGGACTGGTTGGCGCGGTTTCAGGAAAATGTGACTGGTTGTGATATCATGCCACTTGTCTACGGCGTGATAACGCAGTGTGGTAGCACTATCTGACATATGTATAGATAAACGTCTTAAAATATCTGAAATACCGTAGGTTGGACGTTAAAGCAAATCAAACAAACAGCCAACACATTTGACAAAGTCTAAAAAAAAAGGTTACACTTTTATATCACAATGTAAAATAGGAATAATGGTACCGATTAGATATATTTTCTCAAGAGAAGCTTAGAAGTATTGAAGTACACTGTATTATTTATAAATTTTGAGAGATGAAAGAATGATTAACATTATATTACAAATCAAAACACACTCATCAACAAGATGATTTCTATGTGCAATTTTTGTCTTTAAAACCATATCATGAAATGCAGGATCAAGATTTACAGAAGTGGGATTAAATGGAATGACAAGCAAAATACGGACTGTGACTGCATTAGACGAATCATTTTAGGGGTTTTATTTATTAATCAAAGAAATATGGATCAATCGAGGGCCATAGCTACAGTCCTGAATGTTAGCTTAGGTTATATAATAATCATTTATCAGACTTGATTGTATAAGACAATTGTGAAATTGTAGATTGATATCATATACGTTTGCAATTATTATTTAATGAGACAAATGAGGATTAATTTTTTTAAATGTTTCTCCAGAAAATGAGTTTTAAATAACACGTTGAAATCTTCCATATATGATATATGCATTAGGTCGTTTAACATTTGTATATATGAATTGCGGAGCTAAACAAATGACGATGTTCTTGCCGTTTTTAAAACCTTTCTCAGATTCATCTCGGTATCTCAAAAGTGTGGCTAACGACCTATAGCGGGTTGACGTGACGTCATGACGACAAATTGAAAATTCCCATGGTATTTCTACACCCGGTGCCCCGTCACCAGTGAACATATACACGTGCTAGAAAATTTCTTTGTCAACGTTTCGCTTTGTGGACATGACGATCTCCTTCGCGTAAATACGTTAAGTTGACCTCGAATATATATATATGTCACAGTTTTGCGATGGCGCTTTTACGACACATGATAAATGTCATTTAGCCTTCCGTTTCGAAATCCACAACGATCACACAAATGCAACGAAATAATGGGAAAATAACTTTAAAAGTATGTATTATAAAATGGATAATAGCAGAACATTGTATTCTGACGAAAGCATAAAAATATTGTAAAAAAATGTTCATCATATATAAAATATATATGCAAGTGCCCCAATTATAATAATAATAACGAATTCATTTATACGGAATGTTAACAAAACTTAATTTATTTTTAGAAACTAATTTGAATACTATTACAGCCAGGAATTGATACTTAGACCGTGAGGTGTATTTAGTAGAATTGAATTTAGAATGTGGTGTGTATCAATATAGTTGATACATAAACAGTGAGGTGTATTCAATTTAGGTCAAAGTGAATTACACCTGTTTATTGATATAATTGATGTATAGAAAGTGAGGTGTAATTAATATAGTTGAGAAACAGAAAGTTAGGTATATATATCATATAGTTGAGATACAGAAAGTGACGTACACATGTGTATCACATATAGTTGATATAAAGAAAGTTAGGTGTTTTCAATTAACGATCATATACAGAAAGTGAAGTAAACATGTATATTTAACATTATTAATATATAAAATTCAAGTAAATCTGATAAAAAATGTATTGACGGTTTGTTAAACGGAGAAAAAGAAAATAATACACACTCATCTGAATTTCGTATCCTATAGTTTTTATTTCGATATAAAAATGAAGACAAACATTAGTGAGATTTTGGAAAATTGATTGTAAAGAAGCTAGTTGTATTAGATATAATATTGTTAATACATTAAACACCATTTTAACTACATTTGTGGGCATTTATAATGAATAGTTGGACTGAATTTAAGTTTAGAAGAATTTAGTGTCCAAAAATGGATTGATACAGTGTATTTTATTTACATACAAAACATGAAGTAGCAGGGAGATGAAGATGAATATATTAGCTCCGAACTGAACATATCTTACTAGGTATATGCATTAAGTGTCAAAAAACGTGTCAAAACATATTAATACATTTAAGTATTTGTTTGTAGAAATTATGCAAACGTTCGTTTATTTAAAGTCATACATTTACTTCGCGCCATTTAAATATGACGGAAAAGCGTGAACGTCCTAAAGATCTTGCATTTAGATTATGTACATTTCAACTTGTGCACACTGGCACTTCGGGAAAACCAGCAACTGATCGCAAGGTTTCCTCCCATAGAAAATCCTGGTAAGCATGTCACACTGGCACCAGAGTACTGAACCTTTAATACCCTTTATTTACGAATGAAATACACAAACCATTGTAAAAAAAAATTCTGACAAAGCCCCGTATATGCCGTACCATACATTAACATAGTCCTGAACGTTTTCCGCCTTTCTTTTTCACTTTCAAGCAAGCAAATTAAGGTTAACAGCTGTCGCGTTTTATCTACAAAACTGATATTGTTCACTTTTCTTAAAGTTTCCGTTTCTATAAAGTCCGTCAAGACTATTGAGCTATATGCGTTTAAGGGATGATTTCAGTCACTATCAACTTCTGGTTCCGGTATTTTAATAGAATTACAAGTTCAGTACTTTGGTACCTGTCAGGGCTCGAACCCATAGCGGTAAGGGGATAAGTAAATTAATAATAAATCAGCGACTATAACCTCTCGACGACGGAGATCTCCTCATTCATTCTGAGTCGAATTCTCTTGATTCAAACTGTTGATAGAACATAATGATCGAAAGCAAAGTCAGCAGTTTCGTGAAAAGGAACGTACCGGAAGTGACTTTTAAATGACAACTGATAAGGGAAGTTGTGCAAGTGGTTACAATTAATGATAAACTAAAGGATGATTCTTTCTAGAATTATCTTAAAATTGTAAGATAAGTCAAACGAAAGTGTCCGGACTTTTAGTTGTTATCTCGTAAGAGGAAATGTCCTCTCAAAGAATATCCATGCAAAGTCCAGTGCCTTTCTACAGCCCACACAAAAGTTAAATGATTGTTGCCAGTTCCGGTGACCGAGCGCTTAGAATACCGGCGACTGAAGCTTTCAATGGTAGATTCGAACCACTGCCACTACCATGTCGTCAAAAGTGTACTGGTATAGCACTCTGGCCTTTGTTATAAAACATGTTTTTTATGTTGACCTATTCAACTTTACTGAAAAAATGTCATATGATAGACATATACATATATTATGTAAACATTTTTTTCCAAACAAAATCCATTTTTGACTGTAATAATTGGAACTAGAACATGAATGGCCAAATATATTCATACATCATGTAGCAATGCATGTTACACGTTGAATGTATGTCAATTACCAGTATATAGGTTGACTAGGTCCCTCTAGTCGGGTAAATACATCTTCCACCTCGGGGATTCGATTATCAGCCGATATTAACATGAAGGCACCGTGTTCTAGAGGCAAAGTACCTGATTACGGATCCGAATGTTGTGGGTTCGAACACCGCTGGGGGAGAGGATTTTTCATGACCCTCACAGGCGCAAAGTACTGGTTCAACACAGTCACCGTCGAGAGGATATGTTGTAAGAACATGTTTCCCAATCGACGTAACATAAATAAATTTAAACTAAACTAATAAACCTACTAGCATATGTCCGGAAACTCTCACTTCAGCACATATCAGTTTGCGGGTTAGCATTTAAAAGTGGTAATCGTTCCCTTTCGACTACCAATACACTTTTAAAAAGAGTCATTTATTTAGGAATTTAAGCAGGGACTCTATATATACATGTGTATATAGAGTCCCTGATATTGGCTACTTTCATTTATAATACATATTATTCAGTTTTAAAATTTATCAAAACATTTTAAGCTACTTATGTCGGAAGATACATGAACATGAGCTGAAACTGATAGCGAAATTCAAATATCCTGTCGCTGATGAAATGTGATGAAAACAGTCACGATTGCCAATCGTTTGCATGTTTTCTTTTTCTTCACATATTTTTTAACCATATATCATGCCGTTTCTAGATTTTTATACATGTACACATACATGTACACATGCAGCTACGACGTAAATAGTGTAGTATTATTAATACTAAATATACTAGTAATGTATATGTGACGTACCTGAGGAATAATAGTATCACCTTAGAAATTTATACTCGTATATATAAAAACTTACAATATGATTAAATATATGTGTGTGTGTGTGTGTGTGTGTGTGTGTGTGTGTGATGATACATGATGTTCTTTAAAATTTTAACATCTTAACATTCAGACACGGTCCCTAGTCTAGGAAACTGAAACACTTTTAGGCAATATCCAGGAAGAAACAGAATTGATGTAAAATATCTATTATTTTAAACTCCTTACATAAACCGTTATTGAATGTATTTATTGTACCACACGGACTGTTGTGATTATTAATAAATCTACCTATCTATAAAACACACTTCTACACGTTCTAATCTATACATTGGGTATGAGAAGAAACATTAATGTTTATGAGGAAAAAGAATAAAAATATATATATATTTTGATATGTTATTAGGTATAATTGCAGCAGTTGTTAATTTTCCTAAATACTAAAGTACAGCAGCTAAACATTGCCCAGTTTCTTAAGTACCACATTCTCTGAACATTTCATGTCTTACTGATGTTCCGCGACTGTTCATTGTTTGGTTCGCTCGAGAATCCACTCACGGGCTTCGGCATTTTCTAAACTAATCAAATAAGTATAGTACATATACGTTATCCGAACTACTTGAGAATTGCAACTGTACATTGCGCAAACAAAGCACTTAAAACAACTTGCATTAACCAAGTTTCCCGACAAATGCATAGTACATTATTCAAGCTACTCAATAATGCAATTACACGTTCTTTAAATACTAAACTTTAAAAATCAAGTAATGCAACTACACATTGTTAAAATACTCAAGTAATGCAACTTCACATTGTTAAAATACTCAAATAATGCAACTGCACATTGTTAAAATACTCAAGTAATGCAGCTATACATTGTTTAAATACTCAAATAATGCATCTACACATTGGTTAAATACTCAAGTGATGCAACCGCATATTGTTAAAATTCTCAAATAATGCAACGACACATAGTTTAAATACTCATGACAAGTAATGCAACTACACATTGTTAAAATACTCAAGTAATGCAACTACACATTGTTAAAATACTCAAGTAATGCAACCGCATATTGTTAAAATGCTCAAGTAATTTCGCTGTTCATTGTCCATAATACACAAGTGATGCAGCGATAAATTCCCCCGTATTATCAGCCATATTTTTAGTTTCAGATGCCATTTTCTCTAAACCATCATCTCAAAATACGAATGAAGAAAAAATTAAAAATGTGAAGTTGACCTCTTGAATACAAAGTTCCGAATATACATGTTCATATACTATTCATAAAAGATCCATATTATGTTGAGTATTTGTTCTTGTATACTCAGTCGTGACTTGCAAGTTTTTATTTGGCAGGATAACAATTTCAGCTTCTACGCACACAAATTTATGCAAGCAATTGCTGCCTATTGCCTTTTTTTTCATAAACGAAACACATCCTTTAACTTGCCTAAACCAGTTAAAGTGTAAGAAGTGTACTAAGTGAGCTAATGTATGTAAAATAATACGTACATAATCGAAATTATCGAAAAGCACGTATATCACCGATTGGAAAACACGTTAAGCCAAATAAAAAGATGGCTTTCATCCAAAATTAAAACAACAACAACTCTTCCGTATATTTACCTGGCTACACGGGGGTAACGGGCCTCACGTGGTATCACAGTTTTAAACCGATCAGTATGACTTGAGATGGATAAACAAGGCTAAATATGATCGGCCATATACAAAATAAATTTGCTTCATCTATTTGCTGAGAGAATGTGATTTAGTAAGAAAAAGAAGATAGAAGTAAATATTTTTCTTAAAATAAAACCATCATCATCTGAATGCAAACATTGTTTCGTAATGGACAAAATGAATGGAAACAAATGTTAATTACCCGTATATAATAAAGGGGAGCTTATTTTTTGTCGATAATTTCAATGTAGTAACCGTAAAGATAATTAAAAGATAATAATTAATTGTTGTAAAGGTGCATTAATTAAATGATATTGTTATTTTTAAAAGTCTGGTCAATATTTCTACATGATAAGAGTTTTCCATAGTTCCACTTATTGATGATAGTGCCATACTTTTAAGAGGATTAACAGATCTGGTGTGGTGACATACTCTATGGCCTCCATCATAAGTACATGTATCCCTAAAATATAAAGCCGGATTATATCTCTAGTTTGTGCAGGATATTCATTCATATACTCCGACTGCTTTGTTTATTTGTTTTAAACGTCTTTTAAAGTATAAAACAAACAAAAAAATATTTTTTTGTTGTGTGAAATAATGTATACGTAACTAAGTAACAATGTAAAACATTTGTAATATTTATAATATGATTTTAGTATCTAAAGCCATAAAATACCAATTAATATAACAGTGCACTTAATCGTCAATGTCACGTGGTTTAACTGCATAATAAATACACAATACTTCCTTATGCATTGCAGTCGTGCGCGTTTATGAAGCCTGTCCAGTTGTTCTATTCAGTTTTATTCAGAAACGCATTAAAGTATTTTCTGTGTGCATATTTTAAGTTGGATTCTAAAGGTAATCTGATTTCTTTCACGTTTCTGTATGCTTTGTCATTGTACAAGTTATATCTTGATAGTACTTGATATTTTTATTAAAAAATGCAAATTGCATGGTCAGATATTTTTAAATGAAAATTATTACGTATGTTTTGGAAGTATTCGTGTTATTGTGTCAACTTCTCCTTTGATCAATTTTCTTTAGACTTTCTGTTGCTTCTCTTATTATCAGTATTCCATGTCGCTCCCATGTGGTGTTAACGGTAAATGTCAATAAAACAAACATAATGGTCTTCAAACATGGGATGGGAATAATGTTTACGAAATATCCTATCTTTATATATTGAGCTAGGGAGATTGCCACTCTAAATTTGATAACAAGAACTACACAATTTGTTTTATTTAAAAAATATTGATTGCTTATATTTAAAAAGTACGAAATTTATTGCAATAAACAATTTAAATAATAACTTATATCTTTACTGCATATAATCTGCATGACCTTCTTTTAAAACAGTACGTGTCATATTTACAAAGTCGGAATTAAAATATTTGCGTTCGTTTACTTTGCTTTTTAATTGAATACAAAAAAGGCACAAATTGAATGAAAATATTGCATTACCATTAAGTAATCCGACATCAAAATCTGTTAGACACTGGATTTTTTGCTACAAATAATATTTGTCTTACACGCAAAAACTGGCATGTTTCACCAAACCCTCGGGTTTAGGTGTAGGTAACATTTCTGTGAAAGAGAATATTAAATAGATCTAATAAATCTGAGAAATTTCTAGACATATCGTAGCTGTTACATTAACTGTCATGCAAGTAGTACACTACTTCATCATCAACATCATCAGTCGCTAAATTGATCTTTGTCAAAAATGCATTTGTCAATAAAGATATTTGCTTTATTTTAAGAATGACGGCATTTACAAAAAAATCAATGTACCTGCAGCGGGGCCCACGCCCGATTAGATGCCCTCAGATTAAAACATTATTTGTACTTCACTTAATTAAGTCTAGTATCTATAAGTCTTAAACTAAATTAGATGTTGAGCTCAGATTCATATTTACTTATATATGTGATAAATATATTAATATCTAAATCGATCATTTTAGACTTTAAAATACTTAAGTAAAAATAAAAAGAATGAAACATTCTTAGCCTATTGAGTGAATACTACTACAATGTACAACGTTATGTCAAATTGAATATGCTGAAAATTAATATGATAACCTTACACACAGTGTATATGCAGCTTTGGTTGCCGTGAAATTAAAGCATGCGCATAGAAAGGCAGAAAGAGAGAGAGGGTGGGATGCAAGTTCGATTTCGGGCTGTAAAACAAAGTACAGGTAACTCCCTGCTTGACGTTCAGTCTAAATATAGGGTAGTTCCTGTAAGAATTTGCCCGAAGGAAAAATATAGTTACTGCTTAACTAGGTTAAGGACAAAGAGAATTAAACTGTATATTGACAGGCAGGTACAGTGCTACCACGCTGCAGTATCACGCCGTAGAGTATCAAACCTAATTACATTATCCTGACACCGGACTAAATACCGTTGAATGCTGAGCGCAGAGCAAAGGAGTCATAGCATTACCATTTTTTTTTCAGCGTTAGCAAATCTTCAAAAACACAGGACAGAAGTACTATATATCTACTACTACAAGCGCCATCGGACTTCTTTTTTTACCTATGAACAGGAAAAAGACACTCTTTTATTTATTCTTCTTCCTGAAAATCACAAACACACACTCGCCGACATTTAAACGAAGCACCATTTCAGTATCGGTTTTCTCGTTTTTTAGTTTATTTAAAAATACTCCAACCTTGCATATAAACAAAATATAACGTCATTTGTTATCGAGTGTTTTGTATAGTTTATACTAGAGAAGTTTACTAGAAAATAATCGATTTCCATTTGGTAACTATACAAGTATGTAATTCTTTACAAACAAAAAATGTTATTTAACTTTAGGTAAAGATGTCTTATCTTATTACATTGAGTATGCTGACCCTGACGTGCGTGTGTATTTTCAAATGCGTTATGCCAGCATTGTCACGTGAGTCTTTTCATTACACCGATGTTTGTTCCCCGTTTTATTTCAAGCTGACTATATATTAATCCATGCCTATGTTTGATTTAAGAAAATCAGTTCATGTCATTATCAGGTTCAATCTTCCCACTCTTTTAAACTATATGACTTTGTGCAAAGCAGTTTAAGTCATATCTATTTTAATTAATTCAATTTAAAATTCCATTATATCTACATTTAAAAAAACAACAAAACAGTAAAATGTATTTATACGTGCTTATTCCTATGTGTCTTATCATAGAATTTTAAATCATTTTTATCGATATTTCTAATTTCAGTATGTATTTTTCATTTTATATACATACTTCAGCCGTCAATCTTGCTCTCCGGAAAACCGTGAGTAGGAGCAGAGCGATAATTTCAGCAGCTTATGTTGTCGACGGGCAATCTGGAGGTTTCTGCTTTACATCACTTACCAACAAAGCCTGGCTGAGGGTAGACCTTGGTCAGGTTTACAGGGTGGCCAATGTAGTGATAAATAGCACATCGAAAAACAGTTCTGGTAAATCATTAAGTTGATTAGTCGGTATATACAGTAGATCGGTAGAGATTATCTAAATAGAACACAGCATATGTACTGGTACTGGACACTGATTTCAGTTTATTAGATTTAGTATAATTTTCAGTAGAACGAAGGAAATACGCTCGTATATCATGTACTCGTAGACCTGTACATATGTGTTCAATAACAGCGCAATTTAAAAATCTGATGTAGTTTCGGATATCAATATTCGCTTATTCGATTTTGTTTGTTGTTTGATATCACTGCTGGCTCTGTATTCATTTTGGTATTGCTATTTAGGAAATAGAGTTTCGTTTTGAAATCTATATCGCAGAACATCGCACGGTGTTCAGTTCAGATGGTGGTAAGCCTGCATGATTAATTACAAAGCATCTGCGATATAGTACGAAAAATGAAACACCATTTCCATTCTAACACGTTTACTGGACTGCGAAGTGTTAAACTGTGCATATATCGGAAATTAATGCACGCCACAGGCATCCTATGTTTATAAAGCATATTCTGTTGGCCGTGTTAGAATCATTATTATACATTATTATATCCAATGCACTTCAAATCAAGAGCAAGCTCTGCATTATCCCTTATTCTCATCCATAATGAATATTCATTATCAGTATCGAATTTTCTAATCAAAAGTTTGCACTTCAAATTTTAATAACCATATAAATATTTTATGCAGAATATCTAAATGGTGTAACAATCATCATGCACGAGGAGGAAAATACCAAGACTGTTTATAGGCACCGGATACCGAAGTGTAAAAAAATCAAATTCTTTAACCGCACCCTGAACAGACCCGTAAACGCACGTTTTATCAGGCTGGAGTCTACGATTCGGCTGTATGTGTGTGAATTGGAAGTATATAAAGAAGGTAAATAGACCGACATTGGTGCTCTTAAAACCAGGTTTTAAAGGGCCCCAACCGAGGTATTTCTCTGATACGAACGGCATAAATAAAATATCCGATCATCGTCAGACTGCTAAAAGTAGGCACCTACATCGGACGAATAATATATATTCAATTTACCCAATAGGAAACATAATTGTTTTAGTTATACTACCAAGTAGGCAAAATAACAAAGACAGACACACAAAATCCAACTTTAAGAGAGAAAACAAAGTGAAAATATATCTGGCTGAGTGGTAAGGTCGTTAACCTTATAAACATGAGGACATAGGTTTTATTTGTGCAAAATAATCATGGGACATGCAATATATAATATGTAGCTTTGTATTCTAAATTAGTATATGAATTGGAAATTAAAGTATTGATATGTATATAATGGCATAAGCATTACTTCTTATTTGACATGCTGATATTTTTCTTTCATCCTTTTGTCTCAGCCATGTGATACATATAGGATCTGACATGAATTGTCAAATATCACTAAACGAGTTCATGAAAATGTTATTAAGCGAGCCTCTGGGAGCTTAATAAAATTTTCATGAACGAGTTTAGTAAAATTTGATATGAAATGACAATGCATGTCAGATTCCTTTTATCATATGACCTATACTGACAGTAAATTTAGATTATAACAACAAACAAACAAAGCATGAATGAACGGACGAATTACTTTTGTAATCTAACACCAAGAAAATGGTTTCAAATAATATATGAATATTGCGATTTAACGTGTGCATTTCTCATACATTTTCAACACCATATAAATAAAGTTGTATGAAACACATTTAATCCAGCTGTTCGAGTTCAACACACTATGCATATAATTATATAGAATACACGCTCGTGACGCGGAGTGATGTAATTCAGCCTAAAAGTTATATGTAACGTGTTAATATAAGAAAATATGTGATGGGTATATGAAACTGGAACCAACTGTTTGAGCATAATGTTATATGATAAAGTATTTTTCCATATATCATAATGAATCTTAAGCCATTGTTAATGACTTGATTAGACATAACTGATTAAACATATTGCGCAATTAACCGCTAACCGCATGTAAAATAAATGATATATTTGTATTTACTGTAAGGTCACGGTAACTGTAATCAACACTATTATTTAATAGTAATGTGTTAACACTGATTACATTAGTGAAATAATATTAATAGACGAATTGCCAAAAAGAAGAACATTCTTAGAAAAAGAAAAAAAAGGAAATCTATTCAGTTAATTGGAATTAGTTACTATGTGCAAGAGTCTGTACTTAGTCGATACAGGAGTTAACATATCAGGGCACAGTCGGGCAATCATGGTGGGTTAACAAAGGTCCTTAAATCAATCATTATTAGTCGTCCCAAGCAGCATTTGTCGCCAAGACATGTTAAACTGTATCTGTTTATTAAGATTATTTATTAAAATTAATTATTATCTAAAATGAAAAACTAATGAATTAAAACTGCAAAAATACAAATAAAGCTAAAGTCTCAGTAGACGTGTGTTACTGATTTATTTTTTTTTAAAAATCGATAGTATCTAGCTGCATCCCTTTGCATTTATTTAGAACATTTTAACTTGACATGTACGAAAGAGAAACATAGGAACATAAATCTTGTTTACATGCGTTTTGCAAAGGGGGTAGTGCGTGAGTGAGTCTTATTTGTTGAATGCGATTAAAATAAATATAGGAAATATTCGAGATTCAGATTATAAAGACTGATTTTTTTCTAGTTTTTTGCATGTATAAAAGCCAATCAAACCTAATACGTGTTTTACATAAATCCAGCTGACCTTTATTCCGTATGTGCGTACATCAACTAGTTTTTATACATGCATGAAAGCAAGAAAAAAGAAAGAAATTCTAATTGTCAATCCAATGAAGATCATGTAACATTCTGTAATGGCGCCGCTGGTTATCATGATCTAAGATACGGATAATTACATTATCATGTTGTATTTTTTCTGTATTCTACAACTGATATGATAAAGTGTAAAATCTATAATTATAATGAATGAAAATTAATGGTATTTCATTTAAAAGTCCATTTCAGAAATAAGAAACATATTCAATTTTTCATAACTTTTGTTGTTATCATTTCGCTTGTTATTAGACAGTGCATTCAACGTAAAATGAACCACTGCTTGCTAGTCATATCAAAATATGTGTGCGATTAAAATACCATGACACATGGATCTACTTCATGGTCGATAAGTATGTGACAGAAGTCAATATCTGTTTGGCTCAAAAGTCAGCATTTTATACAGTATATCTACTCTTATATATTAATAAAGAGATATACATGTACATATTGTTGTGTTTTCTAGTTTCACACACATGTCCAGATGGAAAATATGGTCCCGACTGCCGTATTCCGTGTGGCAATTGTTTAAACAATGGTCCTTGTGATCCGGACACAGGCCTGTGCGGGGCCTGTGATCCGGGTTTCAAAGGCGACACATGTGAACAAGGTATGATGTTGCAGTATATATATATATATATTAATTCATTACTTTCATTATCCAACAGTTTTGCTTAATGTTTTATATTAAATAGTATATTGCAACAAAGTTATAATGTATGCAACGTGTGACACTTATCATTTCTATTAAAAAAAAAGATGGATGAATGGACAGACACATATACAGACACATTAACGCTTAGATACATTTCTATTTAGGGGATAAGTTAGAAATATCATTAAGTGTAAAAATACAAAAAAACTTATGTAGGTCCTATATAATAAAAGTGTATAAATGTGTAAATGTAATAGTAGATTCCGATGATAATTTCGTCTTTATATACAATTTAGATCTGAGAGAGATGGGGCAATATTCCACAGGTATCAAAAGAAAAAGATAGAGGCAATATTCCACAGGTATCATTATGCATATAAAAATTTATATTGCTTCTAGAATGTGACCATGGTCGGTTCGGTCTATTCTGTACTGGAAAGTGTCGCTGTAAGGAAAATGCGACATGTGATATCGTGACTGGAGCGTGCCCGGAGAGTCGGTGTGCATTCGGATGGGCAGGAAAAAATTGTAACATCAGTGAGTTTCATTTCCTATGTTGTTATTTATTCAGTTCACCATAACGCCAATTATGAGTGACGCTTGATACATTTTAAAGTAACTTATGACTTAAGCATTTCTTATACTTAGGTGTTTAGCTCGCAAAGGCATGAATCAGAAATCACTTATTTTCAACATATGGAGTGTTCTGCATGGCACATTAATCTTACAAATCACTTCCGTGCAGGAAAATCATAATTGTCAATTATCACTAATAATTTGAAACCTTATGATTTTGGTTTTGAATTGACGTTTGAGGTCGCTGAGTTTAAGTTTGGTTTAGTTCAAACTTTATCACACCTCATTCAGTGTGAACGAATGCCTAAACGACATTTTTACGGTTAACTTAATTTGACTGATATTTCCTGCGAGCCAGAAGAGTATCGGTATATAATTTGATTGTGACAGAGTTGTTCAAATTTAATCCACAAAAAAAGAGATAGAATAAATTATAACATCTGGCTGAGTACATTTATACAATCTAAAATTAGCTTTTGAGACATTTAATTAAGGTAATTTTAACATTTGTTTAAAACATAATAGCAAGGCATCGCTTTTTTAAAACAGTTATGTATCGTATATTTGTGCAATGTGTTCGAATTTACTGTATTCCTATTTGTACTTTATTAAAAAATAATATTAGGTCAAATATTTCTGACAAGAGAATGCAGTTTATACGCATTTAAGTAGAAAAATTATGCGAGTTTGATATCAAACATTATATAACCGTCTTCAGGTTTGAATAGAGCACTGGGTAAGGATGTACTTACGGATGGCAGGTCTGTGTATGCATCACGTGTTGTAGACGGCCTGTACACGAATTATGAGTGTATATCTTCATTCACCTTTCTACATGTGGACCTAGGAACGGTGTATGCAGTATTCACCATCACTTTGTATGGCGGTGTGGTGGGTGGGGGTAAGTGTTTTTCCGGCTTGCACTCAGGCGGCCTAATATACGGTAGGATTTTTCTATAAGAGCAAAGCATCCGTATCAATACAAAGAGAATGGTTCTTGCTTTCTGCGTTGTAATTCCTTTACCAAGCCGGAAACCACACATTGATCCCATGAATTCTATCAACTTATATATATGGAATGATATTACACAATGCCTGCTTACTGTAACAATTTACTCATTGACACTGCTATTGTGCTTACTGGTTTAATTATTAAGCATGCTGGCACCTTCACCACGCTCATGCTTGCTGGAAGTTATAACTTGTATGCTGTTCAGGCCATGATGCCTATATCACAATTTCATTTAGCTGACAGTGCAATGTAGCGTAATGAAATATTTCAGCATGCCGGGACTGTATATAATTATAAGCACTGATATTTCAACATTGCAAAGTTACAATGCTTCCAGAACAAATGTGACCACACAATATGAGAGATGCAATCATCACTAAACAAGTTTAAAATTAGCATAACTGCACGTCACATTTTGATACCAGGGGTCGCACGTTCGTATTTTTAACGAAAATTAACGGATATCTCCGGCCTATGACGGACTTTAATTAGCTGTTGCCTAAACCATTTCCCATCCGGTGTGTCCCTTTGTTTTAATTACTCTTTTTTTTTATCGCTACGTTTTATCGCTGCAACAATGTGTCTATTGTCAGATCTCTGTACATATTCGGATTTCAAATTTTGCAAATAATTATTCAATATACGAAAACAAAACTACTTGAACATAGCGCCCTCTGTTACCAATTTTGATATGTCATTATGCCTACTTATATTTTGCCTAGTGCCTAATAACATTTTCAATACTTGTTGATCGCTTCGTGTATGTTGATCTTGGATGCACTACAAATTAACCAAGATAACCACGACTTGATGAAATATACCATTACACCAGATTGAACTGTTATTCATTTAAAGGAAAATATACTAAAGGCATCATGGCCTAAACAGCATACAAGTTACAAAATCCAGCAAGCATGGTATCATTGTCAACAAGCATGGTTAAAATGCCAGCATGCATAACGACTGTAACGCGAGCACTATATTAGTGTCAATGAGTAAATTGTAACAGTAAGCAGGCATTGTGTAATTTTTACCTAAATATCATTCCATATACATTTGTATATATGATTGGATTATCATCGAAAAATCAATAAAGATAGCTGTTCTGGAAGCGTCCAAGTCAGAAAAAGCTCTCCAGCTAAAGGGTGTATTTCATCCTTTTTTATCAATGTTAAATTACGACATCATGACCTACTTTCACGCGCACTGTCTCAACTTTACATTAGTCTACTATGTTGTATTAAACTAGCATTCACTCCATTGAAGCACTGTGGGATTGCTCTTTGGTGAAGTGGTTAAAGTGACGGCTTGCTGATCCGAGGCCCAGTGTTCTATCCCCGGGCGAAGTTAGATATTTTCCCCTTCAAACCAATGATTATTTACTTTGCACAACACTATAAGTTAATATATGAAAAATGATGTCAGAAAAAAAAACCGGTAAGTCGTGGCCAAATTTATGATAACGCAGTGGATCTCCAAATCCACAGACGTAGAAAGTAAGGGCGTTAATACGAATCCTGCTCATTTTTTTTTTCAATTTTCTTATCAATATATTTTTGAGCGTCTGATGTTTATTCATATTTGCTATTCTTTCAATAACATATATTGCCTATTGCAGTTCTAACTGGGTGTCTTTCCTCCATCCGAAATCATCTGGACGTCGCTATTTGACTAAAAAATTGACGTAGCGACGGTACATTCGAAAATAACAGCAATATTACAATACACTTATTTTTGAGACGAGTTTTGATGTTATCAGGTATCATAGCTTAATGAATATTATTTTACAGAACAATGTTGGGTGATTACATGTGAACAATTTCACATTTACAACCACCTAATTTGCAAGTTACAATCTACAAATTACAAATCCTCAAATATACACGTTACAAATCTACCAGTTAAAAATCTCTGATTTCATTTAGAAAATGACAATGTCCTCGTTAGGTGATGATACTGGATACAGACAGCACTGATTTAGAAATAGAACGAAATCCTGAATGACGGTCATAATCAGTATACAATGTATCTAAAAGACATTAGAGACTTGTAGATTTGTAACGTGTATATTTGTATCTTGTGTTTTTGTAACTTGCAAAATAGGTGGTGATAAATGTAAAGTACGATTTTGTTTTGATGTCCTCTTCAATATTCCACAATTGTATAAATGCATGCTACAATCTTACAATATATATATATATATATATATATATAACCTTTGTGTCATTGTTTCAGGCATAATCATTTACGTCCACAGGGACAAAGACACCAATGTCAGCTCTAAAGTCACCATCGAAACAGACACGGTATTCTACACCCATACGTTTGTCCCTCCCGTCATGGCACGTTATGTAACGATAAAAAAAAGATTTATGATTGATTACGCCGATATTTGTGAGTTGGAAATATATGGAGGTAAATCAGGGAACAATCTACTGTTTTTTGTTGGGTTTGTTTAATCAAACTTTATAAGCAGTCTTAAGGATGTCTAGAATACTGCTATACAAATACCGTAAAATGACTCCTATCATTGACAATTAGCCAAAATTAAATCAAGAATACAATAAAGATGTTAATAACTATTTAAAATTATGCAATTGATCAGACCTAAATTATAATTTACATCAATTAGGAAACAAGTTGTGCCTAATTATTTTATTGATAAGAAAGGGTTGGTGAAATAAAAGACCTAAACCAACAGATTCCGGTATGTTTGTAACCACAATTTCGGGTAATCAGTTAAATATAGAATAATTATGGTATCCCCGAAGCAGTTGCTTGCGGTATCATATGACACGTTTCGCAACATGGCGTCTTCACTAGTTCCGGGTAGCGAATTCGTAAGTTTAGTCTATGAAGTGAGCGCATGCGCGAAGAGGGAATGTTGAAAAGTGACGGCAGATGAAAATAGATTTAAAAATTCTAAATATAGTTTTAATACAGTTCGTGACATTATTGCCTGTAATGGGGAAACCATCCATTTTTTACAATCATGGATGATTGCATTGGATGAACATGCGTCCGCTGATAGGTATAACTAGACGTAATACACACATACAGTTAAAAAATCAAAGTCATAGTCAATGACCATCTTTGCACGACCTGCTTTGA
>CM037784.1:15793618-15808942 GCA_021229015.1 Solen grandis
CTGAAGTAAGTTTCAAACATAGGACCTTTAAACAAAATAAAGTTTCGGGTTGTCCTTAGTCTATGACTCATGTTCTAAGATAATTCTTAGTTCTTTCATTGCACTGATTTGGGAAAATATAATGTCAATTTTTCAGCATAAACAGAAATAACCGGGGTGATCATTAAATAAAATTTCTTTCCTGCTTTTTGCTTTAACACAGCTTGCAGAAAGCCCTATCATCGTTTTCACGAATGCATCTAGTTTTTTTATTCTTTTTTTTCTTCAAACTAAAGTTTATTTTTATATTTTGCAATAGTCTAGGACGATTAAATTTTTGGCGTATTGTCACGTGAGGGAAATTTTGATTTCAATGATTTTCGCCCCCTATGGTAAGACGTCAGAGCAAAAAGTAAAAAAGGTTTTTCGCCCCTCTACAGCCGTCATTTATTCGGTTTTTCTTAAAAAATTTCCCCGAGGTCTCATAAATAAAGGTGTGAACCCGTCAGCTAACCGAAATTCCCAAAGCCCAAAAGTTTGTGGATGAAAAAGATTCGAAACATAGGACCGAAATTCATTTTGGGGATTAAAGAGCTTCAGGAAAAAAAAGAAATTTGAAATTTACACATTTCAGTTACAAAATTCTACATTATTTTGAGTCGTGACGTCATATGAGCATGTGAGGTCAAAGCTATTTTAAATTTTTCTTTTAAAGGGCAATATTTCGACATGATGCCAGTTGTTCGTAATGAAAATTTCAGGTTAGAGGTAAAGTATGGCTTTAAACAAAAAGCATCTTCGCACCCATGACTCCTGCGTCACAGCTAAAAATAGTGAAAAATGTTTTCGCGCTCTACACCCGTCATTTTGGGGTTTTTCTTCAATTTTTCACAGAGGACTCAGAATAAAAGGGTGCATATCTGGCAAACCCAAATTCCGAAGACCGAATTTTGGCAAAATAAAATCGATCTGGGCCCGAAAATTTCTTTAGGTTTAAAAAGAGCTTCAGGAAGATAGAAGTTGAACTTACACGTTTGCTTTGCAGAATTTTACATAATTTTGAGTCGTGACGTAAAGGGACGCATTGACGTCAAAGATCTTCTTAATTTTTATTTAGGGAAATGATTTCGAGTGATGCCATTTTGTTCAAATAATGAAATTTCGGGGTTAGACGTAAACTACCCTTTTTAAACAAAAGCATCTCAGCACCATGACGTCATTGACTCACACTAAAAAATAGTGAAAAATGGTGTTCGGCTTACAGCCGCCATTTATGGTCGGTTTTTTTTAAATTTTCACATGGTACATCTTAAAACAAAGGTGTGCATACCCTGTCAGAAAACCAAAAACCCCGAAAGACCAAAGTTCTGGGGGCTGAAAAAAGATTCAGCTAGGACCGAAAATTTTTTTTGGTTAAAGAGTTTCAGAATGGAAAAAAAGTTGAAATTTACACTTGGTTTTCTACAAAATTTTTTACTACGTAATTTTGAGTCTTGACGTCAATACGTCATGTGACGTCAAAAACATTTTTTAATTTCATTTTAAACAAGTTTTGACATGACCAGTTGTTCAGAAAAAAAAAAAAATTTTTCCAAAGTTCACGAAAATTTTTACCCCCCTTTGACAAAAAAATTTTCAGCACCCTAAAACTATGTGACGAAAGCAAAAAGAAGTCCTTTAAAAAAAAAAAAATTTAAAAAAGGGAGAGTTTTTAAAAAAATTTTTTTCTAAGGGAAATTTTAATTTTAAAAATTTTTAAATTTTTAGCAAAAAAGTCCTATCTTTTTTAAATCAACGAATAAAAAATTTTATTATTCTTTTTTTTTTTCCTCTTATATTTGTTTTTTTTGGGTTTTTGCCATTAAACCTCGAAAAAAGAAAATTTTATGGCATATTTTAAAACCCCGAGCTTTCGGATCAATAAATTTTTTTATTCTTTGGACTCTTTTAAACGTCAGATTTGACGGGGTTTTAAAATTTGGGGACGGGGGGTTTTTCCCCCTTTTTCTGGTTTGATTGTTACCAAAATTTCCGTTTTGTGTTGGGGGTCTAGTTGTGCACCCCGGTCCTTTTTCCAAATTTAAAAAAGGGAAATTTTTTGGGGTCCGTTGGGGGTTTGGTAAATTTCAAAATGGTAAAAAATTTTTCGTTCCCGTTTAGCTAGAAAGCTATATTTTGGGGTTTAAATTTTTGTCTATAGGTTTCTTTACTTTTGAAAAATGAAGTTTTTTGACGCACGGGGCGTTTGCTTTTAAAAATTTCGTTTTAAAAAATTTAAGGGTTTTTAACCCTGTAGGCTTTTTTTTTTTGTTTTTCTTTAAAATTTTTTCTGAAAAACCCGTTTACTTTCGGGGGGCCCCGCCCCTTTTCCCCTTTTTCGGAAAACCCCCCAAAAAACCCAAGGCCCTTTTTTATAAATTTTTTGGGTTTTTTCTTCCCCTTTTAAAAAAACTAAAAAAAAGGGAAAAAAAAATTCTATCGAACTTTTTGCTTTTAAAATTTGGGTTTTCTTAAAAAGCCTTTAAAAAGATTATTTAGTTTTTTTGGGGGGTTTGAATCGGTTGAGTTTGGCAAAAAAAAAAAAAAAAATTTGGTTTCCCCCCAGTGTGTTTTTAAAACGGGTTTAATCTCGAAATCATTTGTTTTTTGAAAAAATTTGAGTTTTTTATTTGTAGCCCAAAGGTTTGGGCCGGGTTTTTTTGATTTAAAATTTTAAATTGATTGACCAAGTTTCCTGGAAAAGGGGGAAAAAAACAAAAATTGGCAAAAACTTTGGGATTTTTTCTTTTTAAAAAGGGGGGTTTTAAAAGTTGTACTAAAAAAAAATTTTTAAAAAGATTTCCTAAAAGTTTAAACGTGGAAAGTAGAAAATTTTTTGGAAAAAAAATTTGGGGGCCAAAATTTTTGGGAAAAATTTTACCCAAAGTATAAAATTTAAATTCAAAAAAAAAAAATTTAAAATGAAAATTTTAGGTTTTTTTTCGTTATGAAGATTTTTTACGGCTTAATTTTAAAAACCCCTTATTAAATAAAGTCAACATATTAAAAAAAATGGATGTAGAGAATTTTTTGGAGATTTTTTTGGTTTTCCTTTAAAGTTTTTAAATTTTATCTTTTTTGGGGAATTACATCAAAAAAAAATTTTAAACATATAAAATTTTTGTGTTCGCCCCATGTCAGATTTTTCCCGGGGTTTATTTAAGAATCTTTAAAAATGGTTTTAACATTAAGCAAGTGAGATTTTTTTATTTTGGCACCTTGAGTTTTGAAATTGATCAAGAAAAAAGGAAAGTTACAAAAAAAAAATACGAATTTAAACCCAAATTTTAAAAAATTTTCATAAAATTTCCTACTTTCGCTTTCATCTTAATTGAAACATTTTCGGAAATTTGTAAGTTTACAGTATGTATTAGTCATTTTTAAAAATTTTAAAAAAAAAAAAATTTTTTCTTATATCATTTTTGATTTTTTCTAGCTTTTTCAGGTGTTTTTTTTTCCCCGGGGGCCGAGTGTTTAGAGCGTCCGCCCCGGGAGCGGGAGGTCGTGGGTTGATACCAAAATCGTAAAAAATGGGCTGTTATTGCTCCCTTGCTTGAACCTTTGCATATAAGGGTAGTTGCAGGACTGGTTGGCCCGGTATCGGATAATGTGACTGGGGGTGGTATCTTTCCCACATGTCTACGCGTGATACTGCGTGTGGCAGCACTATAACTGCATTTGGGAGACATCGTCTCCAAATGACTGAAATACTGTCGGTGGGACGTTTTTTAAACCCAACCCAAAAAAACAAACAAACCCAAAAAAAGTTTTTGACAAAGATTTAATTTTTTTTGTCAAATCATTTTATTTACGTTACTTATGAATAAACAGTTGCAGCATTCGTTTCCCATTTAAACCTTTGAGCGTTTTGGCACGTCATTTAGAAACCCTTGTTGAAAAATTGCAATTTCCCGACTTTATTGTTGCATTATGATAAATTTTTTGTACAAGCTATATTCCAAATTTATGATAAATGATAACCTATGTGAAATTTTTGTTTTAGTACAATGTAATTTAATTGCCAGCTTGAGTTTTTATGATCGTGTATAAGTGTAGGGCATTTGAAACAAAATTTTATCAACACATGTAAACCGTTCCCAAGGGCGCTGCAAACTAATTTGTCTGTTAAAGCGGCGTTTTAACAGTGCCGATTATGGGGTCCCGTTTGAGATCAGGCAGGCTTTTCGACACGAAAAAAACGAAAAAAAATCGGATTTCTTTCCTCAATGTCCTTCATTTTCTGAACGCGTCGTATATGTTCGTAACAGAGTCCTACGGATGGGAATGGTTTCCGGGAGAGGTCGGCCAACACTCCTGACAGTTAGGTTTCGTCCCCGTAACATTCGGGAAAAACCCGCCGTTTTTTTAGGGGGATTTCAAAACGTGATGTCGTGCAGTTCTGCTTTTATGGTTTTGAATCGGATTGAGAAGGGTTTAAACGGGACGAATTCTGCTTGGGGAAAAGGTGGTTTTGGGGGCGCCTCCCGGGAAAAATTTTTCTGATTTTTGTCGTGATTAAATTTTAAATGTTTTTAAAATTTTTTTAAAAATTTGAATTTCCAAACCAAGAATTTTCCCGGATCTTGGGTCAGACTTTTTAAAATTTTAATCCGGGAAAGGGCCCTTTTTTGGACGGCAGTAAAAATCCTGAATGTATTTTCCTTGGCAAAAAATTTTTTTCTTTTTGGGGTTTTTTGTCGTCTCTTTTGGTTTTTTGTTTTTAAAACGTTATTTGAATTTTACTTACGAGGGGTACACGCCCTTTGACGATTTTTATTGCCCCCCGGTAGCATTTACTATTTTTTTCCGCGATGTACACGAAAAAAAAAAAAATTTTGAATGCAAATTAAGGGTTTAATTTTAATGTTTATTTTTTTGAATACCTAAAAAACAAACCAATATTACAATGGAATTTCAGGCCATTTATTTTGGTACCTAAAATTTAGTAAAATTGGTCAAGTTATAAGAAAGCGATATCAAATAAAGATTTATTAGTCCCCTCCGAGTTCCCCACCGGAGGGGACTATAGGTTTGCCCTCCGTCTGTCCGTCCTCTGTCTGTCCGCTCAAATCTGGATCCCGCGATAACTTAATAACTAAGCAAGCTAACTTGATGAAACTTGGTTTATGACTAGATGCCAATGTGGTAGATTATGCACGTCGTTTTATTTTTGTTCTTCGATTAAAAATTGTGGTTGCTATGGTAACGGAAATAGTAAAAATTTATGGCCAAAAAAATGGATCCCGCGATAATTTAAAAAATAAAGCAAGCTAATTTGATGAAACTTGGTATATACTAGAGGGGCAATGTGTCGATTATGCACGTTGTTTTATTTTTGTTTTTCAACTAAAATTGTTTGTTGCTATGTTTAATGGAAATAGTGAAAATATGGCAAAAATGGGATCCCATGATAACTTTATAACTAAGCAGCTAACTTGATGAAACTTGGTATATGACTAGATGGCAATTGTAGATTAGCACATCATTTAATTTTTGTTCTTCAAACAAAAATTTGTTGTTGCTATGTTAATGGAAATAGTGAAAAATGCAAAAAGGATCCATGATAACTTTATAACTAGCAAGCTAACTTGATAAAATTTGGGGTATATACAGATGGCAATGTGTTGAGATTATGCACATTGTTTTATTTTTTTATTCGACTAATTGTGGTTGCTATGGTAACGGAAATTAGTGAAAATATGGCAAAAAAATGGGATCCCGCGATAACTTTATAACTAACAAGCTAACTTGATGAATCTTGGTATATGACAAATTTGCAATGTGTCGATTATGCACGTTGTTTATTTTTGTTCTTAACTAAAAATTGTTGTGGCTATGTATGGAAATAGTGAAAATTATGGCAAAAATGGATCCCATGATAACTTTATAACTAAGCAAGCAACTTGATGAAACTTGGTATATGACTAGATGGCAATATGTAGATTATGCACATCTTTTAAATTTTTTTGTTCTTCAACTAAAATTTGTTGTTGCTATGTTAATGGAAATATGAAAATATGGCAAAAATGGGATCCCATGATAACTTTATAACTAAGCAAGCTAACTTGATGAAACTTGGTATATGACTAGATGGCAATATGTAAGATTATGCACATCATTTTATTTTTGTTCTTTGACTAAAATTGTGGTTCTATGGTAACGGAAATAGTGAAAATATGGCAAAAAATGGGACCCCCGCGCCCGCGATAACTTTATAATAAATTTTAAAAGGCATGTATATAGTCGGGGTGGAGATGCGAGTGAAAGTTCTCATTTCTCATCAACAAACTTAAAAAAAACATTTTGGATCAGGAAAAGGTAACTATTATTAATTCTATTCTTGCATCTGTCTTGCTTGCATGAATTGTATAGTGGGCACAGCAGAGACAACAACTTACATGTAAGTCTTGCTTAAATGGTCATAACTTAAAAATTCCCTTACATTTACTTTAACCAAAGTCTTGTTTTTCTTGGACCAAAATTCTGGTTGGTGTGGTAATGGAAAAATTATTTCACCTCACCGGTAGGGGACTCATGGGGTTGCTTTCAACACCAGTTACTTGTTTATTTTTGGAATATGGCTTTTTTAAAAAAAAATTTCATGCATGAGAAGTCCATACGAAAAAAAAAGTAAAAGGTAGGGAAAAAAAATATATATTCTTTCTTAAACGGAATTTAAACTTTATATTTTTCAATGTTAGCAGAAGTCCTGTCATTCGTATCAACGAATGAAATCTAGTTAGGACTTTCTGCCTAAAGCAGAAAGTCCTATTGGGTTTGTACTGTTTATTAGGACTTTCTGCCTAAAGCAGAAAGTCCTATTTTGGTTTGTACTGTTTATTAGGACTTTCTGCCTAAGCAGAAAAGTCCTATTGGGGTTTGTACTGTTTATTAGGGCTTTTCTGCCTAAAGCCAGAAAGTCCTATTGGCTTTGTTATGTTTTTTCTTCTTTTAGGACTTTCTGCTAAAGCAGAAAGTCCTATTGGGTTTGTTATGTTTTATTATTATTATTATTCTTTCTTCTTCCTAAACTAAACGCTTTTTTTATATGTTGCAATAGTCTTAGGACGATAAAATTTTTAGGGCTTATTAGCCACGTGAGGAAATTTTTGATTTCAATGATTTTCAGCACCCTATGGAAGTCACATGACGTCACAGCTAAAAAATAGTGGAAAAATGGTGTTCGCGCTCTACAGCGTCATATATGTCGATTTTCTTCAATTTTCACAGATGGTACATCTTGGAATCAAAGTTTGCATATCTGTCAGCGCCTACCGAAATTCCGGAAGACCGATTTTCTGTGGCTGAATAAATATTCGAACTTAGGACCGAAATTTCTTTTTAGGGATAAAGAGCTTCAGAATGAGATAGAAAGTTGAAACTTACACAGTTTGCAGTTCTGCAGAATTTTACAAATTTTTTCGAGTCGTGACGTCTTATGACGTCATGTGACGTCATATGCATATTCTTAATTTTCATTTTTGGACAATGAATTCGACATGAGCCATTTGTTAAGAATAATGAAAATTTCGAGTTATGAAAGCAAAGTATTTTTTTTGAAACAAAAGCATCTTACCCCATGCTCACATACGTCCAGCAAAAATGTAAAAAAGGGTTCGGCTCTACACCGTCATTTATGGTCAGTTTTTTTTCTTCAAATTTTTCCAGATGGACCTTTTAAAGCCCGGGTGTCAACCTGTCAGCTAACCAAATTTCCCAAAAAGACTAAGTTCTGGGGCTGAAATAAGATTCGAACATAAACCGAAAATTTCTTTTTTAGAAAAAGAGTTTCAAGAGATGAAATTAAAAACTTACACAGTTTGCATTTTTCTGCAGTTTTTCTACATTATCTTGTTTTGACGTCATTACTCTTGTGACGTCATAAGCATACTTCTTAATTTTCTTTTTTAGGGAAATGATTTTGACATGAATGCCAGTTTTTTCAAATAACGAAAAATTTCAGAGTTTGACAGTAAAGTATGCCCTTTTGAACAAAACATTTTTAGTCATAGACCACATACGTCCAGCAAAAAAAAATGAAAAGGGTTTTTCGCACCTACAGCCGTCATTTATTGCAATTTTTTTCAATTTTCACAGATGGAATTTTGAAACTCAGAGTCATATCCTGTCAGCTAACCAAACTTCCAAAAGACGAAGTTCTGTGGCTGAAAAAAGATTCAAACATAGGACCAAAAATTTTCATTTTAGATTAAAGAGCTTCAGATGAAAAAAGGGTTGAAACTTACACAGTTTGCAGTTTTGCAAAATTTTCCATATATTTTGAGTTTTGACGTCTATGACGTCTCTTGACGTCAAAAACCCTTTACTTTTTAATTTTCTTTTTAAGGCAATGATTTGACATGATGCCATTGTTCAGAATAACAAAATTTCAGATTTTTAAATAAAGATCCCCTTTTGAACAAAGCCTTTGCACACTATGAGCAGTGACGTCAGCTAAAAATAGTGAAAAATGGTGTTTCACGCTCTACACCGCCATTTAGGGTGGGTTTTTCTTAAAAATTTTCCAGAGGGTACATCTTAAAAATTTTAAGTGGCAATCCGTCGCAAAACCGAAATTCCGAAAGACCGAAGTTGTGGGCAAAATAAGTTCGAACTTGCCCAAAAAATTTCATTTTTAGGATTAGAGAGCTTCAGGATGGAAGAAGGGGGGGGGGGTTGAAACTTAAACATTTTGCAGTTCTGCAGAATTTCTACTATTTTTAAGTTTTGACGTCTAGACGTCATGTGACGCCAGACAATACTTGTTCTTCTCATTTGCACAATTCGGAAAAAATTTTCAATTGTTCAGCATAACAGAAATACTACCAGAGGTGATCATTACGAAATTTCTTCTCCTGCTTTTGCATTAAACAGCTTCAAAAGTCCTATCATTCGTTTTCACGAATGCATCTATATTATTATTATTATTATTTTTCACCTTTTGAGGTTCAAATTAAAACAGGTTCCATGGCCACAGCATGAAATTTTAACGGATCAAGTGACTTTGGCCCCTTTTGAATCACTAATTTTCAAACTTCATTGACGTCATGGACGTCACAGCTAAAAAAAAGTGAAAAAAAGGTGGTCGCGCTCTACAGCCGCATTTATGGCGATTTTCTTCAAATTTTTCCCGATGGACATCTTTAAAATAAGGGGGCTATTCCGTCACTCCAAAATTCCGAAAATACCAAAATTTTGTGGGTGAAATAAGATTTGAAAATAGGACCGAAAATTTCATTTTAGGATAAAGAGCTTTAGGGGGAAAAAAAAAGAAATTTTAAACTTTTCAACTTGCAGTTCTGCAGAATTTTTAATATTTTTTTAGTCGTGACGTCAATACTCAAGTACGTCATAAGCATATTTATTGATTTTCTTTTGGGGGAATGATTTTGACATGATCCAGTAGTTTTAGAATAAAAGAAAAGTTCAAGTTATGACAGTAAAATATGCGCTTTTAAAAAAAACCTTCACACCCTATGACGTCACAAACTCAGAGCTTAAAAATTGGGAAAAATGGTTTCCCCTCTACAGCCCTCATTTATGTCGATTTTTTTCAATTTTTCACAGATGGACATCATGAAACTAAAGTGTAAAATCCTGTCAGCTAACCGAAATTCCGAAAGACCGAAGTTCTGTGGCTGAAATAAGATTCGAACATAGGACCGAAAATTTCATTTTAGGATTAAAGAGCTTCTGGATGAGATAGAAAGTTGAAACTTACACAGTTTGCAGTTCTGCAGAATGTCTACATATATTTTGAGTCGTCACGTCATATGACGTTATGTGACGTCATAAGCATACTTTTTAATTTTTATTTTAGGGCAATGATTTCCACATGATGCCAGTTGTTCAGAATAATGAATATTTCAGAGTTATGACATTAAAGTATGCGCTTTTAAACAAAAGCATCTTCAGCACCCTATGACGTCATATGACGTCAGAGCTAAAAATAGTGAAAAATGGTGTTCACGCTCTACAGCCGTCATTTATGGTCGGATTTTCTTCAAATTTTCACAGATGGTACATCTTGAAATTAAGGTGTGCATATTCTGTCACCTAACCGAAATTTCGAAAGACCGAAGATCTGTGGCTTAAATAAGATTCGAACATAGGACCGAAAAATTCATTTTAGGATTAAAGAGCTTCAGGATGAGATAGAAAGTTGAAACTTACACAGTTTGCAGTTCTGCAGAATTTCTATATATATTTTGAGCGTTGCGTCATATGACGTCATGTGACGTCATAAGCATACTTCTTGATTTAATTTTAGCGCAATGATTTCAACATGATGCCAGTTGTTCAGAATAATGAAAATTTCAGAGTTATGAGAGTAATGTATGCGCTTTTTAACAAAAGAATTTTCAGCACTTATGACGTCATGTGACGTCAAAGCTAAAAGAAGTCCATACGAAAAAAAGTAAAGGGTAGAGAATTTAATATATATTCTTTCTAACGGTATTAATCTTAATATTTTTCAATTTTAGCAGAAAGTCCTATCATTCGTATCAACGAATGAAATCTAGTTCTTTTTTTCTTCCTAACTAAACGCTTATTTTTCTATGTTGCAATACTCCTAGGACGATGAAATTTTTATGACTTATTAGCCACGTCAGGAAATTTTGATTTCTATGATTTTCATATGCCTATGACGTCATATGACGTCACATTTGAAATATGCTACAAAAGTTTGTACGCGGTCTACAGCCATTGTTTGTGAACCGATTTTCATCAAATTTTCACAGATTGTGTATATTAAGTTCTAGTTGTGCATCCCGGTGTCCGTTTTTCAAAATTCGAAAAGTCCATGGTTCTATAGCGAATCCAAGATTCGAACCAAGGTCGTAAAGTTTTAAATGCTTATAAAATCTGTCCTATTTAGGAAAGAAAGTTGATATTTAGTCAGTATATAGGTCTCTAGAAGTTTTAAAAATTTTGTGAAAATATTGTCATATGACGTCACGTGACGTCATTATATGATAATGTATTTCTAACATTAACAAGAATATTTCTATATGTTGAAATTGTCGAAAGGCAATGAAAATTTAAAGACACATGCTTCAAACGCTGAAATTTTGATTTCTATGATTTTCATATGCCTATGACGTCATATGACGTCACACTGGAAATATGCAACAAAAGTTTGTACGCGGTCTACATCCATTGTTTATGAACCGATTTTCATCAAATTTTCACAGAATGTGTATATTAAGTTCTAGTTGTGCATCCCGTTGTCCGTTTTTCAAAATTCGAAAAGTCCAAGGTTCTATAGCGATTCCAAGATTCGAACCAAGGTCGTAAATTTTCAAATTCTTATAAAATCGGTCCTATTTGAGATAGAAAGATGATATTGGGTCAGTATATAGGTTCTGGGAGTCTTAAACATTTTGTGAAAATAAATGTCATATGACGTCACGTGACGTCATTATATGATAATGAATTTCTAATTCTAACAAGTTTATTTCTATATCTTGAAATTTATGAAGGGCAATGAAAAATTAATGCCGCATGCTTCAGATGCTGTAATTTCGATTTCAAAGATTTTCAGAAGCCTATGACGTCATATGACGTCACACTTGAAATATGCAACACAAGTTTGTACGCGGTCCAGAGCCATTGTTTATGAACCGATTTTCATCAAATTTTCACAGAATGTGTATATTACGTTCTTATTGTGTATACCGGTGTCCGTTTTTCAAAATTCGAAAAGTCCAAGCATATATGGCGGATCCAAGATTCGAACCAATGACGTCAATATTTAAATGCTTATAAAAACTGTCCTATTTGAGATAGAAAGTTGAAATTTTGTCAGTTAGTAGGTCTCTGGGTGTCTTAACAATTATGTGAAAATAAACGTCATATGACGTCACGTGACGTCATTTGTTTATTATTATTATTCTTTTCTTCTTCCTAACTAAACGCTTATTTTAATATGTTGCAATAGTCCTAGGACGATGAAATGTTTATGGGTTATTAGGCACGTGAGGAAATTTTGATTTCACCCCTACTGCATATATGTAGCCATATCTCAATAAATATCGATTTTTGTAAATATATGTATGAATACGAATTATAGCTGAATAATTGACGTTTCCAAAGATATTTAGTTTATTAAAATTGGTTTACGCAATACAAAGTTATAAGCAAAAAAACTAAATGAAATGAAGCTAATTTTGCTGATAATATGCTGTTTTCTTGAGGTTTAACAGTCAATATCTCAGAAACGACTGAAGATAAGTTTATACATTATGCATGTAAAATGTAGCATGTTTTAAGAGCTTTCTAACGGTACCAAGTTTATTGAAATTGGACTTCATATAAGAAAGTTACATGGAGAATAAGATATTTCATAATCATGCATCATAAAAATATGGAAAAGGTCACGCGCAGGGGTCACCAAGCTAAAATAGTTGCGCAACGACTTAAAAAAAAAAAAAAAAAAAAAAAAAAAAAATCAAATTGCAATTGATGGGCTATATCTTGATTTTTTTTTTTGTTGTTGTTGTTTTTTGTCGAATGTTGACTGTTTCCAAAATAAGCATTGAAGTTAATACATGTACAACGGCACAAGACAAAAATCCGTATTTGCAACACTATGTAGCTAGCGAGCAGTTTGCAAGCCTTGAAAAATTCACACGCAGCCCCACATTTTAGACCATCTAAAAACTGCATTGTTATGCTAACGATATTTATATTGCATCAGTTTGTAGGCTGGGATGTTACCTTTCAAAATATCACCATAGTTCGAAATTCCAGGAATTTATGGCAAAACTACGGAAGCCCAAACACGCCAAAATCGCTAAATACGATTAACTACGTTACAGGTGTCGAAAGGATATAGCACTATACAAATATTCAATACTTCTTCCTAATGAGGCTAAAATTAAACAAGGTTACAACTGAGCTGGAGTGATGAAATTCTATGTGTGATGAAAGTTAGAAACTTACATTTGAACACTGTTTCATTTTTCTTTTATGTCATATGACATAGTATAAATGTTGTATGTAAACTACATGTGCAAGATATGGGCGGACTTTTATTAAAATTCACAGAATGTGTTCTATTTGTGCTATTTTATATAGAAATAGAGGAGATAGAAAGTTGCAATTTGGACAGATTATCTATTATGTCATCTCTATATATACTATATAAAGCAGATGTTGCAGAAAGTCCTATCATTCGTTTAAACGAATGACATCTAGTTATTATTATTATTCTTTTTTTCTTCCTAACTAAACGCTTATTTTTCTATGTTGCAATACTCCTAGGACGATGAAATTTTTATGACTTATTAGTCACGTTAGGAAATTTTGATTTCTATGATTTTCATATGCCTATGACGTCATATGACGTCACATTTGAAATATGCTACAAAAGTTTGTACGCGGTCTACAGCCATTGTTTGAGAACCGATTTTCATCAAATTTTCACAGATTGTGTATATTAAGTTCTAGTTGTGCATCCCGGTGTCCGTTTTTCAAAATTCGAAAAGTCCATGGTTCTATAGCGAATCCAAGATTCGAACCAAGGTCGTAAATTTTTAAATACTTATAAAATCTGTCCTATTTAAGATAGAATTTATCTTAATGATAATGTATTTCTAATATTAACAAGAATATTTCTATATGTTGAAATTGTCGAAAGGCAATGAAAATTTAAAGACACATGCTTCAAACGCTGAAATTTAGATTTCTATGATTTTCATATGCCTATGACGTCATATGACGTCACACTGGAAATATGCAACAAAAGTTTGTACGCGGTCTACAGCCATTGTTTATGAACCGATTTTCATCAAATTTTCGCAGAATGTGTATATTAAGTTCTAGTTGTGCATCCCGGTGTCCGTTTTTCAAATTCGAAAAGTCCATGGTTCTATAGCGAATCCAAGATTCGAACCAAGGTCGTAAATTTTTAAATGCTTATAAAATCTGTCCTATTTAAGATAGAAAGTTGATATTTAGTCAGTATATAGGTCTCTAGAAGTTCTAAACATTTTGTGAAAATATATGTCATATGACGTCACCTGACGAATTTTATATGTTGAAATTGTCGAAAGGCAATGAAAATTTAAAGACACATGCTTCAAACGCTGAAATTTAGATTTCTATGATTTTCATATGCCTATGACGTCATATGACGTCACACTGGAAATATGCAACAAAAGTTTGTACGCGGTCTACAGCCATTGTTTATGAACCGATTTTCATCAAATTTTCGCAGAATGTGTATATTAAGTTCTAGTTGTGCATCCCGGTGTCCTTTTTTCAAAATTCGAAAAGTCCAAGGTTCTATAGCGATTCCAAGATTCGAACCAAGGTCGTAAATTTTCAAATTCTTATAAAATCGGTCCTATTTGAGATAGAAAGATGATATTGGGTCAGTATATAGGTCTCTGGAAGTCTTAAAAATTTGTGAAAATAAATGTCATATGACGTCACGTGACGCCATTATATGATAATGAATTTCTAATTCTAACAAGATTATTTCTATATCTTGAAATTTTCGAAGGGCAATGAAAAATTAAGGCCGCATGCTTCAGATGCTGAAATTTCGATTTCAAAGACTTTCAGAAGCCTATGACGTCATATGACGTCACATTTGAAATTGACTACGAAAGTTTATACACGGTCCAGAGCCATTATTAATGGGCCGATTTTCATCAAATTTTCACAGAATGTGTATATTAAGTTCTAGTTGTGCATCTCTTTATCCGTTTTTCAAAATTCGAAAAGTCCATGGTTCTATAGCGAATCCAAGATTCGAACCAAGTTCGTAAATTTTTAAATGCTTATAAAATCGGTCCTATTTGAGATAGAAATGTGATAATTGATCAGTATATAGGTCTCTAAGAGTCTTAAACATTTTGTGAAAATAAATGTCATATGACGTCACGTGACGTCATTATATGATAATGTATTTCTAATATTAACAAGAGTATTTCTATATGTTGAAATTGTCGAAGGGCAATGAAAATTTAATGACAAATGATTCAGACGCTGAAATTTCGATTTCAATGATTTTCAGAAGCCTATGACGTCATATGACGTCACATTTGAAATGACTACGAAAGTTTGTACACGGTCCAGAGCCATTATTTATGGGCAGATTTTCATCAAATTTTCACAGAATGTGTATATTACGTTCTTATTGTGTATACCGGTGTCCGGTTTTTCAAAATTCGAAAAGTCCAAGCATCTATGGCGGATCCAAGATTCGAAACAAGGACGTCAATTTTTAAATGCTTATAAAAACTGTCCTATTTGAGATAGAAAGTTGAAATTTTGTCAGTTAGTAGGTCTCTGGGT
>CM037784.1:15809042-15859042 GCA_021229015.1 Solen grandis
TCACAGTGCCTTTGTATGAAGTGTGTAGGAAAGAATCTTCATTGAATATGTCTGTAGGAACAATTTAAATATCCTCATGTGGAGCACAAAGTCAACGCATGTACCTGAAACCCTGAGTGAAGCTAATGTGTTTTTTACACCATCAGAATTGTTAAACAACACCAATTAGATAGGCCAATATGTTTAAACTATTGAAGCGTTTAATTTGAAATCCGGTATTTTGTGATTGATCTAATTTTATGGGCAGATAATTTGTTTAACTATATGACCTTGCTTATTGCAGTTGTCTCCCTTCTATGTGAACTTTTTTTTTCTAAAAGGCTTTTTTGTATTAATAAAGCAATTCAGTAACAGTTGTTTACTCACAGAGGGCTCCTAAAAATAATTATTGCTTTATATTAAATGGCACTTGATGTCCAAACAGATATCGCATTATATTGGAAGACATTGTAACCAATTTAAGATTTGGGGTCCCTGGTTTGAACCATGTTACGTAAGCAGTTGTATTATATTGGAGCTAAAAGTATTGAATATTCACTGGATATACACTGTTACAGTTAGGTTTTCTGCAGTTCATGTCCAATACTGCAAATAATAAAAAAGTATAATTTTTTTTCATGGTTCATTTTGTATAAACATAAATTATATTTCCGTTTCCAGGCAACAGAGCTGTGTGATGGATCCCGCTGTGTGTTTGGAACTTGTAACAATGTCACGGATACCAATGATCAGGGGGTAAGTGGAGTCCTGCAATATTGGTTATACATACGATAAAACATGTTCATAAATAATATGAATATGGGCAATAGGTATTTGAATTTGAGCTTCAGATAGTACTCAAATATTTTTTTGATAACATTGAGCCAGCTTTCTTTATTGTGAACAAACTATCTTAGTCTCAAGACAGTTGATACTTACACTGTCAAACTTGCTAGTCAGACCATGGTCATCTGCCTTTAAGCCTCACAGTGTTTTAGGTATTGTTCTTTTTGGAATATTTTGTTTATAGTATTGATATGGTATTGCTTATTTTTTATACGTAGAACGACGTGACGACCTTCAATTGCACGTGTGACTCGGGGTATTATGGGTATTCCTGCGCCAACCTGACCTGGGAGTATGAGTGCTCACTGGTCCCGTGCAGCAATGGTGGGACATGCCAGCAGTCTCCGTCACCCCCGTATTATAAATGCAATTGTGCCACGGGTAAGTGTTATGGACAAATTTCTGTCTTTTTATTCCCCCACATACACAGATCGGGGGGCATATTGTTTTTGGTCTGTCTGTTTGTTTGACACAAAACTTTAACCTTGACCATAACACGGAAGTCCTTCCACCTTCACAGGTGCATGCACCTTGATAAGCACTACCCGCCAGGTGACCTTGACCTTCAAATGACCTTGACCCCCAAGGTTTAAGGCCTCTATGGGGTGCAAGGCATTCATTCAAACATAGTTTGTTAGTGGATATTTTTCATTTAAGTATCTATATTTTTAAATTATGTAATTTTTTATCATATTTAGATTGTGTTGAGAGAATTAAAACAGACTGTGGGAGTCTTAGATTCCTTAAACTGTCTCAGATTTTAACATAAAAAAATTCACTGATATAATGTATGTAGAAATTATAGCATATTTTAACAAACTTTACCAATACAAAACACAAAACTGTTTTGGCTCTCAATATTTGTCATTTTCCCTGACCCATCATGTGTACACACTACAATAATGTTTGACACTGTATTGATGCAATATATCTTGCTTGTATTGCAGGATACACAGGAGACACGTGTGATGTGAACATTGACGACTGCCCGGTGGGGGCGTGTAAAAATGGGGGTCAATGTGTGGATGGACTGAACACGTACGCCTGTAACTGCTCCTCCGCCATCTGTAAGTGTCATCATCTCTTTCATTTCATTACTCCGTTGAGCATTATATATACATACACCTTTTCATGTTTTTGTCTCCATATCTTTATCAGTTGCTAGGGTATTGTTTCATTTAATGACATAAGTCTTGAATAGTTACATGTATATATAATGGACCTTTACAGTTCTTTTTATGAATATTTAAACCACATCTCCACCAATTTAAAGTGAGGGATTAAGTGATTGGGTCATTCCCTTTACATGCAATACATCACAACCAAACCCATGAGTTCCTTTGTGTAATCTATGTAATGAATGATCACATGATATCCCAGTTCATTAAGCTATTGGATAATCAGAAAATTTGATTAATATATCAGATTCTGTAACCAATTTGAAAACATCAGGGACACATGTAGTGATATATCTGCATTTTATAATTAATCTACGTGTAACAATACATGGCTTCAAAAGAAACAATATGGTCAATATATAGTTCTGCAGATAATTATTATAGTGTTTACTACAAATTGTTGTTTGGGTGCTGATGCTATTGCCATGGTGATATTATGAAATTTCCATATTATGAGAATCTCAGACACTATTTTGTGGGTCATCTTTTGTGTCATGTGAGCCCTACTTGCCCAGACAAATTTGAGCATTTATAATGGATATATGATAAACCATGTCACAGATTGGGCTCTGACTTACATGGACATGATGAGGACGTCAATCAGCCTGTCAGACGACTGTGTTAACATAACTACACAGGCGCAGACCGGATACACTCATTGTACGCTCTCGAAGGTGAGTTAGATCCCAATAAAATTTCTCTAAATTCATGGGCTTTCAATAGGCATCTTCCAAATGAAAATTTCTTTAAATTCATGCACTTTTCACAAATTTGTTGTTTAACCCTGTATTAAGAAAATGGCAATACTTTTACAAAATAATTATACAAATGCTCCTTCCCATTCATCTGAAATAAAAACCGTTACAAATAATTTGGTCAGAAATTTTGAAATGGTAAGTAGTAAATACCCTTCCTTGCAAATAATGCACTTCAAAATGCAAGTTTTACAAAAATGGCTTTGCCAAAATACTTCATAGTACCTGTGTAGTTTAAGAATATATTATATAAAGGTACAGTTTGAGAATATGGGTACACAGTTGGTAATGTACTTTATATTACCTGTATAGTTTAAGAAAAATTGACATGTAAAGGTACAGTTTGAGAATATGGGTACACAGTTGGTAATGTACTTTATATTACCTGTATAGTTAAAGAATAAATTGACATGTAAAGGTACAGTTTGAGAATATAGGTACACAATTGGTAATGTACTTTATATTACCTGTATAGTTAAAGAATAAATTGACATGTAAAGGTACAGTTTGAGGATGTACATTTAGGAATTGTATATGAAATGTCTCAGGATTTATTGGTTAAAACTTCACTTTGAATGTTACAGGGCAGGACTGCGAGAATGACATTGACGAATGTGAGAGAGATGTATGTAAGAATGGAGCCAACTGTACCAACTTTATCGGGGACTATGATTGTAATTGCACCCTGGGATACACGAAGAAGGACTGTAGTATACCGGATTGTGACCTCATCAACTGTCTGAACAGCGCCACCTGTGCAGTGGTGGGCAACCAATGGCAGTGTCAATGTCTGGAGTTCTATGAAGGTAGGGGATGTGTCCCTATATGTTGTCCTGGTGTTTGTTTCCATGTTAATGCTTTTCCTCAATATGTTTTCTTGTATTGTTTGATTGGGACTTGTATGTATACCGGTATCTAGGGATCCAGCACAATGTCCCTATCATGTCACTTTTACAAAAAAGTTCAATATCTGATCATGCTGTTGTGTCAAGGCAATGAAGTGAGGGTGTATGTCTTAGCAAGCAGGTTTAGGTCAAATTTCTTTTGTCAACCTCAGATACACCAATTCAAATTTGCCATCTTTTTTTTCAGTTTTAAATTGGTAGTTTTATAAGCTGGCAACTTAAAGTATTATAAAAGTATTGTCCACTCGTCACCTACCTTGAAAAACAATCAAGAGTATTCTCCCTTTGTATATATTGATCTTGAGATGAATTGACCTTGTTTAAGATTTAAGATTGATATATCTGAGGGTGACTGCCAGTATAGCAAAAAAAAGACAAAAGAAAAATCACCAATACTTCTATAAATTTCTACATACATGTAGTACATGCATCTATAATTTGCTATCTCATATAATTCAAAATATGTAATTTGTAGACTTGTCCATGTTTTGATATGTATTACATTGTTTATGTTTTATTTTAACTATGTATAGACTGTACAACCTTTTACACTTTGACTTCCTTGTGAAGCTAGTATTTTACTGGATCAATTCAGCAACAGCATCCCTTTCTGTTGCCTCCTTTTTCAACTGAGTGGTTAACCATGACTTTGTAGCCCTGGACAACTGTTACAGTCATTCAGATTTTTATTGTGAGAAAGCTCCTCAGGTTGCTTTTTCTGATGGAAAAACAACAACAAAAAACAACAGTTGTCAGCTCTACATAACAACATTTTGGTTTCACCTATCTCTCATCGCAAACAGTCATACTTTAACAAAACTGGTAGCAGTTAGTCATTGTCACAAAATTTCACATAATTATGTGAGGTCAAGGTCACTATATCTAAAAGTAGAAAACTGGCAATTTTCGAGTTTGTGTTGTGGACCATGACACTGTGTAGAAGAGTATATATTAACCATTTACCTGAGGTAGACGTGTTATGATGCATAAATTGGCAAACGGAGCAGACCCAGATCAAACAGGTCCTTCTTGAAATAATGTTACCAAATGTCATGCAAATATAGATATTTATTTCATGCTTTTTGATGGATTACCTAGAAATAACAGTGGATTATGTTCTGATAATTTCACTGTTTTTAACAGTGAAATTATCAGGAAAAACTGAAATTATCAGTAATGACGTGTTAAATAATGTCAAGCACGCGAGGTAATCCCGCCAATTTTGACGTCTTTTGTAATAACACAGCTTATTTCAGGCCTATAAAGCATTAAATAAAAAGAAAAATGGTTTGTTTTGGTGAAAGATCAATGTATAATTTCATTTGTAACATAAAAGATGCATTTTCACTCATGGCTTCGCCACTTGTGAAAATATCACTTTTTATGTTCACTCATTGAAATTATTAATCAATCTTACACCAAAACAAACAATTATCCTCTCTATATCTAAACCTATAGTGGTGTATGGAATCCTGTAAACTTAACAATGCTGGATTCTTTTTACAGAGCATACAGTTTTATGGGTGGTTTATATAAGGTATAAATCCATGTTATAAACAGTCATAAATAGGATGTAATATAAGTGTTAAAACTGTGTTGGTGTATAGAGTAATTGGCATTAACAGGCTGTGAAAAAGGGTTGTTAAATTAACCATCAAATTGATGTGCAGTATGTGATACACCAAATGACATTTCAAAGGATAAATAAGGCCAAAATTTAAAAGAATGAATTATTGATGGACATGTTTGGATGGATGGATTTTTAACTCACCTGAGCATAGCTCAGGGTGAGCTTTTGGGATACTTGATTGTCCGTCGTCCGTCAACAATTTTGATGTTTACACACTAGAGGCCACAATTTTTCTTGATGATATCTTGAACCCTTTCGAAAATTGGTCAGGTTGGATCAAAAAGTAGGTCAGTAGGTCAAATCTTAGAAAAATCTTGTTTACACACTAGAGGCCACAATTTTGATCCAATCTTACTCAAACTTGGTCAGAATATTTGTCTTGATGATATCTTGAACCCTTTCGAAAATTGGTCAGGTTGGATCAAAAAGTAGGTCAGTAGGTCAAATCTTAGAAAAATCTTGTTTACACACTAGAGGCCACAATTTTGATCCAGTCTTCCTCAAACTTGGTCAGAATATTTGTCTTGATGATATCTTGAACCCTTTCGAAAATTGGTCAGGTTGGATCAAAAAGTAGGTCAGTAGGTCAAATCTTAGAAAAATCTTGTTTACACACTAGAGGCCACAATTTTGATCCAGTCTTCCTCAAACTTGGTCAGAATATTTGTCTTGATGATATCTTGAACCCTTTCGAAAATTGGTCAGGTTGGATCAAAAAGTAGGTCAGTAGGTCAAATCTTAAAAAATCTTGTTTACACACTAGAGGCCACAATTTTGATCCAATCTTCCTCAAACTGGGTCAGAAAGTTTGTCTTGATGATATCTTGAACCCTTTCGAAAATGGGTCAGTTTGGATCAAAAAGTAGGTCAGTAGGTCAAATCTTAGAAAAATCTTGTTTACACACTAAAGGCCACAGTTTTGATGCAATCTTCCTCAAACTTGGTCAGATTGTTTGTCATGATGATATCTCGAACCAGTTTGAAAATGGGTGGTGCTGGACAGAAATGTAGGTCAGTAGGTCAAATCTTAGAAAAATCTTGTTTATACTCTGAGGGCAACATTTTTGGTCCAATCATCCTCAAACTTTGGCAGAACGTTTGTCATGATGATATCTTTTGTGGATGGGGCCATAAAATTCCTGAACATTGTTTCACCTCATCATCTTAATTCTAAAGCAATCTGTTTTGTACAGGCAATGAATGATACTTTTCTCAGGTGAGCGATCTAGGGCCATCTTGGCCCTCTTGTTTAAAGTTGGACCTGTTGAAAATTGCATTTCATTACACAGTATCTTTGAATTATATAAGGATTCTGGTTTATTATCTTTACTTTTATGACTGATGGATAAGAAAGAAAGAAAGATGGATGAATGGATGGATCATACTTATGTTAGTCTCAGAAATGAATAAAATATTTCACTCATAGACAGAATTATTTAAAACAAAAATGACAGCCTTATGGCAATGTAGTAACATAAAGTTGGATTATACCTGTATGTATATTTAGAATAGAAAATAAGCTGTAGAGAGAGTAACATGTGTATGTAGCCAATATTAGCTGGGAGTCAGGCACAGGACACCCTGTGTGTGGACAGAGTGAATGAGGGGGACTCAATAAATACAGACAGCAAACATACCGACAATAAATACTTGATATGTCCCTGTGGCTAATTACATGTGAATCTCTCCACTCATCCACTCACCTCTCTGTTTACACCTGTACTGTATGTACTAGGATCTAGTGACTTTGTTAAAATAGGGTACATTCTTTTGGATTTGTGACTAATAAGGAATCTGCTACATTTTTTTTTTGAAAAGGTAACTTTAAGCATCAGATAATTATGTTGATGGTCATCTTATAGATGTATGCAGGATTCAGGTTCATTATTGCTATGTGATGGACTCTATAAGTGTTTGTGTTAATGCTGATCAGAATATTTTATATTCCTAAAAAGGATAGTTTGAATGGTGTGCTGTGTGTGTGTGACCAGTTTTCCAGTGATTACTCTAGCTTGTATGTTAAATGGATTTATGGTATATACAGTTCAAGTTCATCATAACGACTTATTTTGGGTTCAAGTCTTAAATACTGTGATATATTGCATGGACTGTGTTATAATAATGTGACAGAGTGTCTGCATGAAGATTTGGAATCAGATGTTTAAACTTATTAATTTTATCTTGTCTAGAAAAGACGTTCTTACAACCAATCCCTTTCAAAGTTTTTTAGTTAGAGCATCATTGCCGCAATGATCCATACTTGGCAATGGGGCGAATTTAAATAAATGTTGGTGTTTAAACAATAGCATAATAGATAGTCCAATGGAAATGTCCATTTTGTTTGTTATTATAAGGTATATCATGTCAAAATTGTCATGTACTTGGATATTTTGTGTGTTTTTTTTACCTTTAATCTAGATATTACTTAGTGCTACCTATTATTAGTGGAATTCCAGGTTTACTTCCTAGTTAATATAAAAATATACCCAGGATTGTAGGTACAGTTGAAGAGCCTGATGTCTGCATTGTCAACTCACGGGTATGAATTGTCCCTGAGCAGTACGTTGAAGGGAAAGAAAGAATGTTGTCAGAACTGAAGGCTCTGTTAAAGCTAATTTATCTGATTTATCAACGGTCGTTAAATCACCTGAAGGAGATGAGACAGATAAATGTTTTATGGATAGCGTTTATTTTTGTATGTATGAATTCAGGATGTGTTTTGTACCCGCTGTCTCTTTTGTACAGATTGTGCTCAAGGAGAGAAAGAAAATAGGCCATAGAATGCATATAACATGCTTTATTTGTTTAAAGTGTTCTTAATTTTACTTCACAGTCTTCTTTAGTCTTCCTCCCATTAGGGACTTTTTGATTGTCAAGAAAACGTTATAGTGGGATTATTTTGTATGTTTGTTTTGGATTAATATATTGATTTCAATTTGTGATTAGGTAAGTTTTAATGTTTTGATAAGAAGTAAAGTTATGTGAGGAAGTAAATATTTTCATCAATTCTCAGAAAAACTATGTATGTATTACATAAAAGCATTGGAACACTGAATATGGACAAATTGAATCTATACTATATGATTTCTGTTTTAACAAAATATAATGATAAAACTTTAATTTAATTAAAAGTATATGGACAGATGAGTTTCTTTTGGTCATTGAAGCATATTCCTTCACTTTGGAAAAAAACAATTGAGTATTATTAAATCAGTTTAAAAACTTAGAAGTGGTTAAATCAATTTCATTGGATCAAATTTCCTTTTCAGGAGTTAAAGCATTGACTATCAGCCAGGTTGCAAGTAATGCTACTCAAAGTTTAAAGAATTAATTGAGTATGCCAGATTGTAATTGGGTTTGTTGTACATAATAGATTTGAAAATAAATGGATATTTGAACATTTTAATTCAGTCATAGTGAAAAAATACTATGTTTTAGAAAGTCTGTTTTCAACACAGTTTCATTGATATATAATAAAATATTTTCATATGATGTTATGGTAACTAAACTGTGTTATTTATCATAACACACACCAATTATATCATTGAATCCAATATATTAGAATACAACATTGAACCCTGAATCTTCATTTTCTGATGAAGGTCATTATCCCATAATTATCATGCAGCTCATATAACAGTGTATCTTGACTTTGACCCCAAATGTAGCATTAAAAGGGAGCCCACTGTAATACAAACAGGTACAACATGCCTTAATTTTCTCTCAGCCATCAGTCCAGGTATTTCCACACCTGCAATGATGTCACCATTTTAGCCCAGGGACACGGCTATCAACACATATCGTCATGTGTTGATATCAGATAAGGAAGTTTAAGCTTGGCTTGTAACATGTAAATACATTCATGCCCCAAGACCCTAGGTAAATTTCGTGTTTTTGAAGATCCACATATACAAACAATTTATGTCACACTTGAAGAACATCTTATCGGTTTTAGAAATTTTGTAAACTTGTATATTTTTGTCCAAAGAGCATGGTAATTGTTGAAGCTTTTTTGACATGTCAGGGCCTGTTGTTAACGGCCTTTCCCTCATAGAGGAAACCATGAAAAGACCTATGCGAACAACATAAAACCAGATCAGCCTGCAAGTAACTTGCAGGCTGATCAGGTTTTATGCTGTTCGCTGCTCCTCAGTGGTCTGGAAATGAGGACTTTATAATTAAATTTGGTAAGGTTTAACTGTGGTTTTCTGCAGATCAGGCTTTATGTGGTACCTATTGAGTGTGTCAAAATGAGTCTATATGAGGGAAAGGGTTAAATGTAACCAGTTCTATCCTATGTAGTCTACATCACTCTGATGTTGTTACTTCTGTTCAGATTTACAAGGGGCCACTGTGGCTGAGTGGTTATAGTCTCTGACCTATTGCATCTAGCCCCTCACTGCTGTGGGTTTGAATCTTGGTCATGTCCCTCAGGAATTTTCATGTGAGGAAGCCTTATGACTGACTTATGTTATTTTTTTTTTTATCAAATGGAGTGCTGTTCTTTTAACCCAAGAAGGTTGCTTGATGTCTTCCTTAACCTGTCTTTAGCTGGACATTGCTTTATGGTTGAAATACTATTGCAGTGATGGCAAACTTTATAGCAGCACCAACAAATTGACCCTGATCTATGTCTGCTCTATTTGCCAATTCATCAAAATATTTCTATATGAAGTAAAGGGTTAAGCCTACCATAACCTATTGTAAAGTGCTAATATTACACCTCCACTTCACAGTGTTGTTGAGTCCGTGTTGTTGGGGTATTTATCACCCTTGCTCATAGCTCTTGTGTATCATTCATCACTTGGTTATCTGCTTACAAACAATATCTCAAACAGCTCCTATGTTCTTTCATGTAAACTTGTACAGTCATTTATCACAGGATATCCAAGTATTGCGACTGGATAATTTGACAATCTGTTAAAACTGGAAAGGACTTCCTTAATTTTGCTCTCTGGTAATTTTGACATTCAGCATTGATGATAGACCAATTCACTCTGAAATAAGACGTAAACCTACGTCAATCAACAAGCTCATCCCAAACACCTAATATTCATGCTGGTGTATAATTCCACACATTGTTCAATGGGAAGTAAGCATACATTTGAGATTTTTTCTGAGTCATTGATTGGTTCCTTTAAATCAGCGAAGTATACTAGGTGTTGCCAATGCCTGTGTGTAATTGTCTATGGCTTGGTCATTTTAATTGAATATTAATAAGTAAATAAATAATGATGATTAATAATTTCTATAATTACTTTACTTTCAGGTGAATTCTGTGAAATTAAAGGCCCTTGTGCAGACAGACCGTGTGTGGAGGATAACACTTTGATTTGTCAACAGGTGATTGTGGCCAATAACTACAGCTGTCTCTGTAAAACAGGTATGTTCACGGGCCATATTTGTTCTCATTATAACTGGGGTCAAATACTAGATGACTTACTCATAAGACTAATTCCCTAGCACAATTCATTAATTCGCTGAGTTTATAGGTAGGATCGATATCAAACTCAGGATCCTGAAACTTTAAGTATTCAGTTTTTTCTTTAATAATCAATGACTTTGCAAATCACCATCATTTTTGGTAATTATTAGCTTTGTATATAAAGAAAGGTTATTTTAGTCACTAAAAAGTTATATATTTATAAAAAAAAATATATTTTGAAAATTTGCATTTCTTGAGTGAGAGTCTAAATATGAACTTGATTATTAAGTCACCAGGACTGGTTGACTCAGCATCAAGGTAATGTGACTTGGTGCATGATTTCATGTCACTGAATGGCAGTGAGGCAGCACTTTCATTTCTCATGTAGAAACAAAATGTGTTCCTTGAAACACATGTGTCACCTGCTGAAAGAAGCGTGATGGAAAGTATGACAGACAGACAACGGAGAAGTGATTCCTTTGTGTCATAAAACATTTGGAAATGACTGACAAACTATTGTGGGCTGCTAAAATCAAGCAAGCAAACTAGATGGCTTACTGTACCTAGATGTTTTCTGTTTTAGAGAATATTATTTATTTTCTCTTTCTCTTTCACAAATGAAAATTGTTAGACTGTTTAAATTTGTTTATGACACCCCAGCTATACCTGTGTTTGGTTACACCTCTGTCATTGTATTGCATTTCATAAGTATATAGTTTGAAATTTAATAAAATGAGTACATAGGTGAGAAATTAGATGGTATTTGTTTATGTAAGATGACATTTTATTTCCGAAATGGTTATAGAAAAAAGATATCAGTTCTTTATTAATTTAAAATAGTTTTATTACATAGTAATTATTATGGAGACAATTTTTAGGAGAGATAAAATAAGATCCAGGCAATTCTGTATCCTTTTAGCAAATACATTTGAGGTGGTTTCACCTACAATCTAAAATCATAGTAACTATATATTGCTCACATTCTGAGTCTGTAACACTTAAAAATGGAATATAGTAGAATCAAGCTTATATACCTTAACCCTTTCCCTCATAGAGGACACCATGAAAAGACCTATGCGAACAACATAAAACCAAATCAGCCTGCGAGTAACTCGCAGGCTGATCAGGTTTTATGCTGTTCGCTGCTCCTCAGTAGTCTGGAAATGAGGATTTTGTAATTAAATTTGGTAAGGTTTAACTGTGGTTTTCTGCAGATCAGGCTTCATGTGGTACCTATTGAGTGTGTCAAAATGAGTCTATATGAGGAAAGGGTTAAGTTCTGTGTTATCCCTTTACCTCATATAGTCTCATACAGAGCAGACCATGATCCGACAGCTCCTATTGGAAATGTCTGATCAGGATTTCCTCTCTTTTCTCATACAATATTGCTGCTCAGTAGCCACACAGTCTGTGTTGCAAAGAAAAATTCATGATTTCTTATTCCATTTAAAGTTTAATTAATATTCAGCAAGTCATAAATTTGTACATGAATATTCATGAGGTAAAGGTTTAAGCATCTTTATGTTAAAAGATTTTGATCTTTAAGATTGTTTTTTGAGGAGTAACTACAGTTGAGAAGTAAAGAACAGAAAAAAGGTGTGACACTTACATACAGTGTAACTTAATAGCATGGCATTGTCTGTGTGCTTTGTTGGTAAATAGCTGTTCATAGCCAATATTTTTCTGTTGGTAAAATATGTCATCGACAATGAATAAGATTTGAACTTGTGCAGGGTGGACTGGAAACATATGCGAGACAGATATCGACGAGTGTGATATCTCTGACACATGCTTCAATGGTGGCAAATGCATCAACTTGAACGGCACCTTTAGATGCGAGTGTCCAGCAGAATACACAGGGGAACGTTGCAGCGATGATGTGGATGAGTGTACAACGGACAACCCATGTCTTAATGGTGGCTTGTGTAACAACAACGTGGGCGGATTCACCTGTAACTGTAGTGGCACCGGTGAGTTGTCTGCCCTTGGGAGAAATCTTCCATGTGGCACACTTTAAGACTGCTAGAGTATCATATCCCTGCTTCACTAAGTGAATTGAAGTGCTATATGGAAAGAAAGCTCATTATCCTGGAACGTTTGGTCATGTTGCAATTTGAAAAAATATTGGTATCATTGCAAACTTTTGAGATACATCTTTACAGCTTTTCACATACATTTATTTGTAAAACAGTCCATCACCAGTGAAGGCCATATCTTTTTCTCATTTTTTTTCAAAGTTATTGCCCCTTTCTACTAAGACATTTGTGCATTTGACTACGTTTTGATATTATTGAAACAAGGCAGTACAGCAATATTTTTCCATGATAACTTTAAACATTACCTGAGATTTAGATGTTATGGGAAAAGGGGTGATTCAAATTTGTGTGACAAAAATGTTACTGATAAAATGCAATTTTTCTGATAAAAAAAATAAAAATTGACACAACTTCTGAATGGCTGGTTCTTTGAATATTCAATTTGCAAGCTATAAATCTATAAGAGTCCATGCAAGCATCATCAGAAAGTTTCTGATGCAAACCTATGAAATACTCCTTAATGAAATGGAAAGTGAAAAGTTGTCATGTGTCTCCTACCCTGGGGCCACACTAGTTAGACATTCACAAAATATATGTTCTTTGATTGCTAAGCAGAATGAAAAGTAACTTGGCTTCCCAATGTGAAGCAGGATTTATGGAAGTCATGTGTTGTCCCACCCAGCTATGTTCCATTTTACAAAATGTTTTATATCTTATGTCGTTGAGTTAAAGCACTGTGTTATTAATTATCATTAATGGTAGCTCAAGTTATATGCCATCATGCTTGTCCTATCCAGTCACTTCTCATTCATCTGTGGTCGAGAGGGTAAAGTCTCTGACTTTAACACTCACTCAGCCCCTCACCGCGTGGTTTCAAATTCCAGCATGGTCATTTGTATTTTCATGTAAGGAAGCCTTCCAGCTGGCTTGCATATAGGTTGGTGGTTCTACCATAAATTATGCCTATGTACACTCGGGGTCTTTCTCCTCCTGTAATTAGCCATGGGTTGTTATATGACTGAAATACTGTAGCAGCAACAGTAAACTAAAAAATCAGTCAATCAATCAATCAATCACAATCACATTACTGTCACAAAGACAAGGTGAGAATGCATATGTATTAAACACATTAAGAGATAGTTCTTAACTCAAATAAACAAGAAGCACTGGAAACTCAGGCTTCAGATTATGATATAGGGAGATAACTGACTGTATTGATGTGTGCAGGTTACACCAACGCAACATGTGAGGATGATGTGGATGAGTGTGAGGACAGTCCGTGTCTGAACGGGGCTGGATGTCAGAACACAAATGGCAGCTACATCTGTATCTGTCTAGAGGACTTTGAGGGCAGGGACTGTGAGTCAAAGGTAGGTGCCACAGCCAGAGGAGCGACAGGGATATTGAGGGTCAACAACAGATCTGTCCATCTTGGTCTATTTCTAAATGCACTTGAAACTGTTTTGTCTTGGAATGTCGCTGTAGGTGGAAAAAATGGGAATTTTGGGCATTGGGTTTGGGTTTGCTCTGTGAGTCATAATACAGGGTTTTTATTTTGTTGTTTTTTTAGCTTACCTGAGCATAGCTCAGGGTGAGCTTTTGGGATACTTGATTGTCCGTCGTCAGTCGTCCGTCAACAATTTTGATGTTTAATCTTGAACCCTTTCGAAAATGGGTCAGGTTGGATCAAAAAGTAGGTCAGTAGGTCAAATCTTAGAAAAATCTTGTTTACACACTAGAGGCCACAATTTTGATCCAATCTTCCTCAAACTTGGAATTAGAAAAATCTTGTTTACACACTAGAGGCCACAATTTTGATCCAATCTTCCTCAAACTTGGTCAGAATGTTTGTCTTGATGATATCTTGAACCCTTTTGAAAATGGGTCAGGTTGGATCCAAAAGTAGGTCAGTAGGTCAAATCTTAGAAAAATCTTGTTTATACACTAGAGGCCACAATTTTGATCCAATCTTCCTCAAACTTGGTCAGAATGTTTGTCTTGATGATATCTTGAACCCTTTCGATAATGGGTCAGGTTGGATCAAAAAGTAGGTCAGTAGGTCAAATCTTAGAAAAATCTTGTTTACACATTAGAGGCCACAATTTTGATCCAATCTTCCTCAAACTTGGTAAGAAAGTTTGTCTTGATGATATCTTAAAACTTTCGATAATGGTTCAGGTTGGATCAAAAAGTAGGTCAGTAGGTCAAATCTTAGAAAAATCTTGTTTACACACTAGAGGCCACAATTTTGATCCAATCTTCCTCAAACTTGGTCAGAATGTTTGTCTTGATGATATCTCAAACCAGTTCGAAAATGGGCCGGGCCGGACGGAAAAGTAGGTCAATAAGTCAAATCTTAAAAAAAATTTGTTTACACACTAAAGGCCACAGTTTTGATGCAATCTTCCTCAAACTTGGTCAGAATGTTTGTCTTGATGATATCTTTTGTGGATGGGGTCAGAAAATTCCTGAACATTGTTTCACCTCATCATCTTAATTCTAAAGCAATCTGTTTTGTACAGGCAATGAATGATACTTTTCTCAGGTGAGCGATCTAGGGCCATCTTGGCCCTCTTGTTTTTTGTTTTTTTTAATGAACAGTCTGTCACTATAGTAACTGATGTAACCTTAAAGATAATCTTGTAAATTTATAGGAATGAAAGACTGTGTGTATTAGAAAGGTCACACTTGAATAGAGCAATAATCAACATGTGTGGTTTTGCATTTCTAGTGTCATGTAAAAGAAACCCATGTGTAGCCAGGTGAGAAAAATGTGCAGCATGACTGGGACTTGAACATGGGATGCCTTGCTTAGAGGCAAGTGCTCTATCAATTGAACTACTGGACTCTTACTGATAAACTGGCTACCTCTAGGCTTATACATGTTTAATACAAAGTTATTCACAGGTGTGAATGTTTGTATCTGTTTCTACAGAGAGTCATGGAGGATGACAACATTATATGGTATATTGTCGGACCTTGTGTGGCTATAGTGCTGATCCTGATTGTTATAGGTAAGTATCCAGTTTACATCAATATTGTGAACGCAAAGAAAAATTAAAATGTGGACATTTTGAAAATAATAAATCACAGTTCAGTTAAATATCATTATTTGCAAAAAATTTCAAGATTTGATTTTCCATTTGGTCTTTAGTGACATATGCAGCCTCATGTAAAAAAAAATACTCTTAGAATTTCATACAAGAAATGATATACTATTATAGCAACTCATTTAATTGGAATTTTAAAGTAATGCTAAATAAATAAATGAAATCAAAGGAGATTCTGTACAGTGTGCAGGCAAACACAGATCTAATGTTTGTGTACCGCATACCATTTAAAGTTTAGTCAATTAATATTGATCAAGTCAGGAGTTTGTACATGAATATTCATGAGGTAAAGGGTAAATAATAATGCCAGCTTACGTCTTGCCATCATAATCTCTCCAGGTATTTCATTTCCTATAATACTAATTCTTGTACCACCAATGTTTGATACACAGGAGTCGTCTGGTTCCTAATGTGTATGAGGAAGAAGAGAGCTACCCGCGGGGCCTACAGTCCCAGTCGACAGGAAGTCTCTGGGTCACGCGTAGAACTGGGCAACGTACTGAAGAAACCTCCTCTTGAAAGACTGATCTGAGTTGTCCAGATGCTTAGAAAACAGACTTATTGTACTCTGACTCAGTCAGATGCTTGACAGCCTTCAGACTTTGTGCTGACTCACTCAGACGCTTGATGGCCTAACATAGTGCTTCCTGAGTCATTCCTAGATGATATTTTGAGAACTATTGTGATATTAGCCTCATGGAACGTAGTGTTGATAAATATGGCGTAGTGTTAGAATATATTTATAAGGACTGATATCTTATCAGCGAAAAACTCGGAGTGATAATGGAGGCTGCTTTAAATTGTTGCATCCGTCTCATGGAGGGAAATTTGACTTAGTGGATGATGATGAAATCTTCATGTATTTCGAAGACTGTTTAATAGCAATATTGTATTGACATTCAATGGGGATTGGATTTGCAGTGAAACATTAAAGCAGAAACTTATGACTTGGCTATCCTAATGGAAAGTCACAGGTTTATGACCAAATACTGGATAAGCCATGTGTTAACGATGCATGCTTTTATAATGTATGCAGATCAGGGTGCTTTATGGGAAAGATTAGCCAAGAACTGGAATATTTAATACAATAAATAGACACCTTTGTGAAAGTTATGCAACTCTAATATTTACAATCATTGTGTAATATGTTTACTAAAACTGTGCAGTTTGCAAAGCTTAGAAAAGCGAGGACTGAGTTCAACATTTGTAGATAAACATCATCAATGTCAGTATTTACTAATATAGTTTTTAAGAATAGTTTATATGATAACGGACAATAGAAAGGGTGTGAAAATCATAGCTGGAATTCATGAAATTCTAAATATTATGCACATCATTGGGATTCAAAATATCAAAATTGTCATTTGAAGTCATGATCTTTTTTATTCAAATGTGGTTGGAATTTTAATTCGAAGGACAAGTAGTGTACAGTGTTTTAGTCATGGAAGTTATTGGGTTAATGTATCAGGCAGGTTTGTGGTATCCTAGTCTATATGTAGAGAAATCCCTATATGTTACAGGAAGTAGTCAACAAGTCCGCTTTGTAATTTTGCTATAATTATACCAGGCCATCTCTAAACAGATGTTGGTTTGCAGTTGCACTTTCCATAATTTATCCGTGGGTTTTTTTTTTTTTTTTTTTTTTCCATACATAATAAGTAAAACTAGCTGCAGAAAGAAAGCAAAATAAATATTCTTGTGGGTTAAAACAAATTTATATTTTGTGGAGGCTTTTTGGGTGAGTCGTTTGTACAACTGTAAACCAGCAATTTTTCATTGATGGCCCTACTGTATTTCAGTGTATTCAGTTTAAGTGGGTCATCACCATACTCAGAAAACCTGTCTTTAGCAACCATTCAAAGTGCACTTGTTTTAACAGCCACCTTTGCTAGACAGCCAACCTGTTTTAGATAGCCAGACATGAGAATAAGAAGAAGGCATTAAATCTAGCCACCTCTTGTGCTGAGTGTCTGTTATTTCATGTTTGATTAACATCCTCTTAAGAAAGGTGTGTCATTATATTTCTTTTTAGACCATTTCATATAAAGAAATACAGGGATCTATATGTACATTAAGAGAGAGAGATTACTTCAACAGTGTATTGTTTGACGACACTTGTACATAAAACTAGGGTCTGCATTCAAAGAAATTGTGAAATTGCAATGTTTTAGTTGGTTTTAACCACCATCCCATCTTCTTCCTAATTAGTTTTAGTGTAAGTTAATAGCTTTGTAAATCCAAAATGATCTACAGTCTTTATGCATGGAAACAAAATGTCCTATCATGAGAACAATATGACTGCCCATGTGTATCTCATATCATTTATCAAAATATAAGTTTTTTTTATTTTATAATGGAAAATTGGCATGTTCTTCAGTATCTTTGTGCAAAGTCAGTGTTCCTTTTTTATTCTTCAATTCAATTGTTTATAAATATCTTGAAAGTATTTTTGATATACGTAGTTGTTATAGACATGTAGAAAAATTAGTAACTTATCAATATTTTAGTTTTATTATCTTTTTCCTTTTAAATAAGTCAAAAGTAATGTTTCAAGCATACAAGCAAAGTGTTAAAGGGAGATAACTTGAGAGGGTTTGAACTACCTAGAGTTATTGTCTCCCTTGAATTAATTTTCTTTTTTCTTCATTTATCATAGATATTTTCAGCTATATTTTAATTTTGTAAGTCTATCTTTTCTATGTTTTATCACTATATTGTTTTTTATAGAGCTTGCATGAAAAATGAGTACTTGCCAGTTTGAAGTTTCAAACTTTAATATAATATATTGATATACAATTAATGTTGTATGTAAAAGTATGCCAGAGCTCGGATGGCCTAGAGTTGTACATAAGTCTAATGCAGCTATGCAATATTGAATTTGGTTGTGATTTAAGTCAGCATCATCTACTGCGCTTACCTCATGAGATCACTTTATATCATCCCTCCCTGATTTCTTATATATATTATTCACGTTCGTTAAAATTTCAATGAAAATCATAGGGCTTTTGACAGTGTTATGACATGACATTAAGCAATAATTATATGGTTTAAATTAATTTGTCTGATTTAAATCTAAGAACCACTGCTTTAGAAATAAAAATAAACAACACACAGTTAACTCCAATGTAATGATATTAGCATGACTGCCATTTAATTTAGCCTCCTCTCTTGTACATATTGAAAATATTTCAAATAAAAATGTAAACAAAGGAGTATTTTACAAAAGAGCAGGAAGTAAATATAACATTGTTTTAAAACCATCTGGACATAGTGACCCTAAAATTGTATCTATGAAATGATAAAAATGCTAAATCTTTAGTATAAATGTGCATGTATCTGGATACATGTATGCATATCAGAAAAAAAAAACTTTTTTGTGATACATATGCTTCAGAACATATCAAGTATATATCGCAAAACATTTTGAAAGAAAATTATCTGCAATTAAAACGCATTAAAATTCCACTTTTTTTCAGTGCATCTGGATCCATGTATTGAAAATCAGTATTGTATACCGATACATGATATCAATATATACCGTAAATTTTATATTGATTTATGTAAGAAACTGATCAGGAGGAGTTACATGTAGATTAAATTGTTTTTTTAGATATATCTACATTTTCTGTCACCCACCTCATTACCAAATTGAGAAAGTTACAAACTATATATGTCAGGAAATCATTCATGTGGCCTAAAACATTCAAATAAGTGCAATTGACTCATTCGTTTTTTTACATTTATTACATATCTGAAATGTAAACATTCCATTTTATATACACATAATTGTGCAGAACCTGTTAAAGCACAACATTTTTAGTCTATACTTTTCTGTAGATGTTAGCAAGTATAATTAAGTTGCTAGCATGATCAGTAGCCTCTCAGAGTCATATATTTACATACATGTTACATATCAGTGATGCACAGCAGGCCTAATATAGAGGGAAATGCATGGTTAGTATCTAAATTTATTTTGTTACATTTTATGTATAGTTTTATACACATGTTTATACATAACCAAGATGGTTGCTGTCTACCAATTTATTATCCAGAATTTGTTGTGTTTAATTACATTTTGGCAAGTTTCTGGCTGTAAAAAAATATAGCAGTTTATTATATTAGCAATAGCTAATAAATCAGTACAAAATGTATTGAAAAATACTTGTGTGTAGAATGATGATTAAGACTGTATAATGATAGAGTCTATAATAATTATTTGAAAACATATTTAATAATGTATAAACTATTTTATGGTCAAATTATGATCACAGGAGCTCAATTTTAATTATTGCATACCAAAAACCCTATTAAGTAATGAATGTTACAAACATGCATTGGCCTAGATTTGGTTTCCATCAAACACATTTTAATATTTCATACTTAAGACACTACTAATTTGATTTGAAATATAAATTCTGTGATGTGCGCGTATAGTCGAATATGTACAAAGTATAATTATACATATACTATGATGAAGTATTTCGTTAACAGCGAAGCGTAATTAAGATGTTTTAAAAGTATTTCTGCCATTTAATCTGAACTCTTATGTAAGGTATGATCTTTATATACAGGTTGTTTGAATCATTCCTCTGTGTGTTATATGTTTCAAATCAAACAACGATACGCAAGTGTATGGGTTTTGCATGCCTGGCACACACGTGTCAAGTACATTGTAATAGCATTATTTTTAGAATGTATTCGGTGTACCCTCAACATATCACGGATTGTCGATTGTATAATCATATTGTATGTCGTGACCCCATTAGACAATGTTTATAACAGATCAAGTGTGAAATTTGTGTAACGTAAGCCGACAAAATGTTCTTTGTATATCAACTTGGTATGAAGATACAATCAGGGACTCTATATTATGTAGAGCCCTGATACAATGTAAAGACAAAAAAAAAATCATTAGAATCAAATTTATTTTGTAAAAAAGGTTTTAATTTCATGAATTTAAGAATTATTTGTTATTTTCATAATTTTTAATGCATTGTGCATCCAAGTAAATTCTTTCTTTCCCAAACTAGATTGAACTTAAACTTAACTGCATATAATTTTTCATACTACCATAAAGTATACAAAAGCTTCATGGCAAGGAAGTACACACGACATTATAATTACACAATGAATTTGTATAAGTAGTTTAATACTTTTTTCTTTATATGAGTTATTAGAGAAGTTTGGGGTCTAGTTTATCTCAGACAGGGTCTCTCCATGTATATAAAGATACACTGACTTAGATAACTGAAATATTGCAATGGACTAATACTGTTAACTTATTGCAGCATGCAGACTGGGCATCTCTGTTGCATTTGACAGATTCATTCTGTGCCTAAATCACTCCTATAACATTGTATATACATACCAAGTTTGACCACCTGTTTCTACATCTATACTAGATCTAGCTCTATATGTGTCTGTGTGTCGTCAGATTTACGTGTGTCAGATGTGTTTTATATTTGGAACCTGTTGCTCGCTGCATATATGTGTTATAGTATAACGTTTTTACAATATTCGTATGAAGATAATATTCTTTATTATTAAAACTGAAGAAATATACAAAAAATAATAAATGAACAAAAACATAATTTTGCGTTCAGTTGCATTTGTTTCCCCATCATCATAAAGATGAGGTTTCTTTGCTCAGCTACTTCGACATAGACAACATTGCCCATAGACACGCAATACGTTACCTAGTTCATCACTATTTCGAGTCTATAGCTATGTTTTTAGACTTCTTGTTTATTGAAATGTCATTTAAAAACAAAAAGAAAAAAAAAAACCGATATTGTGATAATTTATGGTATATTGCATGCAATGTACATAGTGGCTTTATGTTCAGGAACTGCACTCAGTTATTTATTCATTTACAATTTTAATCTTTATCTTCAAAACTTGCATACCTTTAAAAACATATGTTTGAAACACTGACACTAACGTTTAAATGTACCGTCCCCGGTGGCCGAGTGGTTAGAGCGTCCGCCTCGGGAGCGAGAGGTCGTGGGTTCGATCCCTGGCCGCGACATACCAAAGTCGTAAAAAATGGTACTGTTAAAGCTCCCTTGCTTGGCGCTCAGAATATATGGGTAGTTGCAGGACTGGTCGGCCCGGTGTCAGGATAATGTATCATGCCACATGTCTACGGCGTGATACTGCATAGTGGCAGCACTATATCTGTCTCAAGCAGACATCGTCTCCAAATGACTGAAATACTGTCTGTGGGACGTTAAACCCAACAAACAAACAAACATTTAAATGTTAAATCAAACATTTGAGAACACACCTTATTTCTATCAATTCTTGAAATTTATTTGTATAACTAAGCGTCGTGCACTGGCACTAGAAACGCATACCATCGTTCTTGCTTTTTCTCCTACATGACATATATTGAGACATGGTAAGGAACGGAATCAGACATCGACTGGTTACGGAGGTCGTAACTTTGCACAAATTTATGCTACCAATGACTTGTATGCACGGTTCGATCGGGCTGATATTCAGTTAACATATTCTATCAAGTCATGAGTTATCACCAAAAGGCACCTTTTACGCAGAATTAAATCGAAATGTCAACAGTTTGTACTTCAAACAAATAAAAAAATCCTTCAACTTCGGATACATATTACCGATTGTGTATCGATCGAGCAATCTGATTTGGACGTCATTGAAATTGACGTGAAACTGACATTGGCGCGAATTTTGAACATAAAAAGGTGAACAAAAAAGGGGGGGGGGCAAGAATACCGAATAAGAACATAACCTACATTTTCAGCCAATGGAATCACTAAATGTGACCCGTTAAGAACTGCACTTAATCATTAAGAGCATGGCATTAGCGCGCTTTTATAGCTGATCACAAGGGAGATATACCAGTATCATTTTAACGCCTTGGTTTATCAAAGCCGGGAATCTAACCCCACAGTTACGGGGCGGAAGATTTAACGTCTAGGTTTACGAGACATTTACAATATCTATGAGATGATGATAATCTACTAAGATGTGTTATGAGGGATACGTTTGTAGTCATAAGGCGACTTACATGATTACATGTACAGTCTTCATCAAACAATTCTCGGTGATTTTATATAAAATGACACTTAAAGATTCTTGGACTAACCTTAAACGAAAGATGATACATATGTTTGTTGGCTTTAACGCCCTACCAACAGCATTTCAGTCATTTGGAGACCATATCTGCTTGAGAAATTTATAATGTTTCCACACTGCGATATCACGCCGTAGACAAGAGACATGACACCACACCCAGTCACATTATCCTGACACCGGGCAAACCAGTCCTCTAACTACCTTGTATATGTGCTAAGTGCAAAGCAGGAAGCTACTAGTACAATTTTTAATGACTTTGTTACGGATCGAACTCATGACTTCCCGCTACCGAGGATGAAATAATTTTATAAAATTGGAACATACAAAAAAATATAATTATAATATTTATTTAATTCAAAAATGAGGATTTTTAGTCAGAATAAAACATATACTTCACTTTGACTCAAGCATGAACAGCTTGAGAATATCAGAGAATGATAGTTATATCTTTCACCGTAAAAGATAAGATGTTGTCATGTCCATGGCGATAAAGGCATCCTGTAAATAACGACGCGTTGACTGAGCCGGGTCCAAGCAAATAATTATAAATACTTAAAATAAATAATTACATCAGAAAGAAAAGGATGTCATGAAATGTAAAATAGCATGACATTTTTTTTTATTATAAGATCATATTTTATTTCACCTGTTATATATTGAAGCACATATTTTATTACCACGTTTGAAAGGAAATTCTATCTTATAAACAAATCAACAAATGTCTTCCCCTTCCTCGGTCGCCGAGTGAGCCGCGACATAGTGATACCAAAGTCGTTAAAAATGGTACACGAACTACTAAAGTTCCTTTGCTTGGCACTCAGCATATAATCAACAATAAGTTCCAGGACTGGTTGGCCCGGTGTCAAGATAATGTGACTGGGTGTGGTAGCGTGATACTGCTGTGTGACAGAACTATATCTATCTCAAGTAGACATTGTCACCAAATGACTGCTATACTGTCGGGACGTTGAATCCAATAAACAAATTAATTAACAAACCAATACAAAATCATCTGTATCGTCATATTAATACCCGCATATATACATGAACATACATGACAAGTACAGAATTACTTGACTAAGACAAATATCGTAAGAATCAGGATATATCAAAAATATATACAATGCTGGAATCACGTTTGTTTTATACCAAGTGTCTATGTTTTCGAACCACGTTAAGTAATGCTTCTACTGCTACTACCGCCACTACAACTAAATCTACTTCTGGTATTGTTTTCACTGTTTTGCACGAACCTTATCATTAAATTTTAGGAAGTTAAATCTTTACTTTAAACAAAATTCCCATTTTTACGCGTAAACTAATCATAAATGCATAAAGAAAATAGTAAACTAACCAACATATTCATAATAACACAATGTATGAATTATAAATTTAGAATTATTAATTTAACATTATTTATTTATTTATTTATTTATTTATTTATTTATATGTGTTCATGTTTGTAATTCGTTATAATTATGAAAATCAAAGTATTGGTAAACATGAATGAGTAAATGCAATTTAATAGACAATTCATTTTTAAAATGATTTCAAGTTTGGCCATTTCGCAAAGCTGACAAAATTATGGCCATGTCCTATTTTGCGCGCGCACGCACGCACGTACGCACGCACTCACACACAAAAAAATCAATTTACGCTTGACCATTGCAATACACTTATTGACTATGTAAAGGACTTAACTCCCTGAAGGGACAGTCACGTGACACCAGCACTCTTCAGTAAGGAGGCTACCCGTCCGAATATCACTCAATTTTACGCAACTTCCTGCTCCGTCCAGACACCGAGCTGTATATAAGGCTCGGGTGTTTCTGAATACAGCACATCTGATTAAAGAGTCAAACAAACTAGTAAGTGTTCTAACATATTTCTGAAGATTGCAAATTTACTTTATTTTTATTTTTCCATTGCAACACTTTTTTTGTCAAAGGCAATTGATAGATTAATTTGCAAGTATGTGAAAAAATGAAATCATCTGCCATTCAAATAAACTTAAATGTTATATAAATTTGTTAATTGTGATTTTGATGGAAAGTATAATATACTTTGAAATATAAAAATCTTAAGGTTACTCGAAATATTTATTCCAATGCATGCATTGATCAATGATATCAAAAAGACAATCATTATAAACATTATTGTATGATAGTCATCCAATTCATGATGTTTGTCCGTCCGTGTTTCAGACTCAGCACCATGAAGATCGCCGTCGCCATCACTGTCGCCCTCTGTGCCGTGCTCGGGCTCGCCCTTGCCGACGAGTTCTGGGGAAATGACAACAACTTTAACAACTACAACAACAACAATGGCTTCGGTGGATCCGCTGGGTTCGGACAATCATTCGGTTCATCCTTCGGATCCGGTTTTGGAAAGTCATTCGGTTCATCTTACGGACCCGGTTTCGGAGGACAGTCCGTTGGATCCGGATTATCCGGCTACGGATACGGACAGGGAGTCCAGTACGTTCCCTTGCCAGCTGGCGGAGCCGGGGCTGGTACCGGCGGTGGTCTGGGTGGAATCCGTAAGTTGAGCTCTTTACTTCTGTTTTTTTACTGCTCTTTTAAAGATATTACTGGTTTAATTAAAGCATCCTTTTAGACCGTAATCTTTCGTTTTTCCCCTTTACAACAATCCTCCAATTGCAACAATCCTCATATCTTTTCAAATAGGTATCACCAGGGTCTCTCTATATACAGTATTACGAGACTCTGGTGTCACCATCTATAATCACAATTTTATCTATAAATATCTACCCAATTGACCTTATACGAGTATACGAGAAAAAATGTTCATTGGTTTGAAAATGAGAATAATCTCTAAGTTGTATCTTCAATGATTTAAAAGAGTTCAAATCAACAAGAAATGTTTGTATTTTTTCAGTCCCCCTCATCATGCTCCTCGTCCTGCTCCCTCTCCTCCTTAACGGATTCAACAGCAGCAACCAAGACCAGGTCGTCGTCATCAACTCCACCCTCAGTAAGTGACTTTTTCTGTCGACTTAAATAAATTTCCCATCATCCGGATTGTTAATTTGCATCTCATTAATGAAGGTCATATTGCATCAAAGATGCATTGCAGAAAATATGTCGTACAATGATAATCTTCGTGGTTGGTTGATAACTGTTGTAAACTGTACATGTATACGACACCGTTAATTCTACATACCACCAGTATTACAAGATTCAAATATGACGTCAAATATGACGTCAGATACAAGCTTTTGAATCTCATTATTCGTCTTTGTAAACATATAACTTTACTGATTCCCCTTCCTTTTATCAATCTATGTTCTAATCACTAAAGGTAACCAGTCCATCATTAAATTTAAGTCATGATCTTTCATATGTTTAAAAAGACCTATGCAGATCCTAGCATCAATTGATTTTGAGTTAAAGGTTCATTTTGTTCAAAATCTATAAAGGCTTGCATTTACTATAAAATACATGATCTTGAGGACGGATGGCAATTAAATGGATTACTAACATCCATATTTTTTAACTGTTTATGCATTTTATATAATGTACAATATTGTTCATCACTATATGGTGGGCTTGTTGCTAAACTATTGTTTCTGCCTCTTTATGCATATATAGTTATACTCGTTTTGTATCAAACCATTGATTTTGATTATTCATCACATTTAATGTCTTTCTTAACATTTTCAATCTCTCTGTTGCAGCTATTTAAACCCCCTGATGACGTGTCTGTTCCAAGTCACTACGCTGATACAGTATTGTTTATCTGTATTTGTTTGTTATTTATTCTCAAAAATAAAACGTTGACAAACACACACCTTTGTTGTGCATATTATTTGCTCACTATTAAAGCTTATGCTAGTTTTAAGCCGCGAGTTTTATATTCATATTTATTGACCATAATGGGAGATTGGTTTTTGCCAAATATCTATTATAAATAAACGTAACTTCTAGTTTAGTTTAGATTAAACTTATTTATTTTACATAACTTCTTTAGACATGCCCCACCCCCCGAAAACAACAACATACTAACACACAAAGAAACACAAACATTCAAAAAGAAAGACAACAACAATAAATTTCGTATACTATCTTTAAGCATTGTTTTGTGTTATAATTTCTCATCATTTAAACGTTAAAGATACATTTCTCGATCAAACAATAGCCTTTACAAAAATTTTGACATGTAATATAAGGTTGATTTATACAGAGTATAAGTATTTTAAATGTATATATCGAATTATCGATAGTAAAATAAAATGCATTTCTCACGATTTATGTTAATGGTCTTTTAGACCGAACTTAAATCCTTATGGTGCATTTGACAATTTCTATCAAATTAAGTCTAAAGAATTATTAAAATCATTTACAAGTTGATTGTTGTTTCTTGTAGTATTTACACTAAATAATAATACCAGAGTGTCGGCATTGCTTATCAACACACCGATGCATCTTAAAGCAAATTAAGACTTACATATAATATTAAATATGCAGAGAACATACAACCTGTTTATTACAATCAAACAAGACAAAGACAATAAATAAAATAAAACAGAATTTTTTTAACAGCAACGATGATGATAACAATGATGATGACTATCCTAACCTGGAATCATAGAAAAATAAAATAATTTAAATCATTAATTACATATAAATTAACATATGAAATAGTATTTAGATCAGTTTCTATATAATTAGATAATGACTTAAATAAATAAGTTTTTCCTTTTCAATTTGATGTCTTAATTTGTTTATTAGCAGAGTATATAAATTTGGCTATTTTATTTGTTCCTTTCCTCGTTATTTCATTACAATTGAAGTATATTTGTTCAAAATTAGGCAATACTAATAAAAGTACGTTATAGAATATTTCTTTCTCAAATTTACGAATTTCAGACGGGGAAGCATACAGTCTTTTGCAGCTGGAGCATTTTCTTTGACTTCTTGAATCATTTAGATGTAAATGGTTTTATTTTAAATTTTATTAATTTTACATCGATTACGAAACAAGTTATCACAAATTATATCAATCACTTTCGATGTATTTTGTTGCGGCGTAAGTAGTCATTATTGTGTGAAGAAACCAGAGAACCTGGGAAAACCCCATATGTCTGGACGAACGACCATTGCTGATCCTCTCACTTACGTGACCAAGAATCGAACCCGGGACGCAATGGTGAGAAGCGAAGCGTGTTTCTACTACGCTAGGCACATTTGTAAACAGTTTATCCTTTGATCAAGTTTAAGTTATTTGAATCTATCGTATATTTCAAACCTGTCTGAAACGACCGGTCATGAGGATGATATAAAGTTTCCGCTTAGGGCAGGTGAGTGCTTAATTGAGGTTAAATCTCAGGATAACAAAATGTCAGATCCGGAACTATAAATCTGGATGCTTAAAACAAGGCGACCGCTTAGAACTGTCAGATTGATCTATTTATATAGGTTGTTCCTAATAACAGGTTTCAACTAAAAATCACAAAAGTAAACAATTAAGAAATCTACGATTATATAGCGGAGGTTGAATCACACATTAGTAAATATAAATGTAAAATCTATATGAACAGAAATAGTCATGGCGCCACGTTCCAAGAAAAGTTAGCACTATTCTGTTTATATAACACTTCTCTGTTGACAAATAAATGTTAAATACGCGATAATGATATAATGTTAAGATCACAATTATCAATTAATCAAAGCCGAGGGCCTTTTTGTCAATTATTTCTTACATAATGAATGAATTTACAGTTTCATCTGCTGAGAAAGTGCAAAATAAAATGTTAGCACGGACATTTAAAGGTTTCACTGAAATCAAACGCTATCAGTCCTGAGTCGCATGCTCTGCACGCTTTCCTCCTGAAGTTTTAACTGAGGATATCCGAAGTGTATCATGGAAGCTTATGTATATCGAACAGAGTGTGCATTTCCTTTTTAAGAAATCTTGGAAAATACAGCATGCTCTACGCAATTATTTTGAATTCAACCCAACTAGAGTTGTCCCCGACTTATATTGGCTGTGGTTGAGTAACACAATATGTTAGTTTTGTAAAGGCAAATATAATCTAATAGTTGACATGTAACATCGACATCATTTCTGCTTTAAGAAATTTTATGAGTGTTTTCCAGTGTAGTAATAACAATACAAATGCCGGTCCCGGTGGCCGAGTGGTTGGAGCGTTCGTCCCGGAATAGGGAGATCATGGGTTCGATACCAGGTGGCGACATTTAATGTCTTTAAAATAGTATTGGTAAAGCTCTGTTGAACCTTATATGTCACGTGTGTGATATATCCTACTGAATAAATGTCATCTGTCTAAAGTGACATATTCGTTTGATCACTTTTTGAAGTTTAACAGAAACGTATATGTCACATATGATGTGAAAACTACAAAAATATTTCTGTTAAACTCATTCCAGAAAGAGAATCCACATAGAGCTACCTTGAATACAGATACACGGATGGCTCTATTTGAATGAATAGGTCCCTCAGTTAGCATGATTAGAGCTCTTCGACTGCGCGGATGCAGAGACGGACGGACGGACAGTCTTACTACTTCATGGCTACTGCATCCTGAATGAATATCTCGTGCATGCCTGTTTGTATATATAAACGATCAACTTATTACGCTCCTACCCCATCCCCTCTTCGAAGAACAGGGGTATATTGCTTTACACATATCGGTCGGTCCGTCCGTAACAATTTGACTCAGTGTCCTCATATTTGTCAGTGAGGCTTGGCATCACATGTAGATGAACCCCATTTATTTTAAGGTCAGAAAATCAAGGTCAAGGTTTCAACATAAAAACATTTTAAATTTAAATATATGGAGAACATTTTTATATAGACATCATATGTGGTAGGAAGGGAAAGACGGTTGGTCATCATAAATGACCCATCCTGATTTTTGGGTCAGTGGTCAAGGTCACAGTTACTTTCATTTTGTAATCAGGTTACGATTGGCAACAGCATAATTTTATATTATCCAGTTCATATTATGGTGGCGTAACACTTCAGTTAAATATGAATTCAAATTTAGAAAAAGACGTTCATTAGTAGCAGTCACAAAACAGTCGCTTAGTCTTTGTTATTTAACAAAAGCTAAGTTTTAATTAATTTCATAGACAAAGCGACCATCTGTAATCAGATTGCACATACGCACTCATGTCATTGCAATTAAAATATAATTCATAAAATAAACACACATACACGCATGCATATCATATTGAATACATCTTATGTATGAAAAGTAATATTCTTATTAATTCATTGAATATTTCATTGTGATTATTTACTTCTTTCAAGATGCACAATGCAGAGATAGATTCGTATTAAATAACTTATATGGGGACACACACACACACACACACACACAGAGTAGTTCAGTCTTAAAGCGACGCCCATCTAATTACAGGTGGAGAGTGGCATCCTGGTGGAACCACCGCCCTATTACAAGCCAGCTGGAAGGCTTCCTCAATTGAAAAAATCGAACGACCCTACCGGGATTCGAACTCATAACGATGAAGAACTGAGTGATATTAGCTCAGCGGCTTTACCTGCTCGGACTAGGAGACACGCACACACATGAGAGAGAGAGAGAGAGAGAGAGAGAGAGAGAGATTTATCTATTTAATTTCTCTAGTTTCTTACTCTAATCCATAATCATTTTCGAACAATAAATAAATAATATTTACATATAAATATATTAAATATATAATGATAAATACAATTTGGCTTTTTTTTTCTTCAAAATTATGTGATATTTTAATTGAAAAGGTATTTTTTCTACACCCATTTCTGCATGTGAGAAATTCGTTTTGATGTTCCTATAGAAATTATTGACATATTCGTTTCATGTGCGTGATATTTTCGACCGAATACATCACACGTGTGATATATTCGGTCGAATTTTTCACTCGTGTGACATATACGTTACGTGACATATAAGGTTCAACAAAGCTCTCTTACTCTCTCTTCAGCATATAAGGGTAGTTCCAGGACTGGCTGGCCCGGTGTCAAAATACCATGCTATATGTCTACGGCGTGATACTGGAACTTTACAGCGTTATATCTATCTCATGTAGACATCGTCTCAAAATGTCCAAAGTACTATCGATAGGGTGTTACATCCAACAAACAAACAAACAAAACACTATCTAAATACGCTAACAATGTTTCAGTTTTTTTTAGTGTCTCTATGTAAATAGCATTGCTTAGATAATTTTCTTGAAAAGCATCTTGTATGACATCCATTTACTTTAAATAGCTAATAATTTTCCGGCCTTCATTGATGACTGGGTTTGATAATACATTCTCACTGGAACCTTTGAAAAAGTGACAACTCTTGAACAAACATTAAAGAGTCTAGAGAGATAATCAATTGATTTCGTAACAACTGCCCCTATTGCTTTTTCTCTTTTTACAATTCCTGTCACCATTCCCATTCCAGAGGTCTAAAGTTTGATCCTCCGGAAAGCTTTTACGGTGCCAACATAAGAAAAGGCAATGGAGCTGAAAGCTAAAAATCGTTTATCTGAAACAGCTGTTTCTTTTGCATATTCCGTTTAAGGTTGCCGAATGGCGTTTGTTCCATTGATAAGTTGTTCTTCTGAACTGGAATCTGTTTAAGGAATTATAAGCACCAGTACATATATTGCCTTCCTGTTAGCAAAAGGATCTGCCTTCCTTGCTTCTACGTATCCCCTATGTGGTATCTTTTCCCCATTTGAAGCCTTGCTAATAAGGTTAAAGTCTGTTAGTTTAGTTTCAGTTTATGTATTTTTACGTCGATTGGGAAACAGGTTCTTTCCCTCTTGACGGTTCTTGAGTTGGACTAGTACTTTGCACCTGAGGAGAATATCGATGCCCTAATGAGCTGTAGATAATGTTCAGCAACTGTTGTTATCATTGATCTAGTGTATGTTATAGGTCTTGAGAAATTCCCTTCAAATATGATCTCGCCTGTGTTGTTATGCTCATTTTTTCTTTTCATTAATGATGGTTCAGGGTCTTTGGTATTGTAATTTGTTTGCCCCTCAGTAGTGGCTCCATCCCGTTTAAATCTCTGGCTTATTTTTTTTCTTAACCTTCCTGTTGAACCCTCTCTCATTTCTGTAACTAATTCCGATGGAATCCTGACGGAAGACTGCTTTTCTCGAAAAATCTACCATGATGTCCATCACTTCTTCTTATTTCAAACTGTTGACATCACGTCTTCCTTGATAACGACTCCCGCTGTCTCTCTGGTTTGGTTTGTTTCATCACAAGTCCCTACTTCTGTATCTCTCCCAAGTACACTGATCACTTTTATTCAATTGACTGTTCCTTAATTCTTTATTCTTAATTCTCAGCCTCTCCTCAAATAATTTCATACTTTGTAAAGCGGGATGTCGTGGGTTCGATCCCCGACCGCGACATACACTTGTATTACAGTCGTTTAAAAATGGTACTGGTAGCCCCTGCTTGGTGCTCAACATAATTATATACAGGGTAGTTTCAGGGGGGGGGGGGGGTTCTTTATATTAAATTTCTTTGAAGTTGAAATAAGGTCAAATTTGTGGTTGCACAGGGATTCGTGGATTCCTGTTTTAGAAAAAGGACATTCTATTAAATTTTCTAGATTTACCAATAAAATTGGCACATCAGTAAAATGCTTTATGAATACTCGCATATGGCCAAGACAACATAATAACAAAAGCAGTAAATACTCTACTTTTCTACAAAAAGTAATATTCTTAAATACGATCAATTGAGATTAAGATTAAGTTGTGTTATGTTTATATTAAAAGAGAATGAAATGCAGTGATAATTTAAATAAATCATGATGTAGCGATATCATCTTAATCTCATAGCATCAGAAAAAACATGCTATAATATAAATAGTTTTAAGTTTAAGGTTTGGTCAAATTTTAAAAGCAATGATATATCTTCTAAGTTTGACCATGATTTAATATTAAGTACGTTTTTTTCTTATGGCGTTTTATGCCAATATAATAATAATAATAATAACAATAACAACAAATTAACTGTTTTCGTTCGGATGAATATTCGTCGAGCAGTAATCTGCAAAATGCACGAAAAATAGTCCTTCGCGAAAATGAATGATTAACTATGGCAAGGCCTCATTTTTAATGAACGGAATTCGGAAAGCTTTGTATGTTTGACTTTTGATGCCTTTACCTTTAAATGTTTAAATTGATTGTTTTAATTTTATGAATGCATTTAATTTTCCTTATTAGATGCACAAGTTTTCTAGATTTAACAACCTTGCGGATATCGGTTCTTGTGCATGGTTACATGATTTCTTTTGACAGCTTTGCAACCTTAGGGTTAAGTTGCGAAACACATGGACACGGCGAGACCTGGATGTTACGTCACTTCCGGTGCGAATCTAAACTGCTGGCTGTATATAAGGGTCGTCGATACCTACCTAGATACACACCAGTCAAACTTCAGGTGAGTTCTTGTTGATCCTCAACATATGAAAGTAATTTATTTATTTATTTATTTATTTACGAAATGTTCTTGAAATACATCTAAATACTACCACTTTTACAAGAACAACATTAAATTTATTTTGGATGTATTCATAAATAAACGTAAAACTAAATATAACGGATTTAATAAAGAGTATTTGATATTGGATTCAAATTGGTTCTAACACAAAATAAATATCATGTTATATATATAAAAGGCCATGTTAATTTATAAAAGATTGAAGTGACTGAAGCACCATAGCGCAAGTGTTTCTAGATTAAATGTAAATTAGCAAATTGCTCGAAATAAAAGTTATATAAATAATACAGTATTTTGTTGTTAGCTTATATTGCACACTTGTCAGAACATCAAGGTAGATATCAAAATGTATGTTTGTCCGTCTGTGTTTCAGACTCAGCACCATGAAGATCGCCGCCGCCATCACTGTCGCCCTCTGTGCCGTGCTCGGGCTCGCCCTTGCCGACGAGTTCTGGGGAAATGACAACAACTTTAACAACTACAACAATGGCTTTGGTGGATCCGCTGGGTTCGGGCAATCATTCGGTTCATCCTTCGGGTCCGGTTTCGGACAGTCCGTCGGTTCATCTTTCGGATCCGGTTTCGGAGGACAGTCCGTTGGATCCGGATTATCCGGCTACGGATACGGACAGGGAGTCCAGTACGTTCCCTTGCCAGCTGGCGGGGCCGGGGCCGGTACCGGCGGTGGTCTGGGTGGAATCTGTAAGTTGATTTGTTAACTGCATCTCTCTTAAGATTGTTTACAGATTTTATTTGTCATGCTTGAACATCGTTCCATCTCTCGAGTTCACCCAATCGTTCCTGTTTGTCATATCATTGTGATTTTAATGTTAAGTTGCAATACTATGATGCCACATGCTTTTGATTTCAAAACACTTCTTCACTTGACCTCATCTTATAAATTACATTAGGGTAATCCACCCATCATTAAAATCACAATCAGGGTTCTTTAAATGCAAAACAACAACAACAACAACAAACAAACAAACAAAAAAGAACAAAAAAAAACAACAAAAACAACAGGAAAATATCGACTTGTAGTTATAGGCTACTTTGCTCAAATTCTGTAAAAGCTTGCATTTACAATAAAGTTTTCATGGTCACTTAATGGACCATGATAACAATGTAAAGGTGGATAGATTACCTTAACAAAATCTCTATTTTACTTATCTCGACACATGTTTTGAATGTGATTTGTTAAAATTGTAAATGCATTTGCTAATCAAATTAATAAGACTCGTATGTGTATTTTTTCAGTCCCCCTCATCATGCTCCTCGTCCTCCTCCCTCTCCTCCTTAACGGATTCGGCAACACCAGCACCCCGGACCAGGTCATCCTCGTCAACTCTACTCTCAGTAAGTGATCGGTCTGCCACTTTGGTTCATTCATTATTTATTGCTGTTATTCCAAGATAGTAGACTATAAAATATTTGTCTTATCCCAGAAAAAAATGGCTGCTATGGTTATAGAGAGCAACAATTTATCACTAGCTTCTCTTGCGCAAAGTACTGGTCTAACCCGGGAACCGTCGAAAAGGATTAGTTTGAAATTTTAAAATTGTTTCCAAGCCGACGCAAGAAGTGAATATCTAATTAATGGATATTGAAACAAAAATATAATGCAACATATATTGTTGATAAACACGCTTAACATTTTTCTATCAAATGTAATTTCACAGCTGTTTTAAAAACAACAGACATGGAAAAAATCAACCTCGGAGACAGATCCCCGTTTAAAACACCATGATTACCTTAAAGTGATTTGCTTCAGTGTAGTGTTTCAAACATGTCTTAATGATACTATTCTTTTTATTTCAGCTGGTTAGTGATCTGGTTATGACGCTTCCGTAACTTCTGCATCAGGAGGAAGACACTTCTGTAGCCATCATGTGGTTGTTGTTGTTGTTATTTATTGAATAAATATAGACTAACAGCAGTATTGACTTTATCTTGTTATGCACACCGCACCCTATCTACAGAATAATACGTGTTTCTAAATATGCATTGAAGAGAGAGAAAGTTAGAAAGATAAAGAGAAAGGATTGAATGAATGAAAGAATGAATGTTGGTCTTCGATATTCATATGTATAATTTTTGTATTCAAACATTTGGTATTTTAATTTGGGTTTAACTTTTCTGAAGAATTAAATAAAGTAACCGTGAATAAAAAAATTAGAACAAAATAAATGTTATGCATTTCTCAGTAGATGTACTCTTTCTCTCTCTCTCTCCGTTAGATATTTTTCGGTGTAAGCTGTATAAAATGGATTTTGACCTATTTCATGAACCAATCTAATCTTGGTTAACAACCGAAGAGTATCAAAAAGCACTCGATTCATTTAGCTTGCATAAATTATTTTAGGATATTCCATCATGAAATGGGAGTTCCAGGGTGCATATCTTTCTGCGTGATTGTCGATTGGCAAATAACAATTTAATAATTATACCTATTTAAACATGAAAAAAGTCCAGTTGAAAATTCAAACATAAAAACCACCCAAATGAAAAAGTAAACGCTTGTGAGTCTTTAGAAGACGTAGTTAACCTTGATAGTGGACTCGTCCCAACTTTACTAACATGAGCTGTATGTATAACAACAGCCTCCGCAACGCAGTTGGTTAGGTGCTCGTTGCTGAACTAAGGGCCCCGAGATCGAGTCCCACGGATGGCACTTTTTTAAGTTTTGCTCATATTACATTCCCACTTTTTTTTATTTTACTAGCTAGTATATTACATTTCGTAATTAAGCTTTCTAGCATTATTTTAAAATCACAGACCATTTAAAACTTGCCAGCGTTATTATATTAAATATACTGTAACACTTTTACTTTCTTTCATATTTTTGTTGTTTTATTTTTCTTACGCCGAATATCTTTTTTTTTAAAGATATTTCTTGTTTTTAACTGTACACACGTCTATAATTACAGCATGATAAAGAAATGAAGACATAAATAAGGATAATAAAATGATAACTTAAAAAAATAAATATGAAGAATCTAAAATCCTTTACTTCATAGACTCATTTTGACGCATTGGCAAACAGAGCAGGCCCGGATCAGACAGCTCCACTCTTATAGGAGCTGTCTGATCAGGGTCTGATCTGTTTGCTAACACAATTTTCTACATAGTCAGTGTGGAAAAAAACAGAATTCATGATTCCATATGCTATTTTATGTTCAGTTAATTAATATTCATCAAGTCATAAATTTGTACATGAATATTCATGAGGTAAAGGTCCCCACCCCTCTCAAAATTGCATCAACAACAGCAACAACAAAAGCAGAAAAGAACACGACAAAAAAAAAAAAAACGACAACGAACAATACGCATTTACGCATTCAGTTTATAAACGAGAATTTACCATAGATACTGTAACTGTTAGCTTTTTTTACCTTTCTATAGCATTTTCCTCTTCTTTCTTCACACATGATTTCGGTAATACAAATCTAAGTCATTACCTTTTTATTATTAATTAGCACAAAATCTCTTTTTCAAGAAATAAATCGGTAGCACAACTTGGTTTTCAAAACCATAAAGTAAATATCAAGATAAAACATGACTTTTATTTCCGAATAACAATTAATTGTTATGATTGTTTTGACTGGTTGATGATAATATAATATCATATCCTAATGAATACACCCGCCATAATTTTTATATTTTGCATTCTCCCCCGGAAAAAAATGTTTCTAGTGTAATGGAGGTGCATTCTGAAGGGTATCTGTGGAGGAAAATTGAGTTGTTGTTTTTTAAGGTAGTCACACACATCCATAGATAGGAAAAAATACTATCAAGTCCCTTGAAACTGGGGGTTGTGGGTTCGAATCCCAGTAGTTGTCAAACTTTTTCTTTCTACTCTACTTGTTGGTCATTCTATCTACATGGGTAAAAGTTTGAGGTTTAAAAAACCCATGAAAATCCCGATTTCAACTTTTTTTTTATTTAGTTTTATATAGAATAAGAAGTCATTTGGCAATCTGAAAATCCTGAAAGTCTGGAAAATTCCTGAAAACATTTTACCCATGTATCTTTATCACTCTGATCAGGTTTAGAAAGAAAAATTATTTTATTTTTGTAATTTGTATAGGTATTTACTGGATAAATTATGCTAACTTTATTAACAAATATGGTGTTTGGTATATAAGAACCACTCTGTAAAAATCTTTTTAATTTGGCAAGATCAACCAAAATAGATCTACTTCGTAGAAAATCGAGAGAACTCTGAAATATGTCTCTCATTTATGTAGAATTTAGCAAAGGGACTATTTTGAATATCAAATACAAAAATAGAATGAAAAACATTAGACCAACTTGCAAAATGGGTTTGGATGGTAAGAATGTATTACATATTTTATGTATTTTTAGCTGAAACAATCAGGGTTTGTTTGCCAAATGCTATTATTTGTTTATAACCAAATAGCAAAGTATTTTTCGTAAAGAGGATATATGACATAGCATGACATAGCATTAGAAAATAACCATAGAAACGGCTCAGTAGTTTAAAATGTTCTCTTTGACCTCTACAGTTTTTCATTGTTATGATCAAGCAACCATTACAATATCAACAAGAAAAATGGCAAAAAATCTATCGAAGGATTTTCTGTAAAAATTAAAAATTATTTGAAAATGAAGCAATTTTTAGCTCCCTTGTCCCCCCCCTTTTTGGTCCGTTTCTGTAAAAATGAAGTATCTGAGGATATGTTAACTATGATGAAATAGCTGTAAGCATGTGTGTATTTCATTTGTAGAAGTTCTACATCTTTTTTTTTTCTTTTTAACGAGAGTTGTATATTTTGCCTATGTAGTAGAAACGGTTACCATGGATATACAAACGTAGCATAAATACGAACAAGGTGACCTATCTTTTTACATTTTCGTATTCAGTGCAATATTTTACATAATATTTGTGAAAATCAGAAAATTCTATTGAAAAAATACTGTAGCATACGATTTCGCTAGCTAACAGTCACTATATCATTATTATTGGACCCAGCAATTGATATCAGAGAGGGCCTTAACCCTGATATACAGACGATATTAACGATGAAAAAATGTCACTTATCTTTTTTTGAGCTGCATCTGATTCTCAGAATGCAGTCACAGTGCTATAATCTCGGTCTCAAGAACCTGATAACTCAGATTTCAGAATAAATGCTCCCCATGAAATAGGCCAAATATCGTGAGCTATTCGTATCTTTCTCGTATAAGTAACTGTTTCAGAAAGTGTTGTATTTAAACCATATTTTATTGTCATAACACCTACTAGTAAGAGAAATTAATGTTTCATTCTGGTTCATGTTCGCAGATGAATAATATTGTCTACGGCTTTATGTACGGACCCGTGAAAGATTTTAGATCGAAATAGTTATACGTATCTTAAAACGTTATGGTAAAATATTGACGCTACTTGAATACAATAAACATAAAAGGTCGACATTGCATTGGTGAGCATAAGATACAGAGCATTAAAAATTGAAAATAACCACTTCTAATATCGTATCCGCGTCTGTACACATTTGGACATTTAACCGTCCCAATAGCTAATACATGTAACAGATTCTACTACATTTTGCTCTGGTAAGTAATGTAATCAGATTAATTTTAACATGTTTATGATCATTTTTCTTTGTAACTCCGGATAAAGCGATATTGATATTGTTTGTTTATATGTACATAAAAAATCGGAAAGTAGATCGTAAAGGTTGACCAACATATCAACCCTGCCCTGGTCTTAACTTTAATACCGATAAAAAATCTTAATAATGGCAGTATCTTACCCTTAGCAGAGCGTTATAGTATCTTTTCTGAATGATTTTAATCCATTAAATTATTACGGGTCTATGATTTTAAAGTCCCATGAATTGCCTTGCACAAACTTATAAGCTAAGGTACTGTAGCAGTATTTTTCAATTGGCAGCTCTCAGGCCTATCGGTCCTTTGATTTTTCTTTCTTTCTTTATTTGCTTTTGCGCCCGTCTGAATCCGCGCATGTGAAAGACTGTCCACAAACATTGCATTAATTTTGTTCTGTCGCTTTGAAGCTTGCTCACGCATGATTTCCCCGGGCTTTTGTATAATATCGTTCAAGGAACTCATTGACTGCTGCGAAGTCTTTAATTTATCACATCATCATGAACAACTCGTGTAAATACATGTATCTCGGTTTCTTCACATACATTCACCAAATATTTGGAACATATGACTTACTTATATTATCGACGATTCCGAAATCAGGACGCTGGAAATATAATGTAAAGGGAAAAATGTTGTTCATAAAATAACTTTGGCAGATTGAATTGCAACAGGGGCTCATTCAGGTCCCTAACCGGGAGATCGTGGGTTCAATCTCCGACCGCGACATACCGAAGTCGTAAAAAAAAAGGGTTCTGGTATAGCTCCCTTGCTTGTTGTTCAGCATATAAGGGTAGTTACAAAACTAGTTGACCAGGTCTCGGATGAAATTATAGTATAAGAAATTAAAACTTGTTATCCAATCGGCTAAGCTCCCTGTTTCTTTCGACTCCTCAGAGATGATGTGAAAGACATGTAATAATATCTAAAAATAAACAGTCAAATTAAGTGATTATTAAGAAGAAAGAAAGAAAATAAAGGAAGAAGTTAATGATGATGAAGAAGAAATGTATTTTAAATGAAATTCATGTGATATACATCATTTTAATAAAGTCAAAAGAAACATGGACATTATTTTGAATGAATAAAATACATAAAGAAAGAAATAATGAAAATAGAGTGAATAAAAAATAAATTAATAAAATGAATGAAAAAAAAAATTACAAAGACCAGTATTTATTTAGATAAAATTATTTTTTTTTTAAATGATTTGATGATAAAATATATATACGCTCGTAGATAAACCGTTACTATACTAATGTATGTATGTATGTATGTATGTATGTATGTATGTATGTATGTATGTGTGTGTGTGTGTATGTATGTATGTATGTATGTATGTATGTATGTATGTATGTATGGTGTGTGTGTATGTATGTATGATGTATGTATGTATGTATGTATTGTATGTTAGTATGTATATACGCTCGTAGATAAACCGTTACTATACTAATGAAAGGATGCATGTATGTATGTATGTATGTATGTATGTATGTATGTATGTATGTATGTAAGTTATGTTATGTATGTATGTATGTATGTATGTATGTATGTAGTGTGTTGTGTATGTATGTATGTATGTGTGTGTATGTATGTATGTATGTATGTATGTGTGTGTGTATGTATGTATGTATGTATGTATGTAGTTGTGTATGTATGTATGTATGTATGTATGTATGTTGTATGTATGTATGTATGTATGTATGTATGTTGATGTTGTGTATGTATGTATGTATGTATGTATGTATGTATGTTGTATGTATGTATGTATGTATGTATGTATGTATGTATGTTGTATGTATGTATGTATGTATGTATATGTATGTATGTATGTATGTATGTATGTATGTATTGTATGTATGTATGTATGTATGTATGTATGTATGTATGTATGTATGTATGTATGTATGTATGTATGTATATGTATGTATGTATGTATGTATGTATGTATGTATGTATGTATGTATGTATGTATGTATGTATGTATGTATGTATGTATGTATGTATGTATGTATGTATGTATGTATGTATGTATGTATGTATGTATGTATGTATGTATGTATGCATGTATGTATGTATGTATGTATGTATGCATGTATGTATGTATGTATGTATGTATGTATGTATGTATGTATGTATGTATGCATGTGTCAGTAGAGTGTTAATATAACCAAGGAGTCTAGATAAAGCATCTTAAAATGATATAGATTATCAGTATGTGTTGTTGTTTTGCATGTGACAGTTTTTATACTGTCGATCATAAATTTTTTTAGCTGTGATAAAAACTGTATATACATGAAATTCCGTTTTTTGTACTTTTTCATTTCCTATAAATACACACGCACGCACATACGTACATTTTAACCAATGGCATTTATATGCAATTACATATGATAGAATAACATATCAAATTTAAATGAAAAACAAAAATCATCATTTGGCAGCTTTTCTACCTAAGGGTAATGTTGCAAACCTCAAGTACAGGGCGACACCTGGATGTTACGTCACTTCCGGGGCAAACCTAGACGTCTGGGTGTATATAAGATGCGTGTATCCATACCTGGTTACAATTCAGTCATCTAACAGGTAAGCTCTAGATGTTTAAAAAAATTATTTGGAATGTTTTATTTATTATATTTTTACATTTACATACAATCTTGATACCATGTACTATGTATATTATTAATAACTGTGGCATTATTGATTAAAACGATTTTTTTCTGGCATATTCAAATACAAACAAAAAATCCAGTATAGCTTATACAGAAAAACAAGTGGATTTGCATAAAAAGTATTTGAAAGTGGCTTCAGAATTACACAAGTGAACGGTTCATGTAAGAACTGCCTCGCCATGTCAAAAATATTTTCATTCTCTGATCACCATATTGTCCGATAGTTAATATCTTCGCCATATCAAAATTGTGACAGTATCTAACTATACACCATAGTGTACGTGTGTCTGTCTGTGTTGCAGTTTCAGCACCATGAAGATCGCCGCCGCCATCACTGTCGCCCTCTGTGCCGTGCTCGGGCTCGCTCTCGCCGATGAGCTCTGGGGAAATGACAACAACTTTAACAACTACAATAATGGTTACAGTGGTTTAAGCGGGTTCGGAAAATCTTTCGGTTCATCTTTCGGATCCGGTTTCGGAGGACAGTCCGTTGGTTCATCTTACGGATCTGGTTTCGGAGGACAATCCGTTGGATCCGGATTATCAGGATACGGACAGGGAGTCCAGTACGTTCCCTTGCCAGCTGGCGGAGCCGGGGCCGGTACCGGTGGTGGTCTGGGTGGAATCTGTAAGTTGAACTCTTTTCTTCACCTCTCTTCAGTTCGTTTAAAGAATATGTTGTACAAATTGCTTAGCTATCATTCAGTCGTTCATGCTTGCTACATTCTCTTGCATATCAACGTTATTTCGTTTATATGTGTTCCCTAATCCTTCTGATTTAAATAAACTTCCCACGTGACCATAACTTGGTAAAATCAACTCATATTTTCATTGAACATCAGCTCTATATAGTTTACCTACACATGCTTTATATGTAAAATGCGTTTGTCTTTGCGTTTTTAATCAACAAGGAATGTGTATATATTTTCAGTCCCCCTCATCATGCTCCTCGTCCTCCTCCCTCTCCTCCTTAACGGATTCGGCAACACCAGCACCCCGGACCAGGTCATCCTCGTCAACTCTACCCTCAGTAAGTGATGTTTTGTCTATGTGTATATATTTTTTCTATTGTTATAATATCTTCAATAGACCGCTATCAATAGAAATGAAACTGTTTTAATGATCCAATGATCAGGATCGACTTTACAACAACCCCCAGATCATTACAGTCCTATTATTGCATTGTTTGCACTTTTTATACTGCATTAATATTGACGGGTCTATATTTGTCAGTTTTTAAATACCGATTTTTTTTGCGGTGATCATATTGGCGCTTCGTCAATGGTCCGCCAAAATTAAGCTCTAAATTAGACAATACTAAGATGTACGATAGTTTATGGATAATGCACTTTATTTAAGCGCATCCTGCTTTATACGCAAATATTGTCAAATTAATTCACCGTCGATAAACACGCACGTATTGCGGTTTAGGCAATGATTTCTGGGAAAAGCAATGTCGTTATATCGAGAGTTCACTGTATGTTTTAACTTGTTTAATTAATGTTGCAAAAATATGTTGATATCTTGTAGTGAAATATCGAATAATTTAATACAAAATTCATCAACAGTTTACTTTAAATGGAACAAGTAACAAAATGATCAAAATTTGAAACATATACAAGTAGTCAAGTAGTCATTTGCTTTAATGATTTAATATGATTCAATTTTTCTTTCAGCTGGTTAATTTTCTCGCTATGACGCCTGCGTAATTTCTTCATCAGAGGAAAGACTTCCATGTGATCATATATATGTGATTGTTTATGTTATTTATTGAATAAATACAATACAAACCAGTATTGGCTCACTACATATTTAGAGAGAGAGAGAGAGAGAGAGAGAGAGCATCGCTATTCATCCATCCATCTTAATCAAAAGTTTATAAACACGTTATTTAATAAGAAAAGGGTGATAGGAAAGAAAAAAATACGACCCAGTAGTCCTTCTCTTCTGTGTTCATCTCTTTATCTCGTGGACATACTTTGACGTCTTGGCAAACAGTGCCCGGTGGCCAAATAGCTAGAGCGTCCGTTACTGGAGCGAAAGGTCGTGGATTCGATCTCCGACCGCAACACACCAAAGTCGTTTAAAAAAAAATACTAGTAGCTTTAGGACTGGCTGGCCCGGTGTCAGGATAATGTGTCTGGGTGTGGTATCATGCCACATGTCTACGGCGTGGTACTGCAGTGTGGCAGCACTATATCTGTCTCAATTAAACATAGTCTCCAAAAAAGCAGACCCTGGTTAGAATCTCTATGGTTTTACACAGTTTGCAGAGCAAAGAGAACTTAATAGATTTCTACAAATCCTTTTGGTGACTTTATGAGAGCGGGGTAATACAAAGTTATACAAATTTCATAAAGAAAAAATGCGTATTTTGATATACTGCGGTTTCTTCCGCCATTTCCAAATTAACGATATAGAAATTAACTTTCCTGATTTTTCTTTTATATCACTTAATCCTGAGCAGTTCTTATCTTCCTGGTTTAAATTAGAGATAAGTTGTAAAGACAGCCAAGTAACTGGTCTTTTCCCTGCGTTTCTATCATAGATATTGAAGAATTAATTTACTAATGCCCGATTTTGATTGGATGCGCTAGTATGTATAGCATTATTTAATATCTATTTTTATCTCGACCTTTCGGGTGTAAATGAAAAGGATATACATGCAAAAAAAAAAAGAAAAAAAAAAAAAAGAAAGGTCGAAAGCTGTCGAATATTGCACAGAAAAGACATATGATCTTTTTTGTTTTCTACGGTTTTTCCTTTATAAAACTATTTTGCATAACAAAATAAACGAGTCATTCTTGAAGTAAAAGATAATACCCATGTAACACAAGGAACTGGAACTCTGCAGGTTTACGTTTACATTGTGGACCAAATTTCCTTTTTAGATTGAAATTAGGATATTAGATTTATGCTTTATAATCCGTTTGAGATAAAAAATCAACAACAAACAAAAAACCTTGGTAAATCTTAATATCTTAGTTGATATAAGGTTATATTTTACAATATTTCGTGAGAATTCCTAAAGACTCGGTACCAACACCGGTAGCGATATTTTTTGGATGATCAATAAAAACACGTGTTTTATATGGTATATATGTTTATTATTATTAATTATTACTATTATTAAGTACGTAGAATAATTCATATTAGTATCAAAACTGTTAGCCATTAAGGTAATAATTCATGTTATTTAATCTCTTATTTGAATATTTTATTAAACAGGTATTTTAAAAAATTTTTCCCCTTTCGCCTTAACTTACAGGGAGGATTGCGGGAATTAAGAAATCATTGAAGAAGGCTTGTAGAAAACATGTACATTAGATAACATGCACATTGGAGTCGACGACAACAGCCGTGCATTATACATGTAGCCCAAGTCGCAGTGGAATATTTTTTCCGTTTTTTTTTTTTAAATATATTTTCTAACCAATTTAGGGTAAAATCAAATTAACGATTTCAAAACCTACACAGAAAGGGTCCTGACGAATTGTTTGCCCTGTTAACAATGTACTCATCATGAATGTGAATGAAAAATGACCAAAACTTTGGATGGGATGAGCCATTTGACCTATCAGTCACAAAAACTTAAGTTTTCTGGTCAAAGTGAATTATTATAAAATACGTATCATTAACTGTAATATTTTGTATCATATTGTTCGAAATCATGGCTTCCCATTCGCTTTTCTAGCGGAGATATAAGATGTAAATGTTAGTATGTCTTTGAAATTTAAATAACGATAACAACCGTCGGTAGTGATTCAATGAAATAAGTTACTTAGCTGTTGTTGTCGACTCAAACATGGGTAGGAACAACAATGCTCCCAGTAAATCAGATTAGGGTGATATCTCGGTAGAAGTTTCAACTACTCAATCAAGTCTTCCAACCCAGGATTTCTTTTTTCGAAATGATGCTGATAACGTCATTGGCTACGCAAACGTTAAGCCAGTCTGATAGGCATAACTTCAGTGCTTTCCTAAGACTATCAGTCACCTGGCTCGAATTACACCTACCATACGTAACGTTAGGTAATGTTTGAATATTTAGGGGCGAATATTATCATGATTCTTGTTTCTTGAAGAAAAAATAATTGTCAGTCAATATGGAATACATATGCATCTAAACAAAGGAATAACTGAAATATTTCGTAAATCAGAAATGGCGGAATGCGCTCAAAATGTAAGATTTTATTATTACTTAGTGTTAAGTATTTTTGGTGGAATTAGAACCAGAAATGCTATCAATCACAATCAGAAATGACCCAGATTGCTATTCAGGCAACGCTATATGTCGGCAACATTGATATTTAAGTAAGCATACAGGATTTGGTTGAAAATGGCCGAATCTTAAGATATTTAAGATTTATCAAGATTTTTTTAAAACTTTAAACGGACTAGTCTCCTGACTGTAAGTATGACAACGATACTTTGCGCTAAGTAAGGACTGATTTACGTGAGTGATTAAGTTACCGATTAAGAAATATCAATCTTGAAATATGCGTCGTAAACTTTTACAAATATGAATTTTCTTGTATAAATCTATAACTTAATGAATCTTTAAATGGTATATCCAGAGACGTATAAACAGAGATTAACAGCTTATTCTTTGCCCATATCGATTTTCTGAAGTCGCGCGCGGCCAACGAGACTTCAACGAGGACTGTCCGAATTTGGAATCAAATACATATTTACGGTAAGTTCCAATGGATATTTAAAGTAATATGGTATTGATATGGTTATTTTGTTTTGTCGATTATTTGTTCGATTACATTTGAAATGAACACCTGTACGGTTGATCGACATTACGGCGAGACAAAATTAAGGGAATCAATCAGTAGAGCAATCATTCTACATGTTAGCTTTTGAAGATTTTGTGTTACTAACACCAGTCACTCTAATCTGCAAAAATCACGGGTTAATCCTGCACGTACACGAGGATAACGTGTATCTCGACGTTTTCTCATGCCGCGCTTTGCCATATCGGACCAGTTATCTACCCCCCTCTCTTAATTATAACTGACTAGACTTGACTATTTGAGTTTACCGTCGCTTCGACAGTATTTCAGTATTTCAGTCATATAGCGACGTTCAGCTAATTACAGGTGGAGGAAGACCCGAATGCACGGAGGCATCCGGGTAGAACCAACGACCTACCGCAAGCCAGCTGGATGGCTTCCTCACATGAAAATCCGAATGACCCTGCCGGGATTCGAACCAACGCGATGAGGGGCTGAGTGAGTGTTAAAGTCAGAGACTTTACCCACTTGGCCCTTAACTATACCTATTAAAACTAAAAAAAAGTTCTCAAATAATGCATCAGCCCTCCTCTTAGATTTACTAAAAGTATTTGGAAAGTTATTGTTGTTTTGTGAGAATTCCCCAAGCCCTAACGAAATGCCCGGTACCCGTGTGACAGGACGGCGCTCTCTCGTTAACTTTCGAGGCACGCGATAAAGCGCGTTATTTCGGAAAACAGTCCAATCTCTGTTTATAAGTCTCTGGTATATCATACCATAGAAATAACTGTGTAGAATCTGAGCAGCAAACAAATTAGATTCAAATCAGGGTCTCCTCTTATATATAGGAGCTCATATTTAACACGACTATATGAGGTTAATGTGTGTGTGTGTGTGTGTGTGTGTGTGTTTTCAGTAACCCAATTCGTAATATTTTGTTTTATACTTTTTCTTATTAATTATCTATACTTTTGTTATACATAAACGTATCATATAAATATCAAAGAATACTATAAATACAGAGCAGTGCTCACATCTCTCTCTCTCTCTCTGATGCATCTAAAGGAGGCAAATATCATTTCGGTTAATATTTATTGAATAAATAACATCAACAATTACATACAAATAATCACAGGAATGTATTTCTTCTGTTGAAGAAGTTATACAGGCGTCATGCTGAGAAAACTAACCAGCTGAAATAAATAAAAGAAACCTTAAGACATATTTAAAGCATTGAATCAAATCAATTTAAAAATTAATTGTTTATATACATTTAAGTTTTGAAAGAGGTCCTGTGAATTTTAACCACGTTTGTTCTGTTGCTCCTAATTGATGTTGTGAAACGACTTTGAGAGGAAAATATCAAATATTCATATTTCCTTGTACACTATATCAGAATATTTTTTCAACATTCATAAAAAGATCAACACCTATTTACAAAAGCGCAATCCGTATTTTAGTATTGACGGTGGATTAATTTGGCAATGTTATCGACTTATGTACGATGCACTAAAATAAATGCATCTTATAAATTACCGAACAACGTTGGCTTTTCTACATGGAAAATTAATTTTAGTTGACCAGCGAGGAAGCACCAAATACTAACACCGCAAAAAATATTCGTTTTATAAAACCGCCAAATAAAAAATCCGTCAATAATAAGTCGCATGCAGTATGTTATGTGCGAACAAACGCAAAAATTAGATACAATTATATTCATATGAAAGTTTTCATTTTCCCTGTTGTATGGTCATTAAAGCAGTTTCATTTGTGACTTGAGTAGATTGCTGGCAGTTGTATAGAATTTTTAAAACCATAGTTCGATATGCTGTAACTTTATAAAGAGTCAATATCTCAATCCGTATCACTTACTGAGGGTAGAGTTGACGAGGATGACCTGGTCCGGGGTGCTGGTGTTGCCGAATCCGTTAAGGAGGAGAGGGAGAAGGACGAGGAGCATGATGAGGGGGACTGAAATATACACACATCAAGTCTTATTGATTTAAATAACAAATGCATTTACAATTTTAACAAATCACATTCAAAACATGTGTCGAGATAAGTAAAATAGAGATGATGTTAAGGTCATCTATCCAGCATTACATCGTTATTATGGTCCATTAAGTGACCATGAAAACTTTATTGTAAATGCAAGCTTTTACAGAATTTGAGCAAAGTAGGCTATAACTACTAGTCGATGGATTCTTGCATGTGCACTGAAGTTTTTTGGATTACCTAAATGTACATTATCAGGTGAGGTCAAGTGAACAGATGTATTGAAATCAAAAGCATGAGACACCATATTTTGGCAACTTAACATTAAATCACAATAATATGACAAACAAGAACGATTGGGTAAATTCGAGAGTTGGAACGATCTTCAATATGGAAACATTCTTAAAGAGAGATGCAGTCAACATTTCAACTTACGGATTCCACCCAAACCACCGCCAGTACCGGCCCCGGCTCCGCCAGCTGGCAAGGGAACGTACTGGACTCCCTGTCCGTATCCGTGGCCGGATAATCCGGATCCAACGGACTGTCCTCCGAAACCGGATCCGAAAGATGAACCGACGGACTGTCCGAAACCGGATCCGAAAGATGAACCGAAAGATTGTCCGAACCCGGTTGAACCACCGAAGCCATTGTTGTTGTTGTTGTAGTTGTCAAAGTTGTTGTCATTTCCCCAGAACTCGTCGGCGAGAGCGAGCCCGAGCACGGCACAGAGGGCGACAGTGATGGCGGCGGCGATCTTCATGGTGCTGAGTCTGAAACACGGACGGACAAACGTACACATTGGTTTACAATAAATTCCAGTATGCTGTACGCATTCTCTCATTGCAATTATATATTATTTTTCAATTTATACAAATCTAAACTGACTTTCCAGTAGTATTTATACAAAAAACCTAGCTTGTATTGTTATCAATTACCGAATTAGACAAGACTTTTACGAAACGAAGCTCCGTAACATTTCCCGTTATTTCAGCAAACGAGTCAATATTTTCAGTTAAAGATTCTGTTTATCGTAGATCTCAACGACCCATTTTGTTTTTGTCGTTTCTGTAAATTTGACACCAGTTGTTGAATTGAATAAAATCTTAAACACGAGCGATTAATTATATCGGTGTGTTAATGTGATTAAGATCTTGTGATTGCATTCAATCATTCATATAGAAATAAATACATTTAATGATTATATAAATCAAAACTTAAAACCACGGCGCATGAATATTGTGATTTTGTTGGTTGCATTATTTAACTAGTTAAATCAGTTATTTAACCAGTTATATCGTTAAATATATAAGGTATGTTATAAAATCTCGTATAGTAGGTTTTACGATAAACATTCTTTCTCAGCTATATTTGATTTAAGTTTGTATAAGGATATACCATATGGCAGAAACTCGTTTAGATAGATATGTGTGCTTAACAATGCCAATATATCGAAGGATGTCATTAACATTTAGTAAATCAA
>CM037784.1:15859142-15909142 GCA_021229015.1 Solen grandis
TGGTGAATTTGGTCGCTTTCCTTATACTATCATGAGAAAAATAAGAATAATTAAGTATTGGTTTAAAATAATTAAATCACCTCAATCATTAATGTATAAATTATATGGGATGAAAAACAGTAATGGGAATTTATTAAATACATGGAGTATTAACGTTAAACAAATGCTTAGTGACTTAGGATTTGCTTTTCTATGGGAAAATAATGATGTTACAGTTTTACAAGTCAATAACGTAATAAATCGCATAATCGATCAATATCTTCAGTCATGGTATAGTAGTATAAATTCTTCTACAAAGTCTGAATACTATAAATGTTTTAAAACAGATTTCAAAGCTGAAGCATACTTGAATATTATTAATAATTCAAAATATAGATGTTCCTTATCTAGATTTCGCTGTTCGGTTCATAAATTAGCTATTGAAGAGGGGAGACATAGAAATATTGAGAGGAATCAAAGGTTATGTGTTAAATGTAATATGCAAGTTGTAGAATCGGAATTTCATTTCTTGTTGGTGTGTCCACATTATATTGAAATAAGAAAATTATATCTTCATAGATATTACTTTACTTGGCCTAGCTTGAACAAATTTAAGTACATAATGCAAACTACTAACGAGAAAGTCCTAATTAATCTTTCAAAATATATATACTTTGCAATGAAAAAAAGGGACGGTAGTCTATAACCAAAATATCATACATCTTTCATATGATTTAATAATATAACAGTTTAACTGAAGTGTTACAACAATATTTAACCTATATTTAAACTCATTGTATTTAACTTCTTCAAGCATCACAATATTATTTGTATGTACCATTTTAATATTATTCCTACCTAGAATTTGAGGAAAATAGTTATTTAATTTCTTTTATTTCAGCCACAGATGATACTATAATTGTAATAAAATATTAATATATATATATATATATATATATATATATATATATATATTACTTATTACTATTATTTATTTATGTATTTATTTATCTTTAATGAATATCTTCATCCGATTATTTCTTGTTAATCAGTTTTATCACTTTTCTACATAAATCCAACCGCTAAAGATGTATTGTTTTGTTTTTGGCTATGTACACAACTTGTATTTGCCAATAAAACATTTTGACTTGACTTTAGTACCACTCCTTGGTCAAAAAGACTTGAGTGAGTTACCAGTTCGAATACAGCGATTCAGGTTGAGACTGATGTGATTCTCGTACACAATTAGACATGTCCCTGGTAAACAATTAATCATACCAGACTTACTTAGCAGAAACCCCACATGTGACAGTTTGACATTGGTAAAATTGTACTGAAACTGAGATGTTTGTTGATTCAGTTGTGCGAGCCTTGCCTGCTACAGACAAAAGAATGCAGGAAATAATGTCAAAGCAAAGGTCAGATTATGTCTGCAAAAAGTTAATAGACTTTACCCAAATTGGGTGTCCTGATTCAAAGCAATGTGGAGTTTCGAAACTATATTGGAAGTTTCAATCAGAAATTACTCTGAATAATGGCCTGTTAATGAGAAATGACAGACTAATTATCCGGCAGAAATGAAAAGAGATTTTGTCAAGGTTACATGAAGCCCATCAGGGTATTACCAAGTGCAGATCAAGGGCGAAAGAATCAGTTTGGTGGCTCGGAATAAGTGCCGACATTGAAAATCCCGTGAAGGCATGTGACATTTGCTCGAAAATGCAAAATGAGAAAAAAGAGCCAATGATAGCAACACCTTTTCCAGAAAGATGTTGGTCAAAGTTAGGATAGATTATTATTCACGCTATACTAGTATCGAACTAGCGAAACTCAGTTCGCTGTCATCCGCAGCAGTTGTAGGGCATTCCAAATCTATATTATCGCGCCACGGCCTGTGTGATACTAGAGTAACTGATGGAGGTCCTCAGTACGCTTCAGATACTTTCAACAAGTTTTGTTCTGATTACGGTATCAAACACATAACCTCCAGTCCAAAGTACCCAATGGGAAATTCAGAAGCTGAACGTGCGATACAGATTGTAAAACGTCTATTGAATTCATGCAATGCCATACCTAGCTTGACTTAGGGAACCCAAAAAGGTTATCGTAGATCGTAGCTCAACCATTGAAAAAGTTCACGGAATGGTTGAGCTGGGTCGTAGATTGTAGCTCAACCATTGAAATAAACCAATATAGTTGGTTGAGCTGGATCGTAGATCGTAGCTCAACCATTGAAAATGTTGATGGAATGGTTGAGCTGGATCGTAGATCGTAGCTCGACCATTGAAACTTTCATGGAATGGTTGAGCTGGGTCGTAGATCGTAGCTCAACCATTCAAATAAACCATTTAATGGTTGAGCTGGGTCGTAGATCGTAGCTCAATCATTCAAATAAACCAAAATAAATGGTTGAGCTGGATCGTAGATCGTAGCTCAACCATTGAAAAAGTTCATGGAATGGTTGAGCTGGGTCGTAGATTGTAGCTCAACCATTGAAAATGTTTATGGAATGGTTAAACCAAGATTAATGGTTGATCTGGATCGTAGATCGTATTTTAGTCGTCGTGTAATTTTGTTTGTTGGAAAAAGGGAAAAATTTTTCGGGATTATTGTACTTTTCGGAAAATTCATTATCGGAAAAATCGGGAAAGGAAAAAAAATGCTTTCGTCGGGAAAAGAGTTTCCGTCGAAAATCTTTGAACTTGTCGGTAATATCTCATTCGTCAGAAAAGTTTCCGTCGGGAAAAATTTGGGAATTTATTTTAAATTGTATTTTGTTAATATTTTTATCTTCGTCGGGATTATTGTACTCGTAGGGAAAATTGCATTTGTCGGAAAAAAATGCTTTCGTCGGGAAAAGAGTTTCCTTCGAAAATCTTTGTACTTGTCGGGAATATTTCATTCGTCGGAAAAGTTTCCGTCGGGAAATTTTCTGTTCGTCGGGAAAAATTATATGTCGGGAATTTAGTATTAGTTGTGAAAATTGTATTTTGTCAATATTTTTATGTTCGTCGGGATTATTGTACTCGTCGGGAAAATAGCATTTGTCGGAAAAAATGCTTTCGTCGGGAAAGGAGTTTCCTTCGAAAATCTTTGTACTTGTCGGGAATATCTCATTCGTCAGAATAGTTTCCGTCGGGAAATTTTTGTTCGCGGGATCTACGACCCAGCTCAACCATTCCATGAACATTTTCAGTGGTCGAGCTACGATCTACGATCCAGCTCAACCATTTATTTTGGTTTATTTCAATGGTTGAGCTACGATCTACGATCCAGCTCAACCATTTATATTGGTTTATTTGAATGGTTGAGCTACGATCTACGACCCAGCTCAACCATTCCATGAACATTTTCAATGGTCGAGCTACGATCTACGATCCAAGTCAACCATTTATATTGGTTTATTTCAATGGTTGAGCTACGATCTACGACCCAGCTCAACCATTCCATGAAAGTTTTCAATGGTTGAGCTACGATCTACGATCCAAGTCAACCATTTATATTGGTTTATTTGAATGATTGAGCTACGATCTTCGACCCAGGTCGACAAAGGAAAATTAGTTATAGTGTTGATTTACGACCTACGATCTATGCGCTAACTTCACACACCTGTCACCCAGTCAATTATTATTTGGACGGCAAATAAACAGTACACTTCCTCAAACACCACAAAAGCTTGAACCAAAACCAAACTGATAAAGCAAAAAGAAGAGAGTTACCTACTGTCACGATGCCACTTGCGATGAAGTGGAAGACTTAATTTTTGGGGTTAGATGCAACCAAAACTGATACAATGTAGTTTACAATAATATTTAATAAACAAAAAAAAAAACAAGTTGACAAGATATTTATATGCTGATTACACAATGATCTTTCAAATTTAAGCAGGTCTTTCATAAGTAACAAATGTTAGTCGTCTGATTCACTAATGTTTACAGTCTTCTGTTGGGTGCACAGTTTATAAATTTTCTCTTTATCCAACCGTTATCATTGACCTGGCTGCCCTCCTTCTAGGCCTTCTGCCTCCGGTCCCCTGGATCTACAAGTAAGACAATTCTTACTTGTCTGAGATTTACATAGACTTTAACTAATAACCGTAATTTAACATTTATATGTAGGATACAACCATAAAGTGCATTAGATTTCCTATTTCAAATTAAACTTCATGAAACATTGCTTTCTAAAACATGTACATAACTATCAAGATCAGACTTAAAAAAAATACAAATCATATAATAACATATCCTCACATACCTTCTTGTTCTTCCTTCCTATAACTTTACTTTCATCCTTCGTTCCTTAGTCTCTCAAACATCGATGTGTTTAGACTTTCCCTCGATTATCACAACCACTCCCACGGGCCTCAATATTGTTCTCTCGTTATAAGGCTCATACCCAACTGACTCTCGCCCCTCTCTCAAGACGCTTTCTCCCAATACCTCCAACCAATAAAACTTCCCCAATTTGACCCTGTCCATAAAAATTAGCGCCAAAACAAAATTAATATCTGTAATTAACCCCAAGAAAATCTTCCATACTGATCTCCAAAATATTCCCTATCAGGGTTGTACATGTCTGTCAGTGGCTTATCTAGTTAAATGCTGGTCTGGACCCTCTGCTTCATAGGCTCATGGGCTAAACTGGTCTTTGAAATGATGAGTCTAGAGTGATCAGCAATCCTTAAGGTGGTGAAGTATAAACCAACAACAACATGTACTAATAATCACAACCATATTTTCTAAATCTATATACAACATTTTTACACCTACATACTCTAAGAAAAATTTTTGTATTATGTTATCAATGCATGTACCATTGTTGTAGACCAGTTAGTCTCTATTTACTCACGCTAGAGTATGCTTGTGTTATGTACAATAAAACATTATAACCATGAAAGTGTTCGGTTATCTTGACACAACAAAAATTAAATTGATATTGTAATTTTAAACTTTAATAATTAGAATCATAATTAGAAAATAAAGTGGTATCAATATTCATTAGGAGAAATATTAATTGAAAATAGCAGATGTTTTAACATATATGTGTTCGCGTGTTGTGTAGCGTTGTCGACAGACGGGACCCACGTCCGCGTTAGATACATACTCTAATGTATATGTAAAGTTATATTGATCTACGTAAGGCATATGACTTCATTGACAGGGACCTAATGTTGTACAAATTGTTATTACTTGGTGTTGATGGTATTGTATACAGATCTATTCGGTCCATGTATGAGGGTACCATAGCAGCCGTGAAGGTCAACGATAAGACAACGCACTGGTTCAATTGTAAATCTGGAGTAGCTCAGGGAAACAATTTATCGCCGACAATTTTCGCCACCTGGTAAAAGACATAAATGACCTTGACCTTGGTGTAAAAATCGGGGATTCATCAATTCCCATGTTATTGTACGCTGACGATATAGCGCTCGTTGCCGATAGTGCCGAAAATTTACAGACCATGTTAGACACTTTACATGAATGGTGTAAAAAGTGGCGCGTACTTATCAATACAGATAAATCAAAATGTATGCACTTTAGGAGAGGTCGATCAAGAGTTCCAGAATTTAAATTCCATGTTGGAGATAATGTTTTAGAGACTGTTTCTCAATACAAGTACCTTGGTGTTATGATGAATGATAGGTGTGATTTCTCTATGAACGCTGAGATTTTGAGTAAAAGTGCCGGTCGAGCTCTGGGAAGTATGATTTTTAAATTCAGCAATGAAAAAAGATATTGGTTTTAATACATATGACAAACTGTATAAAAGTTGCATTGTGCCTATCTTAGATAATTGTTCCAGTGTATGGGGATACAAACGCTATCAGCCTTGTGAAAACTTAAAACACCGTGCCATACGGTACTTTTTAGGTGTGCATCGTTTCGCACCTATTGTCGCTATCACTAGCAACGTCGGTTGGCTCCAATGTCAATACCGCCGTTGGATAAACATCGTACGGTATTGGAATAGACTTGTATCAATGAGTCAGAACAGGATCACGAACGTTTATTTGACCTGGATTATACTATGTGCTATAATAATTGGTGTTCAGATATCAAATCTATTTTTCTCACTCTTAATAAGAAGGATTGTTATGACAATAAACTACAGGTAGATATTCATTCAGTGAAACGTCGAATTACTGACTATTACACTGGTCTTTGGAAAAACACTGTCAATAATTGCGCCAAATTACGCACTTACAAAAATTTCAAAACTGAATTTGTCACGGAAAAATATGTTTTGCTAAACATTTCAAAGCGTGAAAGGTCTATTGTTTCACAATTTCGCTGCGGCATTTAACCGCTTAGAATTGAGACTGGTCGTTATGTAAACGAACGGGTAGAGGATCGTTTGTGTTTATTTTGTAAAAACGGTGATATTGAAACAGAGACTCATTTTATACTGATAATGTGATAGATTTAAACATATAAGAGATTATATTTTCAAAGATTTTATATTTACTCCTTCATTTATTCGGAAATCTGTTGCTGAGAAGATAGCCTTCCTTTTAGACGAACATACAAGAAAAACTGCCAAGTTTTTTGTGTGTGCATTTGACTTTAGACGTAATCTACTTTATGCATAAACCGAAATTTTGAAATATTTTATGCATGTATCAGTTCAAATTCAAAAATCAGTGTCCACCTTGTCTTTCATATTTACATGTGATATTTTCTGTTGAATTTATTATGTTTGTATGTCACAACAGTGACTTATAGGCCCATGGGGTCGGGTATTTGAATTGCTTTTTTACTCATCAATATGTATATTGTATAACACCTGTCACTTTAATAAAACATTTACTTATTTACTTACTTACTAGTCATACAACAATTAAATAGTGTAAATTTTGCTTTTGATATTAAAAACAAGCTAGGATTGTTTAGTTTTGATGATCTCATTTAGACTTGTTTAAGAAAATGTTTAGGCCAAAATTTTCACTCGCAAAAAAATGCTAGTGGTTTAAAACGTAACTCGCAAACTTCATTTTCTACTCGCATTTTGCCGAAATGCGAGTGTTAATTTTGAGCCCTGATCAAATTTTCCACCAGTCACAGTTTTTACAATGGTTTAGTCAAAATTATACTGTATATTGCCATGCCCATGATGAAATGGTCCATTGGTTGTTTGAGATGTCGTTAACTGCTGTTGAGCTGAACATAATGTTGAATTTTGGCTTGAAAACTGGATATAGCTGGCCCTGGTCTTTCTTTAGAGCTTATGTATTGTCAGTGTCCAATTTACCAGGTTTTCCGAAGTCACTTCTATTGTCTAGTTATTGCAAGCTGAAAAACTCGAAAAATGAAGACAATTAGTTTTATAGTTTTAAATAATAGTGTGTGAACATCAGTAATAGATTTGCTTTAGTATCTAAACACATAAATAAGATAGAGAGTCCAGAAATGTTGGATTCGCATACTACATATTACTCACAATAGGGGATAAAGATGTGTATGCCGTAGATGCTACCGGCTGGGTAGCTGAATCAGTCGGTAGAGCATTCGCCGTGTAAGCATAAAAAGACCCTGGGTTCAAGTCTCGGTCAGGCTGCACATTTTTCTCACCCTGTGACATTAGGCACCCAACGACTGTGACATAGGTGCCAAGTCTGTCTAATTACACCTGCACATGGTTTTATTTACCAGTACCCAATAACTACTAGAATTCATGAAGGGGGATAATGTACCAATTACTTACAATAGGATAAAAAGATGTGTATGCGGCCAGGAAGCTCAGTCAAAAGAGCATTTGCCTTGTAAAAAAAGGGCCCCGGGTTCAAGTCACGGTCAGGCTGCACATCTTTCTCACCCTGTGACATTATATAGGTGTAAATAAAAACAAAATGTATTGCAATAAAGCATTATTAAATGTATTTCATTACAGAAATTGTTTCCCATCTATTTTTGTTTTACTCATTACATACATTTTTCCATAAATTAACCATACTCTTGAACCACGAAGCTACATCAGGCATTCACATCTGTCTGAACACAAAGCTGCACATATTTAAAATGAATTTAAACAAAAGAATGAAGAATTTATTTGAACTTCCCTATCCCCACACCCATTTTTAGGTAGATTTAAATATTTTTATATCTTATGTAAATATTTGCACTAATAAGCAGATAATTTAAAACTCTATACATATTTTCACAAATTTCACCAATTTTTTTTTACCTGCCTATAAATACTGTAACCATCCCAAGCATCATAAAAATAATCGTTAACCATTACAGCAATGTAAAAGTCCAAACCTTTCCGAAATATACTTTCATTTCTGGGATCTAAACAATAATCTGAAAAAACAGGATATCTATATAAATTTTCATAAAACACTATCTAATGAAGCTTCGTGATTACAATTAATATCAACTTACCGTGTATAGACTTTTTAATACAGTTGTAAATTGCAATTTTGTTGATCAAAATATCGTAGGCGATGTTGGGTCTCCCAGTTCAGAATATGATGAAAAATCTCGATTCTTTTAATGGTTTTGTGCTACTCCCATTTCAAAACGAGACTTATCAAATTGACACGAACTTGTGAATTTCAGTTTATAATTAAAATTGATAAAGTACGTTTTTATGTTGAAATGGACATTTTGATGAAATTAATAAAAATAATCTCTAATAATGATAAATATAGAATGGGATACGAAAGGATAAATTCCGAATTGATACATATTTTGTCTTCATATCCAGCATTGAGTGTAATTCATTTCTGGATTTGTTTGCGTGTTATCCCTTTGTTTTTTTATTTCATTCATGCTCCCTCAATTCTAGGCAAAAAGTTCATATTTTATAACAAAAATATGCCGTAATTGCAACCGAAAGGATTTTAAACCTCCAGATCCGGGTCCATTGACAACCTACGAATCAAATACAGTATGCCCGGCGGTGATCCGCCGTGCAATAATAATTCTAATTGTAAATAAGCCGTATCAAAATTCAAATAACAAATCGTACACGGTAAAATGAATATAGCTGATAAGGAGCAACAATTCTGCTAAACTACAAAATTTAATCTCTTGATGTGCATATATATATATATATAACAAAATGCTACAGTTTGGCAATATTAAAATTGACCGCTCAATACAAGTTAACCGCTTTGTAAATGTGGCCGCTAGTACAGATTCAATTGTATGTCTAGATAAAAGAAACATAAAACATCCGACATGCGTTCACCTTGAAAATTAACGTAATAGTAAACAAGAAGAATTTTAATACAAGGTATCACAGCGGACATGTAAATATTTTGAGAGTATAACTCATAGATGTATATTTCCAATTTGTGAGATAAATTGTTCTTTAAAGAATGTATGCTTTGAGCTTTGAAATTGAATTTACCAATCAACTAAATAAGGATTTTTTTTGTTTTTGTTTTTTTGCAAATTCAAAAATGTAAATCGGACAATTATTTATTCCATTTAATCATATATACAAAAAACATAATTAACATGCATGTAAAAAGAATGAAAGTACAATGTGCAGGCAGACAAATTATAATGCTATAATTCAAGCACACAAAAGTAGCCCTCTTCGTTTTCTAAATAAAGTGCAATAATGCTTGAAGAACCATTTAATAGATTAGATGGGAGATGACTGCTCAGTCATATGTGTTAAACTATTAAAGCTTGAAAATGTATTTGCCGATAAATTGAGGAGCTGTAAATATGCTAGACTAATTAAAATAAAAAAATGAAGCAATAATAATGATAAAGAATTTAACGTTAGTAGGAAACGAACTCATGACCTCTACAAAAGTATTCCAACGTGCTTCACCACGACATTCAACTAAACAAACGCATCATACTTCTTGATCGAATCGGAAATGTTAGCATTACAATTGGATTGTTTTTTTCGTATTGTTAATTGCCAATTGAAAATCATGTAGATAGATCTGCACCCTGATGAATAAAAATAAGTGTGACGGTCATAAAAACAAATGGTGTACTGTAACCAAAAAAAAAAAACTTTGTCCCGATGTTTCGTGTTCATAGAACTTTTAACTATACGAATAAAGAGTCGCAAATTCTCTATATACCACCTCGACACCTCGTCTTATAGCGGACACTCCTTAGGGTGTCCGTAATGAATTTGTATTAAGAAGCAAACTTTTAGTGCAGTTAGAAAACGTTGTTTGTATATGTCAACAACATTATGAATGTTGACGATTTGACTTAAGTGTATTGACATAAGGACACACCTTTCTTTATTGAATTATTCTTATCATTTGAATTAAAAATAAAAAAAAATTTTCGGTGGCTGATAAAAAATAGAAAAGCTTTTCCCGTAGTTCTTTTGCATATAAAACACACAGTGAGAAAATATAGAAGTGCTATCAATTGTTACAAATATTTACATTCATTTCGAGGTAAGAGAAATGTAGAAAAAATATATTTTGAAATTATTATCTTGCGCTGTAAAATTGCACAATACTCAAAGGAAAATAAACCGGTTATTTATCATTTTTCAAGGTTATACTTAGATAAAGTATATAGAAAGACTCACCAAAAATATGAAAAAGTTGTTCTTCATTTTCTTTCAGTATCCTTTCTTCGAAAACCCATACGACGCTGTTAAGAGCCAGCGACAACGACGGATTCTGACGCAAAATGTGAGACTTATATTGATGTGGGCAGATGTTGACAAACGAGTCACAAAAAACGCGGATGGCTTATCGACGCTTGAGGTGCGCATGGATACAAATGACTATGATATCGAGAAAGCCCGGGATGAGGTTCGGAAATTAAAGGATCAAAACCAAAAGTTGAAGGAATCAGTCAGCGACCTACAGTCAAAAGCTATGATGAATAATTTAATTCTGGGTGGATTGAAGGAGGGAGACAATGAAACAGATAGTAGTTTGCAGGAAGTCGTGACGTCATTCTTCAAAGACACATTAAAAATGGAAAGCAACAAAGTGACGGAAATACAGTTTGAAAGAATTCATCGAATTGGAGCCAAAAGACACGGTCGAACTAGAAATGTTCTGGCAGTCTTTAAACAGAGGAAAGACAAAGAGTATGTCAAGTCTCTGAGGAATAACTTAAAGGACACCGGATGTTACATGCATGATCAGTACCCACAGGAAGTGGTGGACCAGCGAAAGCGATTGTTACCAATCATGAAGAAAGCCAGGGAGGATGGACAAGAGGCGTACTTGAAGTATAACAAACTGATAGTGAACGGAAAAACGTACACAGATGGACCGTACGGGAGCGTATAGGAAGTAGCGGAGAGCGGTGTTACAGTGGGTGTATGGAACTGTAACGGGTTAACTAGGGACAAATTAGCAGACAGTGAGTTTTGTAATATTTTGTCTAAGTATGACATAGTCGGTTTATTAGAATCATGGACAGGAGAATGTAGTAAGATTGATCTAGATGGATATCAAGCTTTTAATTTATACCGAAAGTTTCAACATAGAAACGCTAGGCGGAATAGTGGAGGAATTGTTATTTATATAAAAGATTCGATTTTGAAAGGTGTGGAAATTGTTAGAAACCATTATGACACAATTGTGTGGCTTAAGTTGCGACGTGGATATTTTAGGATAGATAAAGACATTTATTTGGGTATAGTTTACATTTGGGGAGCAGATTCCCCTGCTTATGACGTAGTAAATTGTGATCTGTTTAGTACATTAGAGAATGACATATATGATTTTAAAAATAGTGGGACCGTCATGGTAATTGGCGACTTTAACGGTAGAGTTGGCATGAAACCGGACTATATTTGTTGTGACGCATTGAACACGCATACAGACGACGAGAACTACATACCGGACGTACCCCATGCACGGACCTCAATGGATAAACAGTACAATGCACAAGGATTACAGTTACTTGACCTTTGTAAGGCAACATCATTACGAATTTGTAACGGACGCTTAGAAAACACTGGCGGTTATACCTATTACGGGTACGCAGGGAGTTCAGTAATTGATTACCTGTTATGCGCAGATTACAATTTCGACAAAGTGCAGTCATTACAGATTAATACTTTTAATGTATATTCAGACCATGCAATATTGGAGTTTGCTATACCGGTAAATAGTGTTTCACGTCAGAATAATAAGAATATCATTAAGATAGATACTGTTAAATGGGACGAAGAAAAATCGCAGTTATTTACAAGGGGATTAATTGCGTCATTGTCAGACTTTAATAGATTATTAGATGTTAGCGAAGAGAATGATGAATGTGATGTAAATAATATTGTAGATAATTTCGTGAATCTCATAAACGCTACGGCAGAGCCGTTGTTTAAACGCGAATGTTACAGGAGTGTGAATCTTACGGACAGATCAGCGATCTCTCCGTTTAAGGATGCTGATTGGTTTGATAATGAGTGTCGAACAAAGAAGCAGGAGTACATTAACTCGCTTGAGACGTTCAATATGTTAAAAAGTGATGAAAATAGAATTAACTTATGTAATAAAAAGCGTGCATATAAATCATGTGCGAATAAAAAGAAAACTGCTTATAAGAGAAAAAGGAGTAGGGAAATAGAGTCGCTGAAGAAAAAATCACCACGGGAATTTTGGAAGTATTTTTCGAAGAGGAATGGGTTGAAAGGACAAAATATACCCATAAATGATTTTTTTGAGTATTTTAAATCCATATCAGATGGAATAAGATCATCTCCACATAGAGAGGCAGATGAATTTTGTGCAAGTGATATAAACTATGATAATCTTGTATATGAGGAGTTAGATAAACGGGTAACTGTGGAGGAAGTCATGACTGCGATTAAGTCGCTTAAGAAAGGGAAGGCATACGCTGATGACGGGATGATAAATGAGTATTTCATTACGGCAGGCGATATATTAGCATCGCATTTGACGCAATTGTTTAATGTAATACTCGAAAAAGGGGTATTTCCTCAAAGTTGGATGGAGGGAACCATTATACCGTTATTTAAGAAGGGAGATCCAAACGATGTGAATAACTACAGGGGCATCACCATAACGAGTTGTCTTTCAAAGATTTTTGTATCTGTTTTAAATAAAAGGCTTAGTGATTGGAGTGTAAAGTATGATAAAATATCAGATGCACAGTTTGGGTTTAAAAAGGGGTATGCAACAATAGATGCAATATTTAGTCTTCAGAGTGTAGTAGAAAATCAGATTAATTCGGGTCAGCGTTTATACTGTGCATTCATTGATATGAAGAAATGTTTTGACAGTGTGAACCGTAATGCGCTGTGGTACAAGCTATGTAAACTGGGGGTTGATGGAAGGATGTTGCGCATTCTGAGATCAATGTACGAATCGGTGAGATGTAAGGTTAGGCATTGTCACGATTATTCAGATTTTATAGACATTGTGATTGGCTTGAAACAAGGGGACATATGCTCACCGATATTGTACTCATTCTTCGTGGAAGACTTAGAACTGTATCTGAATAATGCTGGGAGTGCAGGAGTGACATTATACGAACTGTCGCTGATACTGTTTCTTTACGCAGACGACATGGTATTGCTGAGCGAATCGCCGGAGGATCTACAACTCAGTTTAGATAACTTAAAGACTTACTGTGATAACTGGGGGCTCCAGGTTAATATAGAAAAGACTAAAATTATGGTTTTCCGTAAAAGAGGTTGCTTGAGGCAAAATGAACAATGGACATATAACGGTATAGAGATCGATGTGGTTGATGACTTTAACTACCTTGGAGTAGTATTTAATTATAATGGTTCTTTCAACCGTTATCAGCAGTTGATCATGGGTAAATCATTAAAAGCCATGAACGTTTTATTATATAATACAAAAGACTTTGATTTTTCTTTAAAAACTTTGTGTCAATTGTTTGATTCTTTTGTTTCATCCATCATGAATTATGCTTCCGAAATTTGTGGTTTTAATAAGATGAAAGAGTTTGAAAGGTTGCATATGAAGTTCTGTAAAAGGATATTGGGTGTGAAATTGTCAACTTGTAATGCTGGCGTGTATGGAGATTTAGGGAGATATCCATTGTTTATTGGTAGACAAGTTAAGATCTTAAAATATTGGTTTAAAGTAATTAATAGTGGTAATTGTATTGTAAGACGCTGTATGATAGTCTTGTTATTAATGCAGATAAAGGACATGTAAACTGGGCATCAAAAGTTAAGAGATTGTTGTGTGAATATGGATTTGCGTATGTGTGGGAGAGACCTTATGATATTTGTGTTAATGATTTTTTAATTATTTTTAAACAGAAAATGCTTGATGTATTTCAGCAAGGTTGGGCAGGTGAACTTGAGAGGAGTAATGTTTTAACATTATACAAAGAAATCAAGGTTTTAATTTGTTATGAACCATATTTGTTTTTATGTACTAATAGAACTTATAGGAAAGCATTGACTCAGTTACGATTATCTGCTCATAGGCTTCATATTCAGACTGGGAGATATGGAAGACAGAGGGTGGAAAGGAGAGAGAGATTATGTAATGTATGTCATAGTGGTGAGATTGAGGATGAGTTTCATTTTATCTTGAAATGTACTAAATATATAATGTTGAGGAAACGATATATTGATGTATATTACCATGTGAGACCAAGTATATGTTTAAATTGTGTCAGTTATTTTCATCCAATGATAAATATGTGATGAATAATCTTGCATGTTATATAATATGTTCAATGAAAATTAGAAATAACTTACTTAATGAGTATGTTTGATTTTTGCACCGACTCTCATAGTATTTTATATTCATATATATGTATTTGTATTTGTATAAATGACCTTGATCATATTCAGTATTTATTTACTTGTTTGTATAGATGATAAACATGCCATATGTTTAAGTCTAAAAGCAATAAAATATATGTTCTGTTCTGTTCTGTAATCTGTTACACTGGCTGCACATCACGTGGGTATCACGTGATCTAGTAGGGGTGTAACCCGTATATCCCCGCCCCGAGGGTTTGTCGAAAAGTGTTGAACATAGGTATCTATTGGAACCTAGGTACATAATTATTTGTGTGTCAAAGATTTGTACAGTTTATCATAGGTTAAGCCTACATACATTCATTTTAGGCGGTTTGCGTTACGATCATTAATTTAGTGGAGTGTGACTTACCATAATTGACTACCGTCAAAGATAACTACTTGTTAGTTTGTTCTAGTGTTTAATTAACTATACTGTAATAAACTTTACTTATATGAAATATTAAACAAAATGATGAGTTGAATCACAAAATGTTGTGAAAGTTGGTCGATAAAATTAGCATTTGGGTTCTGTTGTTAACCGTATCTGCGCCAGGGACGTACAGCTAATTATTGGTGGAGGAAAACGCCTGAGTGCACAGAGGCATCCTGGTAGAACTAAGATTTTATTGTTTATTACTGCCTCAACTCTGTACACACAAAACATATAAGCATACATAATGAACAATTTAAAATGTACAAACCACTGAAAATTGAATTATAAGAGACAAGTAATACCTTTCACACAGAACATATACATATATACATGATACGAAACTAGAAACAGATGCTAATCATTGTATAAAATCTGCATACTTAAGATTATAATTTAAATACTAGGAAACTGAAAGTGTCACACACTTTTATGCAAAACTATGAAATGCGTGTAAAAAGCGATTATCATTTCTGTCAGACAGTAAATGAACTGATTACCATTTGCCTCTAGATAAAGGGTAAAACAACACTAAATTAAAGAAAAATCAATTACTTACATATATAAAACGTTATGGTATTAAGAATACCGTTACAGGTTTTGGTACTTAATATACTCAGAGTTTCATCAGATAGAAGAAATGACAGTTTATCCGTATCAGACAAGGTATTGAATGATAGATTGATATAGTTAGCCTTTTTTCTATTAAAGGGATACATAAATTGGCATATACGTTACAATGTAATAACACATGTAGTTAATTATGTACAAAAGGGGCATAACCGTTCACTTTCAACAACATTTTTATATCGTCCCGTTTCAATTTAAATCGGAGCTATGCCACATCTAAATTTGCTTAATGCACACCTATAGTTCGTCACCATAATTATTTTACAATAGTATTCTGGTTTACAATCCGTTTTAAAATTACAATAAGTTTTAGTTTGTTTCTCCCCCTACAAGATACACCATGGTACCTGTTTATTAGTTCACGCCAAGCATTATTATGCAAACATATCAATTTTTCATGTTCTTGCTTAGCAATGGCATCCTTAGACACAGTATTATTAAAATTCATATAAGCATATAAATCACAACTAAGTAGTTTGTCTTTCACATAGTAGAACCAAGATATTGTATGACCTATTTGTACTGATGTTCTCTACACCAAAGGGGTTTGAAGCACCCATTGTCTGTTATCCATTTCACGAATGTAGTATCTATAATTTTAAGACTTCAATCATGATAGTGAAATAAAACAGCGGAAGTCGACTTTTTTTCGCATATTTAACAGACAAAGGGTGATACAAACCCCTGTGCTCTACACATAGTGCTATACGTTTATTTACTCTACCTATAGGTGCATTGCAGAGTTAAGCCAAATAACTGACAACGGACTTCCACTGTTGGATAAGTAGAGGTATCCAAGCCATTTCCCAGAGATACCATTAGGTGTATATTTACTAACTCCAAGAAAGAAACGCATGGCGCAATTATGGATATCATTAATACATGAAAATGACTTTACCCCCCCCCCTCCCCCCACAGATTGAAGCACCCTAGTAATTGGACTGAGACTCAAACCCACAACATTGAGGGGCAATGCAGTATGTGCTGAGACGATGTATATTGATTAAGTCTGAATAAAATATATGCTCCGTTCAGTAAAAGCTGAGAAACAATATATATATATATATATATGATCCGGGCTGGCAGCGGCTGAGTGGATAGATTGCCCTCTCCGTAACGTGTGCAAGATGCCCGGCCTTGACACATCAGAGCTGTTAATAGTTTAATGGTATAGGTCCTCTGATTGGCGCTCAGCATACTGTAGAATTATTTATTTTCTGAGAGGACTAATGTTCGTCTATTTGGTGGACGGCTTTATCCACAAATATTTCTCCCAACGAAGACTGTTAATTCACCAAATCCCTCACATTTTTTGGAACTTGAATCCACGAATATATACATGCCAAAGAAGTCCACTTTATTACCAAATCCACAAGGTATTATGTCATCGAAAATTAATGATTGTACAGTATAAAGGTATTAAGTATTGGTTGACCCAGCGTCAGAATAATGCTACTGGGTGTGGTATCATGCAACATGTCTACGGCGTGAAGTTGAAGTGTGGTAGCACTATATCTGTCTCTCGGTGGACTTTAAGTTCAGCATATAAGCAAACAAAATATATTAATCAAGGTTGGTTCCGAAGATGATATAATGATCATTTTTGTAAATATTTGTAAATATTCTTACACTTACTGACATTTACTTCGAGAGTAAAATTATGTAGTAGCTAGCATATCTAAACTTGAAACGCAATCGAACATAGATGATGTGTATGATAACTGGTGTGAAAATGTTACTCATAATATGTGTACTAAACTACCATGTTAAGTTATTCAGTACGGTGCTAAAAACGTTGTCCGGGTAAACCCTTGTGGTCTGACACCCTATGGAATAATGTAGGTACGGCAGGGAAAACGTGACTATCCTGTAGTGATTTATGTGTAAAGAGAGTTTTAAAAATGTTTATGTGTACAAGTGTAAAAATTTTTATCGTGAAGTACAACGTGCTAAACGTTTACACTGGTTTTTTCTACAAACACAGTTGTTTGACGAATGTAATATTGACTCTTCAAATTTCTGGAAATCTGTTAGTAACATTGACGAAATTTCGGGGCAAAAATTTCGGCGGGAAAAGACAAAAAACTTACTTCGTCTTTTCGCCCCGATATCTCGCGCTGAAATTTCGACTTTTCGTCCTTTCGCCACGCCAAGTAAGATTTTTTTTTGCGTCCTTTTGCCTTCGGCTTTTCGCCAAGACTTTTCGACTTTTTGTCTTCGCCCCGCCTGATTAGATTTTTTTGCGTCTTTTTGCCTTCGGCTTTTCGCCCCGAAAACACGCCACATGACATGGCAGATATCAGCCACCACACAAAACCAGGAAATATCAATGCCAATACAACTGTTAATGGTGACGTGTGTATAGAACCTTGTTTTACTTGTTTTAACGATCAGGTTTCATTGTAAGAAATACGTAATTCTTTAATAACATCTGCTAATAAAGGCAAATTATGTGTTGTATATAATATTCATGTTGAAGTATTAAACACTGATGATTCTATCTCATTTCTCCATGTGTTGTTTAATATTTGTTTTGAAAAAGGTATCGTTCCTTCCTAATGGAGTAAATGTATGAAAAATCCTATAGCGAAATACTTTACAACTGACAAAAGAGACATTCTATATTATAGGGGTATTTCTCTTGCGTCATCTATTTATAAAGTGTATTATCATGTTTTACATTGTCGACTCACCAAATGGTCGGGGTGGGGGGTTAATGATATTACTGCGGAAGAGCAAAATGGTTTTAGAAAGGTTAGAAGCACGACGGATCATATAATGTCATTGCATACTTTTCTTGACTCTTGGAAAAAGCACAATGCTTTTGTTGAATTTAGAAAACCTAGGATACTATACCTGCGGCTTAAGGCAAGACTGTTTGTTATCTCCTTTACTTTTTATTAACGACTTACCAGTTTACCTTAAAGCATTTGGAATAGGAGTGCCTGTTGATAATAAAAAAGTATATCTAATATTGTATACTGATGACTTCGTTTTATTGGCTGAATCCGAAGATGAGCTTCAATTTTTATTGACCGCCTTAAGTAATTGGTGTTCTGTAGATGATATGCATGTTTATTTCACCAAAAGTAATATACCAGTACCTAAGTTTTGGGACACTTTTTGATTATTTTTTTTTCGACTCTTAAGTTTTGGGAGTTTTGAAACAAAAAAAATATTTTCTGTCCCAAAACTTAGGGTGATTACAGTAGTCCACTTTAGACCTAATTCCGTGGCACGTACACATTATCAGCTTACGTGTGGTTCCAGCCAGTTAACATTTGTGGTTAGGTATACTTAACTACGTGTATTTTTTCATGAAAATCTAGATCTCAATGTTATTATTAAGATTGTGGCTCAGATTGCTAGTCGTGCATTATGGTTACTCATCGCAAAATGTAAAAAAGTGGTCTCCCCTATAATGTATTTACAAAGTTGTATGATGCAGTTGTAAGGCCTGTCGTTATTTCTCCTCTGTAGGGAAACCACTCATATGCTTGTTGGGCTAGCGGGTAAAATGGGCTGGAAGCCCCCGATTGTCCGTCAGTGGAAAGTCATTGCTTTAAATTTATACTGGTTAAAATGATCGAAAATGGAGGAATCCAGGTTAACCAAACGTATGCATTATGGGCATCAGGGGTGGCGAAATCTCATTTTATTTTACTTGTCCACGGACAACCAAAATTAAAATTTCACTTGACCGTAGCAAAACACTACTTGTCCGTACTTTTTGAAAAACTATTGGTATAAAATATGGAAATAATTGAAATTTTATTACTACTCTTAAATTGTCACGCGTCTGTTATTGCCGTCAAATTCAACATTTCGTTGAGCCCTCACCCATGGGAAGTCTTTAAGGGATGATTCTTAAAATGATCTTTAAGGCTTTGCTTGATCATATTTTTAATCTTAGTCTTTTATTATTTTTTTAGGGGTTTGATCGGGATATTCTTCCCCTTTTCTTGTTTTGGACGATATTTAATAAGGAATCGATCCATTTGACAAGGAACTTACTGTATAGACTGTGCGCTAAAGTGCTGACATTGACCTTTAATTTTTATATCTTAACATTTTAGAAACGAAACCAGTCAAAACGGAATGGTTTAATATGCGGATCATCTTGTAAGATGCCGAAAAATAAACTTTATTTGACAGACGTATGTCAGGGATATCTTTACAGTTGAAATGCTGCAGTTTAGAGTTTTGAATTTAAATATTTAAATTTTTGCTACGGTTTCAGATTTTTCTTTGTCCACAGACAAGTCATCAGTGAAAATTTACTTGTCCGTGCCGGACAGCTCGGACAATGGATTTCGCCATCCCTGCGGCATATAATAAGGTTATCGGTCATGTAAGAACTTGTATTATTATGTAAAGTCTGTTTTAATTAAAAAAGACTTGAATATAAACTTATGTCTACAAAATCGCGTGGTTGGTACATTTGTGCAATATGTTGAGACTATTACGACGAGTAACTTTGTTAATGAATGGCAAACTTGTTTAAATATTGTTGGGCTATCTGGACAAGGTCATAGTATATTAAAAATGTATAAGTCTTTGTAACTTGATTTTAAATTTGAACAATATTGTAATATGATTTTACCACCTGCTCACCGATCAGCTTTCAGTAGATTTAGGTTGGGGGTTCGTATTGATAGTGGTCATTATTAGGGCTTGAGAAAAGGTTAGATTTTGTCTTTTTTTGTCTTCGTGTGAGGAAGCCTTCCATCTGGCTTGAGGTAGGTCGGTGGTTCTACCCGGGTACCTCTGTGTACTCGGGGTCTTCCTCCACCTGTAATTAGCTGGACGTCGCTATATGATTGAAATACTATCGCAGCGACGGTAAACCCCAATACAACAACAACAATCTTTTTTTGTAATGATAACTTAGTAGCAAGTGAACTGCATGTTTTATTCCATTGTCATGTTTTTGATGATTTAAGAGATGAACTATACTCAAAGGCAACTTCGTATAATAAATCTGTTTGCTGAAATGTTGGATTTTGATAAATACATATTTCTGTTATGTCTACTTGAGACAGATATAGTGTTGACACACTTCAATATCGCACCATATACATGTGGCATGACACCACACCCAGTCACATTATCCTGTCACCGGGCTTGTAACTTCCCGGTAAATAATAGTATGCTAAGCGCCAAGGAGGGAGCTACCACTAAGGTAGTTTTGTCTGAATGGATAAATTCCAATGTTTTTCTCAAAAGTGATACAATATCCTCACAAATCTTTACATATATTGAGTAGTCGCACTGTAAATACTGTTTTGTCATCATCAACAACAGCAGTATGAGCAACAGCAACAATAGAAATGTCACCACAGGGTAATTTCCTAATAAAGAGGAGTAATAAAAGCTTTTGAGCGGTGTAATTCTGATGGGAACATATAATGAAATAATTAATGGCTTAAGTGTGTGCAACGAAATAAAACCGTTTGTAATTCGTTTGTAAGCAATAATCTTTTCTTTTAAGGTGAACCACAAAGAAAATTTTACTTTTTCTAAAACCTTTCATAAGGTGAATCACGAACACACTTCAGCAGCAATGAGTACTGTTGTCAAAGCTTCTTTGGAACAGGCACCTGTTGCATTTACTGTAGTGGCGCCTGAATCACTGAAGGTAGTTGATTCACCGGAAGAAGTTCCTAATGACTTGTTAGCGTCAAATGCCCTCAGTTCTAAGCATTGGAAGACCGCGCAGATGCAGGATCCAACCTTATCCCAGATACTTCAACATATGCACGATGGCACTAGGCCAACCGCTCAGCGGACCTGGGACAAAAGTACGTGAATTGATAAGTACCTGAGAGAATGGGACAAGCTAGTTCTGAGGGATGGAGTGTTGTATCGTCACACTACTGGCACTGATCGACACTATCAGCTTCTCTTACCTGAAAAATTGAAGAATGATATTTTCCAGGAGTCCCTTAGAACTTAGGTCATCAGGGAAGGGATAGAATAATATCTTTGTTTAGATCTCGATTCTTCTTTCCCGGCATGGATTCATTTGTACGTAACAAAGTAGCAAGTTGCTCAAGATGTATTCGCAGGAAGACTCATGGATCAGCTTCTTGAAATCTTGTGTTTGGATTTCCTTAGTCTGGAGAGGTCGAAGGGAGGCTTTGAGCATATCCTGGTGGTCACAGACCATTCCACCAGGAATGCGTAGGCTTTCCCTGCGGCCAATCAAACTGCTAAAACTACAGCAAGGGTGTTATTCGAGAAGTCAAGAAACTATGCCAGCTTGTGGGAATCGTTAAGTTGCGAACCATTCCATACCATGCCATGGGAAATTGTATGGTTTAGCGATTTAACCAGACGCTGCTCAAGATGCTGGGTACCCTTGATGAAGAAAAGAAAGCCGACTGGAAATCCTATGTTGCCCCACTGGTCCATGCCTATAATGTTACGCCACACCCGAGTACTGGTTTCTCCCCTTATTTCCTTATGTTTGGCAGGGAACCAGGGTTAGCCGTCGATGCTCTTCTTGGTCTGGGTTGTGATGACATTGCCACTAAGTCCAAGAACGAGTATGTAAGGAGGCTGAGAGAGAGATTGTGCGTAGCATACAAGAAGGCCAAGGACACTGCTGCAGCTGTTAAGCCAGGAGATCTGGTACTGGTAAGGAATGTGACACTACGGGGAAAGCGAAAGGTTGCTGACAGATAGGAGCAAGAACCCTACGTTATAGTCGTAACCTTTTTTTGGACAAGCCTGTGTTTGATTTTCGAATGAACACTCCAAGAGCCAAGAAGGTTAGACGACTACACCGAAATTTACTTTTGCCCCTGGAGATTCTGTCGTGACTGATGACACTTCCCGCTACATCATTCAGATGTCAGTCAGACGTTTCTGACTTATCTTCGGAAGAAGAGCAGACATATGTTCGTCCAAGAAGAAATACGTGACAGCCCGAGGGATTTGGATGTGTAGTATCACAATGATTAACTTTTAAAATTGTATGACCATTATTTTGTTGTGTTATCAGCTGTAATTGTTTTGTGAACACAATAAAGTATTTGGATTTTGTTTCTCTGTACTGTCTTAAAATGATTCCCATGTCGTTGTTTGTAAGATTTTGATTTTTTTATTCTAAGTAATAAAATGCTTATGGTCATATATATATATATATATATATATATAGGTCGAATTATATATTCTATATTGTTTATATTGGTGGCTTTCGTTGAAAAGTTACTATGGTCAATATGTAGACACTTGTGTTTACCAGAATTATGATATGATAAATATAATTTGAATGTATTTTGACCTAGATGCCCTAGTGTATGGCTTCCAAATGGGTAAATGTCTCTAAGCAATTGTTATTTAATATCATTTTTATTTGTGTGTGTGTGTTTCTTTTTTTCTTTTATCGTCCATTGAAAGCCAGAAGAGGCTATCAGCCTTTTTTTTACATATGCTGATAGCCCCTTCTGGCTTTCAATGGACGTTATTATTGCAATCTTTGTGGAATGTCGGGACGTCATTTTTCACAAGGGGGGAATATGTCATAGGGTTGAAACTTAGTGTAGATGTATTTAGTAGTTGTAGTTTAATTTTCAGCTCTCTCAGTACTTTGATTTCGGACTCGATTTGACTGACCAATCATTGACCGACGGACCAATTTAAACTTACACAAATACTTAACATACAACGCCATTTTGATACGTGAATGGAAATACTTTGTTTTTTTTAAGGTCATTATTATTTATTTATCCTCTTTATTATTCCTTATATGTTTTTATTATTACCTTTTGTAACTTAAATGGTGTAATTAACTAACTTGTTAATTTCTGAAACTCAATCCGATGTACAACTACAATGTTTGATTGTATTATGTAATCATTATCGTGATTCTTGCTGAGTATTCTATGTCCAAACTAAAGTAAATATTGATACGTCCCATTATTAGGGGCCCTTTCAAGATAGCGTCCGATTGTTTCTGTCTCTCACTCCCTTTCCTTCTCTCTCTCTCTCTCTCTCTCTATCTGGGTGTTGTAAGTTGGGGTTGCAAGTGGTAACATGTAGACGATCTGTGCAGTAATTAATTAAATTATACACAGAGTTTTGCACAAACTTCGAACTTTTGAAATTATATAATATATATAGAGAGAGATCTATATGTAACAATGCTTTCAAATATAGTACAGGTTCCTGTATGAGATAAATCAATCGCAGTCACTTGGATATAGTCACTCATTGATAACTGCTTGCTGTCGTATCCACGATAAATTACTTTTAAAATATACGCCACGTAGCTAAAACTACATTCTAAAAATACATGAGTCAGGTCCAACTCCTTATATAAATGTCAAGTTAACTGTATAAATCCGGAATGTTGTATAACTTAATGCGAAAAAGTGTTTCAGTACTTCAAGTCCCAGTACGTAGTTTACTTATGCCAGAAGATATTCTATAAATTCCAGTTAAAGTTAAATTCTAATATAAAGGTCCTACTTATATGCAAATACTCAGAGGGTTAACAAAAAGGGCGACCGCTGCCTTGATAATAATGAGCACCGACTACATTATTCCCCATAAGGCTACCATGTCCCTACTTAAACCCGCTACAACGGGATGTACCTCGAGCAATGCTGTAATCTGACTGACTCAACACGGCTTCTGAGCCGGTATTTATAGGAAATTCTCGATTCCCGCACCAAAACTTGATCGGATGACGTCATTTGACCGCTGATCGGTGTACATGGATCGAAAACGCACCATAAATGGATCGAAGATGTTCGAGAATTGATCAAATATTGATCAAGAACGATCAGCCGACGAAATAACGTCATGCTGGAGACCAAGTTGTAAACTACAAAGATATACAATGACCGCTATATAAAATATATGAATTGACCATTTTACTCACCGTAGTAACAATTTTACTATAAGATGACATTTTCCCACGATCTTGTTGTTGTATTCCCAGGAGAAATTCCCAGAAATCAACAGTAAAAATGGCTGCCAGTAAACAAAGTTGCAGCACATGCCTGACAACAAATGAGTTGTTTCACATAAGAAAATGGATTACTTAGCATAAATTAATCAAGGTACGATTGCAAAATAATGCAGAGTTAACTTCTAACTCTATGTCTTTAAACACCGTATTAATGAAAGATCTTTGGACTCGAATTCACTCGTAACCAAAACATATCAATATATTTAATATTTCATATACTGACATGCTAATATTTAATATGATTATATGCGATCTTTTATGCGATTTATGTCAGAAATGTATCTATTTTTTTTTCTTATTGCATATTTTATATGTAACATTTTCATATATAAATTTGCAGTTGTTATTTTATACACACGCCGGATATCTAATTTAAGGATGTGTCTTGTTAAGTTAGTTCCCATTGCAAAAGCTAGAAAATGAGAGACAATCAAATCAAATCCAATATCCATGATGATTAGGGGTCCAGTCAAACAAACTTTACACCCCCCGAAAGATCAAACAAATCACCTGTTTTCAAGACAGTGCACCTGAGGTCAAACTGAACTCTAAATTTCTAGGAAGCGACTGGGCGTGTTCATCTAAAGCTATTGAAATGTAAATGAAATAAGGTATGTACATTAAATGCAGTTTTGAAATGTAGATAAAATGTAATGTATTAGGTATGTATATTAAATGTAGTTTTAAAATGTAGATACAATGTAATGTATTAGGTATGTACATTAAATGCAGTTTTGAAATGTAGACGAAGTGTAGGTAAAATATAAAAAAATTGAATTAAATGAATGTAGTTGTATGTAGTTAAATATTAAAGTTTTGAAATGTAGTTTAAATGAAGATGAAATGTAGTTAAAATGAACACATTTATATAGATATTGGTTTAAATTTAGAAAATTATGATGAAATGTTGGTATAATGTAGAAAAAACTTAGTTGAAATGAAGATGAAATGTAGTTGAATTATAGATTAAATGTTTGTTTGTTTGTTAGGTTTAACGTCCAACCGACAGTATTCCGTCATTTGGAGATAATGTCTACTTGAGACAGATATAGGGCTGCCACATGTAGACATGTGGCATGATACCACACCCAGTTTATGACTATGACTATTTGAGTTTACCGTCGCTTCGACAGTATTTCAGTCATATAGCGACGTCCAGCTAATTATAGGTGGAGGAAGACCCACACCCAGTTTAACCAGTCCTGGAACTACCTTTATATGCTGAGCGCCAAGCAAGGGAGCTATACCAGTACCATTCTTTACGACTTTGGTATGTCGCGGCCGGGGATTGAACACACGAACTCCCGCTCCTGAGGCGGACGCTCTTACCACTTGGCAACCGGGGACGATATAAATGAAATGTAGATAAAATGTAGTTGAAATTAAGTTGAAATGAAGATGAAATGTTTAAAATTAGTGAAATTTAAAAATTAAAAAAACCTTAAAGAAATGAATGTGAAATTGAGACGAAATTAAGTTTAGCTGTAGATGACATGTGGTTGAAATGTACACATTATGTAGATATTGGAAATGTTTATCTACTGGTATTAAAATGTTGTTGAAGTGTAGTTGAAATGTAAATGAAATGTAGCTGAAAAGCAGATGACTTGACTTGACTATTTGAGTTTACCGTCGCTTCGTCAGTATTTTAGTCATATAGCGACGTCCAGCTAATTACAGGTGGAGGAAGACCCCAAATGCACGGAGGCAGAACCACCGACCTACCACAAGCCAGCTGGAAGGCTTCCTCACAAAGCAGAAGAAATTTAGATGAAATGTATCTGTAACACACACACACACACACACACACACTACTCTTCAGTTTACTAATATTTTACACTAGATTTGCAGATATGGTTATATATAATGCATGCTGTTTCATACAATTTCGTTTCTTTGATGTATGTTAATAAATGTAGAAATATATACCATCGCTTGATTAACATATTATAGCTTCAGTGATCATTTCAAATATGGCGTGCTTGTTCAAGGCAGAAACAATAGGCCTTTTCGTTGCGGTGTCGATTTTCTATCTTAGATAAACTACAAATACAATACGAGTCACGAAACTCAATGGAAACTGTACTCGGACACGATGTGACCGAAGTAATGCATATCACAGTCAACGAGCTTTTCAACGGCAACTTCACAGAAATAAAATATTTCAAACAAATACCCATATTAAACAATAGATTATGTATTTATTTAATTCTCACAAGTTATGCTTTTTTTCCCAGAAGTCGCTAGTATCGATGCATTCCGCCCTCATTCCACTGTTGCATTTTTGTTATGACTGGCGGCTACCATATTGAATTGGTTATCGGCTTTTGTGATGATTACAGTGTGACATTGGGGAATCAGCGATTATGGTAGTCGTCATTCATAACAAAATGCAACTTTACATTCTGAGGGTCCGTTTCTCTACATTTAAAACCGAATAACCTCTCAATTTTGTATGCATGACCGAACGATTGAATAGAATTCTACAATACAGATATGCTGAGATTAAGCCAAAGTAGTGAAAACTCAATTTTGAGTAAAACATAAATATTTACGGGACACAATAATTGTATGTAATTTAAAGCACAGAAGAACTATTTTCCCTAGGATGTTGCGTAACTCACTTAACCACGTGGGGGAGTATAGTTTCTGTCGAATGCAAAGGTGGCTCATGCCTGAATTTGAATGGTGTATGTGAGGTTTCGGTTATTTAGTGGTGTTTCAATGGTCCATATAGAAAGCTTGAATTACGATAAAAACCCGTATAACCTCCATATAATCACATCTACTATCTCAGATATCTCCAGGGGTTATTTGTTGCCTATAGAATGGCTGATACAGATGTATATCTGCTATCTGAAGTCACTAAAAACACAGTAGGGAGCCTCTGAGTTGCATCTATAAATAGAACCTGTGCCGTCGCTCGATAGTACAAATCAAAGCGTTGATAGTGATAAGAGAACAGTATTGTCTCATTTCTTTTGTTTATCACAGTAAATTAAATAAACGGAGGTCAAATTTTCGCACAATGCCAAAAACCCCGCCTTAACGTTGCGTAAACATGGTCATTAGATGAACGCACCATTTGTTTCAACAGACAGATAACAATTAGCACATTGCCACTCTTACTCCTCCTATATTTCCTAAGCCTTCAATGAACAATCGATTATTATGTTAATACAAGTTTAATATTTGGAAAATAACTAAGTTACCCTGCATATTTGAAGCTTGTCAAACCCTCTTCCAATTGAGACACACACAACTTCAGTGCCTTCAGCGCTTTGATTGTAATGTCTGCATGGATCGAGATCGACGTGCGTTATTTGAACTTATTTCGTAAGTGCGGCAGCATACCACGGTCATGATAATTTTGATAAACCGGCGTCTATAACCACTCGACGTATGTCTTTAAAAAACAAATACCATGGATCATATATTGCAAACAGCTTGGGATTATGGATACATTCGTAAATGCCGAGTTACTTACATTATCAGTAAATGACATCTAATGCGACTTGTAGCCCCATTTTTATATATTTGATGAGAGGAAAACCAATTAGGAGTAGACTGTTATTCACATGTTTTCGTCTTTTCTTGTCTTACATTACTGCCGTAGGTCGGTAGAAAGTGTAAGCTATATACAATCATGTACATTCATTCATTTGCCGGTACTATAAGAATTGTAGTACAAAAAAGAAACGAGCATTAATGCGCTTTTACAATGTATACTGTAGACTACATAAGATTTAACGTGTTTTAAGTTTTTTTCCACGGTTTAAGTCCGCGAAATTATTTTGGCGAAAATTTACTTAGCCCGTAAAATGTTGATATTTAGTTTTCCATCAAACTGATAGGCGCGAACTTTTATAGCCGCAAAAAATGCCTGTCGTCGGTAAAACACGGAAATTTGTGTCCGCGAACTGAATTCAGTTTTAAAATACTGACAGGAATTAATCATGTGTGTGTGCTTGTGTGTTTGTGTTTAATGAACTATTTCATCATGCAGGGTACTAATAAACATTCTGAACTTAGCAGTTGCTTGGATATAAACCCCCGAATCCATAAAACAACTAAAGCATTAAATAATATTCAACATATTCCACTGGCAATATATAGCGCTAAAATCTTAAACATTTCATTGGCAATATTACTTGACTGATGAATGATACTTAGATACTAAAGTACTGTGAACTATGTTATATTTGAAATATCCACTGACAAACTCATTGAGGACTATAAGTGTGTGAAGTTTTGTAAAGATAGGTCGAGCGGCCTCCGAGATATGGCCCGTACAAAGTTGCCGACGGAAGAAAGAATAATAATAATGATAATAATAAGAAACGGAGTAAAACCAATAAGTGTACAAACTTCGTTTGGGAGACTTAACAAGCCACGACTTAGGATCTAAAATTCAGAATTCTGGATATACAACTATCTATCATACACTTCTTATCCCCTTCAAACAAAATACTAGCCCGTTCATGTCTGCGTTTAATTCCACCAACCCTTCTTTACCTTATTTATTTATACTTAAATACCTAGGATCATATTCCATTATAATTTTAAATACCTAAATATGTCATTTGTTTAAAAATACTGTTAATCACATAGGTAAAAGTGACATTAAATCAAATATTTTGTAAAACAGTGATGGCACAATGTGTTCTTGCCTTATTTAATATCATTAGTATTACGTAACGCTATATACTATTGGTTGAACTAGAACCCGTGCTCTCGAAAACAGAACATTTACATTTTTAATGGTTTTCAAGCTCCAACTATCATATGAGTTTTACATTCCATAGGGTTTTAAGTATGATATTTCACGATGAGCATTCGTATTTAGTATTTTCTAGATTTCGGACTCTCTGTTACTTCAATAATATCTTATTTACGCAAAGCAAAATTCGGCAGGTAACTAAGATATATTTGTTCAACTAGAATTCGTGAGTTATTTCTCATAGCCTGGGATGATAAGTTTCTGATATATAGAAGCGACGATTTGTTTGCGCACATCCTAAATCTAACAAAACGTCGGTTTTGACGTCTAAAAAGACGTCATTTCAAAGGTATAATTCCACCTTAAATTGCTGTTATGTTTTGATTTAGTATATTCTAAAACATGAAATGAAAGTTAAGCAAACGTTTGTTTAAGTCCATCTCAAATTATAAATATTTAGTGTTTTAAGGAAGCTTCTTCCAGACTAAGATAATCGTGTGTTAGAACTACAGTGTTCCGAGCAATTTATATCTGCACTTTTAATAGTTATTAATGGATATTAATTATTTTAGCTAAGTTTTTACTCTGTGTCTAAGTATAATATAAGAGTACGAAATATACTTGAACAAAATAATTTCTAATATTCGCTCATATTATATTTTATTGAGTATGTGAAAGAGAGAGAGAGAGGTCTCATATTATATATAAAGATATATCTAATCGGAAAATATTTTCCTTTTTAAGAAATGCTTTTCTACGAAGATAATCCATAGATGAAATGACAAAAAATAGATAGTCCTGTGTTTCATCATATGGTGTCACGTGAAACAATTTCAGTCAAGAATACTGAGCAAAAGCGTGAATACAGAACACCATATTTACAACTTACTCGGTTTTCACTTTCTTCACCATCTTAGCTCTACGAGTATACAGTTAAATTGTCAAGCCTATATCTAAAGACTATTTTTGATGTAAATGAATGCACCAATGCTTTTGAAGCTCGACTTGAATTAGGCAAGGCCAATTCAGAATACTCTAAAAAACATATGTTAGTATTATTTACAAACAATGTGTCTAAATATTTCTGATAGGCAATGATACATGCCATTTTGACACATATACTCAGCTGCTTGCCGTTTGGTTCAGAGATTTCGAAAGTGTATTCTTGAAAGTCAGAGTAAACCAAATAGGATCATAAATTTTAATTATTTTAAAAATACACAAAATAGTTTTTACAAAAGAAAATAACATTTTATATTTTCTAAAAAATATAACTTAAGATATAAACTGTCCTAATGTTACAGAAAAAATATGACTAGATCAAGCCGATTACATAATTAAGAAGAGCATAAAAACTGTACTTAAACTAATAGCATATTTCTAGTATTTTCTATTTAAAGGGAATAATGGAAGTACCAAATAATTAAGTTAAATATACATTCACGGTATAAATAATATAAAGTGGTCTATGGTTACGAGGATAGCCTATTCAGAAGCTCGAAATCAAATTTCCATTGGGTCTAATTAACCTGAAGGAAATAATCAAATACCTTGTCAATTTCTATACATATTCAACAACATAAAGAATATATACATCAGGTTCACTAGTACTGAAGAAACGGAATGCCCTACTTTGGTATGCAACTTATGAATGAAATCAGGTTTATGACCCTTACTCCGGATTGTTATGTGACAAACAGAGCGATTTCAACTGGTTCTTAAGCAACTATAGTTGCAGGGAAGCGTGTGGAGTTTTTGGCGTCACATGACCTTTGCCTTTATTGCTTCAATCACTTCTGAAACGCTGGGTTTATAATTACAGTTTTTTTTTCATGTAAATCCCGCCGCCGTCTCTCAGCGCATCTAGCGCTTTGACTTTACTCTTTCTACAGCAGTAATGTGTATTATTCAACTTCGGTTTCATTGATTTTTCAAGCTAAGACTATGTAATTTAAATTCTGAATATCCAATATGATTTTTTCTAAGCTTAAATGCAAAGGCCATTAACCAAGATTTTAGAGTTTAGGGAGAAGTTATCAGATACCTATTAAATGTGCCGATTTTTTAAATAACCATATAACCATGAGATGAGATACTTAAGATTAACAAAGGCCAGTTATTGGATTTCAAACACAAAAAATACAGCCAGCTATTCTTTAATCTCAGGATCATAGTGATGCACCCATGTTTCGCCCTGTGTAATCATTCTGTGGGGATAAAAGTCCTAATTTTCTTGGCAAAAAAGTCTGCGTAAGCAATCTAGGAACCCATCGAGCAGACACTTTTCCCATGTACAAATGGTCATAGACCCCACAAGGCGATCGCCCAAAATTATGGATGGTAGCATTATCAACGGCAATCTGTGGTCGCCCAGGAAGAAGGACCATTTTCATAGATATCTGACAACTTGAATTGACGATGCTAGTGTTTGACATCATATGATCGGGCATTCTCCCCGGAAACTTCTTTCATTTTACCAAATCTATCCTTTGGTGTACAGATATTTACAAATACATGAACCCGGTGACTGTTCAGTACTCGTCTGATCCCATCATTTTACCTTACAACACATATGCGCATTTAGATGAGAAAAAAATAGACCCTGGAACTGCAGATTACCGTTTAACCTGTAGAAATATATCTTAATGTCCGTTGTACAGTTTCAATCTCCTACCTTAACCGGATGTAGGTCAGGGAAATATTTTATGATCATCCTTATATCAGATTTTTTTTTAGCTTGGCACATAAATGTAGTTAAATAACTGGTTTACTCAGTATAAGGGTATTGAGACCGGGTGTGGTATCTTGCAACTTGTGTATACTGAAGCAGCATTTATCTGTCTCATGTATACAAAGGATAAAATAAAATAATAAAAAAAAATACTGTCGATGGGACGCTAAACGTAAGCCAGTTAACATTTATGGTTAATAAATATATCTAGTATTTATGGAAGCGCTATAATATCTCTCTTGACGATTACTGGGTGGGACAAGTATTTCGCGGCGCATGAGAAATCCATGAAAATACCCTTTCCTAAGAGAACAGTAAAAGAATTGGATACCGAGACTTGTGTGTAACAGTTCACCGTACCAAACAAACTCCACACAGTGATCTCCCTTGCAAAAAAAAAAAAAAAAAAAAAAATCACTGCCGTCATAAATGTCACGTGATGTTTGTAAACTAACAAAATGGCGTCTCCGTCTGCTGTCACAAGTTTTTAAAATGATTTATTTTTCTACCACGAGGCGATGTTTGATGTTTATTTAAGAAAATTAGGGAAATGACACTCGCAGTAAAATATTTTTTTTTGGAAAAAAGAAAAAAATAGTTTTTACTTGTGGTGGCAGTGGTTGACTACAACTGTAAGGTGAGGTAACTACTGCGTGGAATTTGCGTACCAAAATGTCTCCGTGGTGCAGGTGGTAAAGCCCAAACCAATGTTGTCATCGATCTTTAATAGAGCATTCTTCTTTCTTCGCACGTGTTATCTTTACAATTTAGGACAAAGAAAGTCTGCAGTTTGTGCTACCTACACTCGCAAAAGAAAAATCTGAAATTTACAATTGAAAGTTAAAATACCCTCAAAATATATACATGTCGACTTTGTTTGTGAGGCCGTTGTAATACTTTGTATTACATATCTTCTTGTTTTCATATTTCCACACGGCAAGTCCTCTGTACAGAAAACAAGAAATATATTTAAAAATGATATTCGGCGAAAACAACGACAACAATGATGGCAAATTTTATATGGTCTATGATTTTAAAATAATTCTAGAAAACGTACTTGTCGATAAGTTTAGGAGATGCAATATGATTACCATTGGAAAGGGACAAAAACATAAACAAAATAAAAAAAAAAAAAAAAATACATCGTGAAACCTTAGTTTTGCAGACAAGCGCTCAACCAATTGTGTCACGGATGTCGTTAAAATAGCGTATGCTAACATAGTTTTATAGCGTTAGTTTTACGACTTAGAGAGACAGATTCACTACCAAGGTAACTACAATGTTTTCTAAAGACTCACAACTTTTTCAACTGGATTGTTTTTTATGCTTGAATAGGTAGTTTGAAAATAATTTATGCAAACCAATGAAACGGTGCTTTTTCGAATTCTTCGGTTGTTAATCAAAATTCGATTGGTTCAAGAAAACGGTCAAATCCATTGTATACAGTTATTGCCTAAAAAAAACAATTTAATTAAAGATTATAATGAAAAGGGATGTAATTATCAATATGTGTCATACTGTCTCAATGTTTCGTGTTTAAATCATCATCATCATCATCATCATCATCGGTCAAATCAAAACCTTTCTTAAGGTTTTGTCTCTGTTAAAAAGCAATTTATTATGACTTATAAGTACGTTCATGTAATAAAAAATATAATAAAAACAAATCATGTAAACTTGATTTCAGTTTAAACATTCTACATCGGTAACTTGAATTTAAGAAAATAGAGACTTAACAATAGAGAAAATAGACTTCAGAGGTGTTCTAAATTAAAGGTTATTACAAATGACTTTGTATACATTCACTTGTGGCGATATGTATCTGACATAAAAGAGAGAGAAAGAGTACTAAAACTTGTTTTTTATGACGTTCGTAACAATATAAAAATTTATGGGGAATGTATGTGGCCCATAAAAACACTACACGGGTGAGAAAATAAATGGCAAGTGTCTAAATGTATGACAAATTGTTTTGCACTATATTTATAAAAAAACATGATTGTGAACGTTTTTCAAGCATACATCGACTGCGAAACAAAATTATACAAAGAATTAACCCGGCTGAGTGACGGTTTTAAACAACTTGTAGTGATAAAAGAAATAGTATTTACTGCAGGGACGCAGAAGAGTTCAGAGTTCAGGAGTTCATATACTTCTCACATAGCGCCCTCTGAAAATGAGGTTTCAAAACAGAGCTGCAACAGTAATTGAGGTACAGTGGCAAAGGTTATTTTGGATGGATAATTCAAAAGGCAGACTTTCTAACACATTTCAGGCCAAAGCTACTTTTGACCTAGATAGTAAAATATTAGATACATGTGTAGTGGTGATACCACTTTCCAATATTTTTCAGGATTAAAGCAACTCTGAACGGGGGACTTTCTAAAAAACTCAATCCTACTCTCTGTAAGGACCACCTCACCATTCTTACATAGACCCTTCTTAATGTTATCTCATGCATATTCAGTATGGTAACCAGAACGAGACTTAGATGGGTCAGTTCAGACTCAGTTGTAAACAAACTCAGCAGCTTACACTGATAGTGACGTCAGTGGTGTACATATTTACACAGGCTTAAGCTTTTTTGAGGCCTTGAAAATTATTAAATAACTTACATTTTCATCAGAAAAGAAGTCCTTGAACAAAAAAATCCAAGTTTTCCAGTGAAGACTATCTACATTATGACAGTTTCCGTTTATCCACTATAAAACACAGTATCCCTAATAAGCCCAGCCACGCATATTTTACAAATACACAACCTGCTGACCAGATGTAAACACATGGTTAAACCAATTCTCAACACCTACAATAAAGCCATTAAGGTTACATTCCATTGTAGATAAGATAACCTTTTAGACAATAACATATATATTACCAACTTCTTTTGGTCACCTAGCTAACAGTATCCCAAATGTCTGTTTAAGTTCATGATAATACTGATGTATGCAGCAAATGCCAGAAATCTAAAAGAATGAATGGAATTTCACATACTTACGTGTTAAGCCATTTCAATCAAGAATGGAATTACATCACACATTTCTCTGTTATATAATATTTGATTTAAAGATTATGACATACGTTTTCCTCTTTTTCTCGAGACTTGAATAGAACCCCCCCCAAAACCAACATTCATTTTCACTATATTATATATTAACAATAAATTATGGGTGCAATAAACTTTTATAAAATATATTTTCAGTGGATAGCATAAATATTTAGTTCAGTTGTATGAAAGTTTTTTCTCTTCAGGCAACTTATAAGTTTTAAGTTATCTGTATAAATGTGAAATAAATGCATTATTTCATTTCATATAATACTAGTTGTATTAATGTGACTGCCAAATTAAGCAAATGCGTATGTTGCAGGCATATTACGGGCTTACTCTAACAGATTGCTGGATTAAAAATATATTAACACATCTTTACACTAGACATTGCAGATTTAAGAGGAAAGGGACCCCAGGACCTTGAAGTTTGTGGTTATTCGAGCTATAACCCAGCCATAGAATCCAGATCAATTCATTCTACATTATGTACTAGTAACCCCGCCAGTGAAAGACCAGATTCAGTATCATAAAATATATTCACAAATGACACTACTAGCTGGCTACCACCAAGTCTGGACCAGCTTTAAATGACTCGATTGCATAAAATCAGTATTTTAAACAGAAGGTGTGTGTTTTCCTGGCCTGTCTATAAGAAATTCCAGTTGAACCTGTATAAGCAACCACCTGTACAAAGCGACCAACTGCATCAAGCGGTCAAATTAAATACAATGTTTTACAAAACTTAGGCGGTCACCTCTGTTATGTGACCACTTTCTCTTAGTCCCTTGAGTGGCCATTTAAGACAGGTTTGACTGTACATAATTCACAAATATAAGTCAGTTTATCTCGGACTCAGACAGATAATATTTACAGTCTTAATATACCTGAGATAAAGAAATTTGAAGAAATTAAAATAAATAAAAAAAATAAAAAAAATAAAATAAAAAACAACAGGTCAGCTCCGGCACAAAGTCAGGAAGCACAGACTTACAGCATCTAACGTGGGTAAAATAGCAAAATGCGGAAAAGATTATGATTGTCTCTACCTGCAACTAAAGAATAAAAGACATGTAACAACTGATGCCAATTAACGGGGATTAGTTTTTGAACGTAATGCTTATGCTTCTATAGAAGGAAATTCTTTGCATATGTATCCATGTGGAATTGTTGGCAGTTCTGGTTCCAGAACCATAAGGTATATATCAAGAAATCGGTCATTTGGACTTCTTGAATTCTCAAGTGTCCTGGGACTATCTTTGAAGACTTTGAAATAAAGAAACACTAAATACTACTGCATCAAGTGTTAACACTGTTGCTAAAATTATTTTTTATTAGAAACACTTTCCTTCAATACAGTTTTTGTAATTTTACATAATGCAAGTTGGACATAGTTTTCCATACATTGTTTATTTGACTATAATTCTGGTCTTTTTCCAGTGTGTAAACCGGAGAATTTTGTAATACATCTGACATACCCCCAGTTTTTATAATTTAAACTAACCGTTGTTTTTATTTTATACAACCAATGAATGCCCTTGTTCTTGAACATAGTGATTTAAACTCAGTTTACAGTGTCTCTGGACAGCCAGATATAGGATATATCTGCAACGTATCTTCCATTAGAATTACAAACTGAAACACTGCTATGATAATGAGAAATTTATTTCAACAGTTTACTTGTGGATGTGCTTCCACCAGTGGACACCGTAACTATCTGAATGGTTATCAGCTGTACTGGTGCGTACACCTGTCCCATCTAAACCTCGTTCTGAGAAAAGAATCACTGGTTTGCATAAATTTTGAGAAGGGCCTATTCTCTGTATAAGGGACACCTCACCATTCTTAAATTCTCTGTACTAGGATCACCTCACCATTCTGATATTCTCTGTATGAGGTCCACCTCACCATTCTGACTCTGTATTAGGACAACATCACCATTCTGACTCTGTATTAGGACAACATCACCATTCTGACTCTGTATTAGGACAACAACATCATTCTGACTCTGTATTAGGACAACATCACCATTCTGACTCTGTATTAGGACAACATCACCATTCTGACTCTGTATTAGGACAACAACATCATTCTGACTCTGTATTAGGACAACATCACCATTCTGACTCTGTATTAGGACAACAACACCATTCTGACTCTGTATTAGGACAACATCACCATTCTGACTCTGTATTGGGACAACAACACCATTCTGACTCTGTATTGGGACAACAACACCATTCTGACTCTCTTCGTATTAAGACCACCACACCAGTCTTACATTCTCTGTATTAGGTCCACCTCACCATTCTTACATTTTCTGTACTAGGATCACCTCACCATTCTGACATTCTCTGTACTAGGACCACCTCACCATTCTTAAATTCTCTGTACTAGGTCCACCTCACCATTCTTAAATTCTCTGTACTAGGACCACCTCACCATTCTTACATTCTCTGTGTTAGGTCCACCTCACCATTCTGACATTTTCTGTATTAGGACCACCTCACCATTCTGATATTCTCTGTACTAGGTCCACCTCACCATTCTGACATTTTCTGTACTAGGATCACCTCACCATTCTGACATTTTCTGTACTAGGATCACCTCACCATTCTGATATTCTCTGTACTAGGTCCACCTCACCATTCTTACAATCTCTGTACTAGGACCACCTCACCATTCTTGCATTTTCTGTACTAGGACCACCTCACCATTCTTAAATTATCTGTACTAGGACCACCTCACCATTCTTACATTTTCTGTACTAGGACCACCTCACCATTCTTACATTTTCTGTACTAGGACCACCTCACCATTCTTAAATTATCTGTACTAGGACCATCTCATCATTCTTACATTTTCTGTACTAGGATCACCTCACCATTTTTACAATCTCTGTATCAGGACCACCTCATTATTCTGACATTCTCTGTACTAGGACCACCTCACTATTCTTACATTCTGTATAAGGACAACAACACCATTCTGACATTCTTCGTATTAAGACCACCACACCAGTCTTACAATCTCTGTAATAGGACCACCTCACCATTCTTAAATTCTCTGTACTAGGATCACCTCACCATTCTGACATTCTCTGCATTAGGTCCACCTCACCATTCTGACATTTTCTGTATTAGGACATCACCATTCTGGCATTCTCTATATTTGGACCACCTCACCATTCTGACATTCTTTGCACAGGACAATCTCATCATTCTTACATCATCTGTATTAGGACCACCTCACCATTCTGACATTCTCTATATTAGGACCACCACACCATTCTTACATACTCTGTATTAGGACCACCTTACTATTCTTACATTCTCTGTACTAAGTCCTACTCACCATTCTTACATTCTCTGTGCTAGCTCAACCTCACCATTCTGACATTCTCTGTATTAGGACCACATCACCATTCTTACATTCTCTGTATTAGGACCACGTCGCAATTCAGACATTCTCTGTTTATGACCACCTTATCCTTCTGACATTTTCTGTACTTGGACCACCTCACCTTTCTGACAATCTCTTTCCTAGGAACACCTCACCATTCCCTCATTCTCTGTACAAGGACCACCTCACTATTTTGACATCTGCATTACGACCATCTCATCGTTCTGGCAATCTCTGTTCTAGGACCACCTCAATTTGAACAATTATCCCCCCCTTTCTCACAATTTTTACGTTCTCTGTATTAGGTCCACCTCACCATTCTGACATTTTCTGTATTAGGACCACTACACCATTCTGACATTCTCTGCATTAGGACCACTTCACCAGTCTTACATTCTCTGTATTAGGACCACCTCACCATTCTTACATTCTGTGTATTAGGACCACTGCACAAGTCTTACATTCTATGTACTAGGACCAACTCACCATTTTTACATTCTCTGAATTAGGACAACATCACCATTCTGACATTTTCTGTATTAGGACCACCTCACCATACTTCTGTATTAGGACACTACACTTACATTTCTGTATAGACCACTACCATCTTACATTCTTGTACAGGACCACCCCATTCTTACATTCTGTATAGACCACTCACATTCTTACATTTCTGTATAGCACCTGACCAACTCACCATTCTTACATTCTCTGTGCTAGATCAACCTCACCGGCTACCATATTGAATTGGTTATCGGCTTTTGTGATAATTACAGTGTGACATTGGAGAACCAGCGATTATGGTAGTCGTCAGTCATAACAAAATGCAACAATCGAATGAGGGCGGAATGTATCGATACTAGCGACTTCTGGAAAAAAAGTATAACTTGTGAGAATTAAATAAGTTAAATATTGGAATTTGTTGAAAATAACGTAGTTCTGTGAAGTTGTCTTTGAAAAGCGCATTGACTGTGATATGCATTGCTTCGGTCACATCGTGTCCGAGTACAGTTTCCATTGAGTTTCGTGACTCGTATTGTCTTTGTAGTTTATCTAAGATAAAAAATCGACTCGGCAATGAAAAGGCCTATTATTTCTACGTTGAACAAGCATGGCATATTTGAAATCGTGTGAAAATTGTGTCAGATACGAATTTCAGAATACGACCATGTCAGTTTTCCTATAGACTTTGAACGGAGAGTTACATACCTTTTCTTATTTTATAATATCAATATTTTTTTTCTTGAATTGTGAAATTTTGTTATAAAATGTGTTTTGAATTGTAACTTTGTATTATTTGGGGGCCCCACGCCTGTGTATTAGGACCACCTCACCATACTGACATTCTCTGTATAAAGACCACCTCACCATTCTGACATTCTCTGTATAAAGACCACCTCACTATTCAGACATTCTCTTTATTAGGACCACCTCACCATACTGACATTCTTTGTATTAGGTATAAAAAAAGCATTTGTGGAAGCATCAAAAGGTACCTTTTAAAAAAGAGTGTATATAATTATATATGCAAAATAAATAGTTTAACTGTATGCTATTCAAATAAAAAATAATAACAACAACAAAAACATAAATACATGTAAACATATATGTAATTTTTTGACAAAAATCTCGACTTAAAAATAATCGGCAATTCTAAAGGATGCTGATAGTTTGGAATGTCATTATGTTACAAGTACTATTACATGATTGGTTAAAGAACTAAATGCGCGGTTTGATGTTTAGACTAGTCACGAATATATTGTCCATAGTGAACACGACAAAAATCAGAATTATTATATATGTCACAAACACACACACACACACACAAGTAGTAGCAAATGAGGTCTAGTGGAGGAGGGTCCGAGGGTCCAGTCCCAGATCTGGGTAAGTAGGTCAAACCTACGTCATCACGGTCAATGACCTAGGCCACCGACTGCGCATGCTCATGATTCAAGGTTAAGGTTGAATTGTGGTCAATGACGGCACCGCGCATGCTCATGATTCAAGGTTAAGGCCGAATTAAGGGTTTCTATTTAGGTCATGTCTGCGCATGCTCATGATTCAAGGTTAAGGCTAATTGCCTATGATTCATAAACTAGGAGATGTCACCTGGTCAGTTGGCGCGTCAAAACATCATCCGCGCATTATTAAGGTCACATTGAGTGACCAGATCACCTATGTACACGTTGACCGATGGTGTGTTTACCTAGGAATTTATCTCGCTATAACGAATGCTCTGTCACTGTCCTAAATAAAGGTGTAACTCAATATTTCAAATGCAATTTGCTCCCATTTGTCATGATTTTGTTCGCATGTATTTTACAACGGTTTCAAATGATATAGTGTTTAATGTTATTGTTTGATTAGACAAGATTTTCATTGAATAAGAAATTAAATCTCTTTACATCAACTAATTCACAACAGACCAAGACTTAATAGTAAATAAATAACCAAGTTTCGAGAATTTGCCACAATCCCTTGTTTAAAATCTTGCAATATCAGTCGGTCACCGCGTTTACTCTTCGTTGAACCTTTGTACCTCAATATTTGATGTTTAAGGATGTTAGCATAAATGTGGAGGTTAAGTTTAGCGAGAAAATACACAGACGTGCTTTCTTCATATATAATGTGAGAAAAGGGTTATTTTTAAAGACATAAGGGTAATTGTTTCGAGCGAGGAAGCTAATGGAACATGATTGTGTATTTAAAAACTGACGAAAGTAGTTTATTTTCCCGAAAATAAACCCTGGAATTTAAAGTACATTTAAAAACACCGCATATACTGGAAGGAAAATGGAAAGTGGTTTTGTGAGAATTTCAAGCCTCTGCTTCTAAAACAAAAACAGCAAACAGTTTCAATCAAACATTGCTTATATTTTCGAATATTTGTGGTGAAAGTATTGTAAATGGGGAGGAAGTTCCAGTTTTTCGACGCGTTACACAAACTAATTACACTCGTTGAAATTTGCGTTTTGATACAAACATAATTATAAGAATTTGAAATATATATAAATGATTTAAAAAAGCGTGGAGCTTCATTTTTTCAAGAGCCTGTATTGCCGACATTACAATTTCATAAGGAAACTGAATTATTCAAAGTATATGCCTGATCTCAAAAAGTGGGTCTATTTATTTCGACCAAAACAATCATATTTTTCCGAAAAGCAAAAACAGACCATAGAATTAACATCACCTATACAGAGTGTGGTAGACAGAGCTAAATCTGAGGTAGAGCGTATAAATAAACAAAACGCTGCAAAACCTGTCATAAGTGACAGTTAGCGTTGGTCAGAGAAAGGTGAAATTGAAACGTCTCTACACGAAAAAAGCTAACGGAAAAATAAAAACTGCACCAAGTCTTTCAACTGTAAAGAACTACACAGGACCAGTAAAGAAAACTATTAACTCATCAAGAAAGACACCTAAAAGACAGATCGATTTAAACAATTTGACGACGTATTTGAATAATTCAAACATTGCGTCATGTCTTCCTGTAATATGTGCAACAAAACATTTGCAAGAAAAGTATAACCTTATTAGGCATAAACAGATGAAACATCAGCAGGAAACAGACGATGTGGATTTTGACTCAGACACGATGAATGGAGAGGAAGAAAATGATCCAATGGATCGTCTTGTAGAAGAAGTATTTGAACAGTATCAAGACAGGTACGAAGAGGAAGTCAACGGTTTGATGAATCAACAAAATATTACCGAAGAAGAGGCGCGTGATCGGACATTTAACTCCATGAAAAATACTTATCGTAAAGCGCTAACTGATGTATTCACGGAAAATGCGCTTTGGATCAATGCTCTCAAAGATTCTCCAGTTTTTCAATCGATCAAAAAGACGGCTAATAGTGTTATACAAACTGAGGACTTTGACACAGAAGAAGCGTGGAAATATGCCGTCAATAAAAGAAAATTTCTTTTTGAAGCTGTTATTGAGGGTTATAACCCTCCAGAAACTATCGCAAGAGTAACGTTGAACAGTATGTCATGTAATGTTATTGTACCAATAAATTTAAAAACTGTTAAACAGTGTGTCGTGTAATGTTATTGTACCAATATATTAAAAAAAAAAAAAAAAAATGAGTCCTGCGTTTTAGTTATAATGTACACAGAAATGTACCAATTTCTATAAAAACAGTTGATCTTGGTAACTGACATCCAGCCTTTCCGCAAAATATGAAGAAGTAAGAATTACTCATTTTTTACTCATAAATTACTCATAAATTACTCATTTTTACTCATAAATTACTCATTTTACTCACAAAACAAAGAAACATCCCTTCATGCAGGCATTTGCTTGTTTTGTCTTTTTAGAATGCTTGAAAAACAAATAATACCACTTTAAACGATTTACAATAATGTTATCTATACAACACATAAAAGAAGTTTTGTTTATTACTTAGTTGTTATTCATTTTTACTCACTAGAATGAGCAATTTAAACTCATTTTTACTCATAAATTACTCATTTTTACTAATAAATTACTCATTTTACTCACAACACAATTGTGACTTGGTACAATAAACAACACAAAGAAACATCACTTCATGCAGGCATTTGCTTGTTTTGTCTTTTTAGAATGCTTGAAAAACAAATAACACACTTTAAACGATTTACAATAATGTTATCTATGCAACACATAAAAGAAGTTTTGTTTATTACTTAGTTGTTATTCATTTTTACTCACTATACATGAGCAATTACTCATTTTTACTCATAAATTACTCATTTTTACTCATAAATTACTCATTTTACTCACAACACAATTGTGACTTGGTACAATAAACAACACAAAGAAACATCACTTCATGCAGGCATTTGCTTGTTTTGTCTTTTTAGAATGCTTGAAAAACAAATAACACCACTTTAAACGATTTACAATAATGTTTCCTATACAACACATAAAGGAAGTTTTTTGAGTGTAATTATACCAAAGTTAACTTTGTTCAACCTGTGTATGGAGATATTAGATTTAGCCAAGTACTTTTGTACAATTATTATTACAACCATCTAAACCCAAATAACAAGATAATTTAACATTGTTAGCGACCGACACGGATGTTTCATGTTTTATGGGAGACAGAAGATGTGTATAGAGATATGATGCAGAGTATACACTTATATGACACTTCTAACTATCCTACAAACCACCCCCTATTCAACAATGAACGTAAGAAAAAAGTGGGTGTAATGAAAGACGAATTAGGTGGGATTCCTATAAAAGAGTTTGTAGCTTTGAGACCTAAAATGTATAGTTTATTTATGACAAAGACAATAGAGAAGTGAATGAACAACGTGTAAAGGGATTTCACGAGCTGTAGTAAAGAAAGAATTATTACATGAACATTACAAGCACACATTATTAAACAATACGCAATCTAAATATACAATGTATGGATTACGAAGTGATTACCATATTATGTATTGTGAAAAAAATTAACAAAACTTCTTTGAGTGCTTTCGATGTTAAAAGGTATTGGATGGAAAACGGATTTCCAGCCTTGCTTATGGACATTACAGAATTCCATAAACTCTGTGTTGATTGTCGTTTTGTTAAATACCATCATCATTGAAATCTTTATTGTTTCCGCTTTATTTAGTTCTATTTGTTCCCAAGATCATGTTTTATAATTAAGTCTCTATTGCATAAGTGAATGTTGTCTTATTATTTACTGTTGTGTATTTCTTATGTGTACATATTCCTTGATTGTAAAATAAACCCAGTTTATAGAAACAAAGTGTTTGTACTTTTTGATATCATTAGTTGAAAAAGTGAGAAAGAAAATATTTTGCTTATTGAGAATGGTTGGCAAATGAAATACTGTTGACAACGAGTATTTTCACACCTTTTCATTTAACTGTTGAAATACACAAAACAACGCTTACTGATAAAGCGTTAAACTACACTAAGTCCAACAATTAGGTGAAAAATTTTATCAATACTTCATCCTATAAACACATGGTGAGTGGCAAGTAGATACCGTTTTATTGCAGTATCTTTACATTCGCTAGCGGTGTGTGTGGTTATTTGTATTTAATCACGTATGAAATACGTACATCGCTTGAGTAAATTCGAATAAACGCATACATTGTATACTACAACTATATAAAACAAATTATTTATATTTAACCCAAAATTTCAAATCATGTCTCCAGTATAATCTTCTGTATTAATGAGTATGTTTAGTTGCATTTGTGTGATAAGTATTATGTGAATAAAATTAATGGTTGCATCATAAAGTTGTCGATTTAATTAGCAAGTGCGTACTATCAAAGTAAAGCAGCACCTTTATTTCCTAAAACGAGTGTGAAAATGCATAACTAGCTGTAATCATTTTCAATAGAATCCAGTAATGAACGGGCAGTGTTCTGAGTGTGGAAGTCCATGCTATATAGAAATGCAGTAAGTGCTGCTGTGTTTTATCAGAACAGGGACAACAGCACAATTGCGACATTATGGGAGATGAATGTTGTGATAAACATTTCCCTGAAAACCACCACCCAATTCCTTGATTAAACCCGGGAAAATCACGGTCCTTTTCCAGGACCACAAATTCACTTCATAGCCTCTCCCTTTTTATATTCATGCACTGTGTGTGTGTGTGTGTGTGTGTGTGTGTAACAGGTACATACATAGCATACATTTAACGCATTTTGTATATGATTGTAGAAATTTTCTTTTAAACGGCATACACTTTAATTTAAAATAAAAACACATCCACTACAAAAGAATACAATGGAGACTACGTCAAGTTTTAAAAAAAATATCTTTATTTTCTCCCAAATAATTTACTTTGTCTCCAGTATAATCTTCTGTATTAATGAGTATGTTTAGTTGCATTTGTCATGACATACAATGTATCAAGAAGTATTACAAATTTATTGTTCTTTTACACCAGTTTATTATAATATATATATTCAAGTTACACCTCAAACATTCTTATTAGAAAAAGATACTGTGGCCATGAACTTTGTTATGTGCTTACAGTTTTTGTTGAGTAATCAAACGTTTTTCCCTCCAAAATTACAAATCTGCTTATATCACCCTTGACAATAAGGGTAACTGACCTTTAATGTGTGAACGATCACCATAATAAAGGTTATTGTAAATAATCAATGTTTACTTGAATTAACATTTCACAGATAGAACTTTAGTCACTAAGAGATAAAAACAAAGCATTTTTTTTTTTGTAAAAAACATATCACCAAGTCAACTCTGTCCCATGATTGTTCAAGACAGAGTTTGTTCTTTCTACTTATAATTATGTGTCATGTGTCATAAAGTACAGTAGTTGTTAATAAAGGTGAATGACTAATTGATGATGTCAGGACTGACTATTCAAAGGTTAATAACCTCTGGCTAGTTCACTGATGGCTACTTTATCGTGGTAAAAATCAATACTTTTCACCTGGTAAGATAATAATCTATGTCCTCCAACCCGGGTTAAAACATCCATTACATTTGGATTTGTAGTCGGGTGTAAAACCACAGAAATTCGTTTTAACTACGGTCTAATTATAAAGATAGAAGTAGAAAAGAATCATAAACATTTTTGTTTTAAACTGTGGTAAAAACTCTTTACTATTTTGTTAGTAGAGTATATTATTTAAATCATACTCTAATATTATAATAATTGAAAACTTCACTGATTAGTTCTATACAATGATGGAGAAAAAAAGAGAAAGACTGTAAACATCGCTTTAGAACAACTCCGCTCTGAACGCTGTGTCATGACCTCTTATGATAAGATAAGATAATCTTTTATTATAGTGACATGTGTACATATATATAAATATCAACACATTTCATGTACAAATACAAAATACACCCGGCCCAAACGGGCCTATATGTAACCTTTTGCAAAATAAATTAAACTTATATGGTGCAAGAAGAACATTGGTGAATATATAATGAAAATAACTATTACAAGTAAAATATGTAATTAATTAAATGGCGGATTTCAGCATTAAGCGTGAATACTGAATGTACTGAGCTACGAGATACAAAATGTGTTCACTTCTAAATGAGATACAATTCTACTTTTATGGTATATGTCACACACACACACATACACCACGTAATGAAAATTCCAGTGTGTGCGTGCGTATATATGCGTGCGTATGTGTATGCATGCATATGCACTTGTTCATATAATTCTGTTTGAGTTATAATATCTTAATCATTGTACGAATATTCTAATGCAATTCCAAATGAGTTTATACTATCGTAATCATTGTACCAATGTTATCATACAGTTCCAAACGAGTCATCATATCGTGGTCATTGTATCAAATACTATAATACAATTCTAAATGAGTCATGATAGTCATATACATATAAATTCCAGTTCAACGAATATTAATTACAGCATACAATATGGCTTCAGTATAAACAAATTAACACATTTCATATACATGGTATAATCCAACAATAAATGCAGCATATACCCTAGAATGTTAAGTAAGTTTGATATAACTTATTAAGTATAAAAATCCCACGACAAATATATCAAATATCAAAGTATAAAACATTGGTGCAATATACCTAACGGTCAATGCGTATAATGTATATTACTTGTGTGACTTCAATGTTACAGGCTAATATATTATAAAATGGCAATTTCAAATTCAGCAAATTCTTATGACTTCTCTATCGCTTGGAGAGTCAGCTTTGGCGAGATGTTTACGATTTGTTGACCACCTGTAACATAACCCTAAACAAGGTCTAACCAAGTGTTTTACACAGTGATGATCACTCTCCCGCCCTGAATTTCACCTCTTGAACCATAAAATGGTCATGCCACAAATATCTTAGATTCGTAAAAACCTTGACACTGGCCCAGATAATGTTAACCTTCAATCATGGACATGCGCAGTCGGTGACCTAGATCATTGACCACAATTCAACCTTAACCTTGAATCATGAGCATGCGCAGTCGGTGGCCTAGGTCATTGACCGTGATGACGTAGGTTTGACCTACTTACCCAGATCTGGGACTGGACCCTCCGGACCCCCTCCCCTCCACTAGACCTCATTTGCTACTACTCACACACACACATACATGTAAGGACCATCAACTGAGGACATGTCATATTTTACATTCAAATGAGGACAGTGCTTTCTACTGATTTTTTATGCTCAAGCCTCATACCAAAATATAACGAATAAGTACTCATATAGATTTTGATCGATTATATATCTTAAAAGTCAATAATCGTATTTTTCAAAAAGTGCCACCTTTGAGGACGCTATACACAAATGGAACTGAGGACATTACACACTCTGTTCCAAATAAGGACATACCCATCTACTGGGGACATTACACACTCTGTTCCAACTAAGGACATACCCATCTAATGGGGACATTACACACTCTGTTCCAAATCAGGACATACCCATCTACTCGGGACATTAAACACTCTGTTCGAAATAAGGACATACCCATCTACTGGGGATATTACACAATCTGTTCCAACTAAGGACATACCCATCTACTGGGGACATTACACACTCTGTTCAAAATAAGGACAAGAATATCTTGCTGTTCGCATCTATACGGGGGTTGGTTCCCTGATTGCATTATATACGCTATGATCCAACACTTATGTAAGGGACTTTTAAAGACAACTGAATACAGGGCTGTTCACAGGCAAACCTATAGTAAGTAGTATTTTTGTAGGAACAGGCACTATACCGCTCACCTGTTGTTTTTATTGTTCTTTTCTACAGCGCACCTGTTGATGATAAGTAAAAACTGGATTGGTACGCGGTCTGTTTGAATCCTTTTGGGTATCAAAATATTTTGTTACATATTGATATGCATTGAATTTTATTTCAACTGTTTTTTTTTTTGCCTATTCAAATTGTGTATTTACACAAATACGCAGCTTATCTGTTGCTCTTGATTAGTGATTCTGTCGACATCAATCTGGCTAATTGTTGGATTTGCAGAGGCAATACAGCTTTTTTTTTTTTTTTTTTTTTTTTTTTTTTTTTGACTTTGTTACAATGTAAAGATTAATAAGTGTATTAGCTGAAATTTCTCCTATGAATTAGCCATAGCGTATCGATAAAACTAATACTATTTTGAAATTTTAAGCTTATATAATATCAAATCTTGTTATCATCTAGAACTTTGTTCTTCCCCCATTTTGTTAATATTTTTAAAAATGAAAATTGTTATATTTACAATAGCTTCCTTTTAGGCGGTCCTACTAAAAAGCGCCATCCAGGATTATGCGCCATCCAGGGTTCTATAGCGCCACCCGCTTTATTACTGGTCGTATAGGTATAACATTTCACTAGTAGCTTTATAATAGCATTTTACATCATATGTGCAAACTTCATTGATGTTTAAATCCATTTTCAAAATTCTCTTCAAGATCTCACAGGTGGGGGACTTGACGCCGTCCGAGTTTTGAAGACGCCACCTGTGTTATTTGAAGTCGTATTTGTATGAAATTTCACAAGTTGCTTTAAAATAACATTTTTACAACATCTGTGCTAATTTCATACGAACATTTTATGATTTTATTGCATATTAGCCTTTTCCTGTTTTCCTCGATCTCGCACCTGTACAGTTTGGTACGGTGCTATTATGCGGATACCAAATCCGGATCTAGTGCTTTCGTGCCATCCGTTATATTTTAAATAAGAAAAAAAGAAAAGAATGAAGAGACTATAACATAAAATTTGTTTAATTCATTTAAATTATTTTTGAAAAAATCCCACCTATACTACGGCGGTCAGACTCAAATAGGAATATACGCTACCCTAGCATCACCGCCCCACCCGGGTTTTTACTACTATCATCGTGCCACCCGGGTTTCTATTGGTCATATCAATATGAAAATTTGCCAAAACATAGAGAAGGCAATATCCTAAAATGTGTGTAAAATCTTCATTTCAACTTTTTTTTTTTTGCTTTATGCATTATATATATATATATATATATATATATATTTGAAATCCTCACATATACCACGGCGGTCGGACTCAAATAGGAATATAGGCTACTCTATAGTTTCATCGCGCCACCCTGGTTATTAAAGGTCATATTTATATAAAATCTTACCAATTAATGGAGAAGAATATAAACTAAAATGTGTGTAAATTTCATTTCAATTTTTTTTTCTTTAAGTGCACTTTAAGGATTTTTCATATCGCACCTTATACGACACCGGTAAGACTCTAATTGGAATATACGCTTCCCTGTATTATCATCGCGCCACCCGGGTTTCTACTCGTCATATTTATATAAAAACTTACCAATTCAACTGACATCTCCCAGCAAACCCTTAACAACAACACAGTGTAATTACAGCTCACACCATTTACTTGATAAATGCTTCATAATGACTCCGATA
>CM037784.1:15909242-15959242 GCA_021229015.1 Solen grandis
AACTTCCCAGGACCATGAAATCTTATGGTATATACTTTAGAAATGCTTTAGAATGCAATGTAATTCATATTAATTTGACGTTATATCACATCAGATTTGACATCAGGACAAAAAGGTTTTACGCAGTGTACAGCCATTATTTTTGGACCAATTTTCAGCAAATTTCAAAGAATGTATATGTAACGCTCTAGTTGTGTATCCCGGGTCCTGTTTTACAAATTCGAAAAGACGAAAAGGCAATGGTTCTATGGCGAATCCAAGTTTCGAAACATTGACGTCAAATTTCAAAAACATATAAAATCGCTTCGAGATGATTTAGAAAGTTGATATTTGGACTGAATATTAGTCTTTAAGACTTATTTATATTCTGTGAGGATTAACGTTATTTGACGTCATAAGGTCAAAAAGAATGTAAATATATCTACGCGTTAATTTCTATATGTTTCATTTCATTGATTTTCTTATGCCTATGATGTCATGTGACATCAAACTTGACGTTGTCTACACACTCTTGTAAGCGGTCTACAGCCATTATTACAGGATGGAATTCGAATTGTAAGCGTTTTAAATAAATTTGATTTGTAACATAGATTATAAAAATAGTCCAAGTTAAATAAATCGATATAAAAAAATTATTTCCAGTTACTTTTGCCATTTCCTCCAAGTTAAACGGTTTATTTTTCAAAGTTCATTTAAGTTATGGCCATACAAAAGCAAGTTTAAGGCTGCAATTTCATATCCTCTTACTTTTTTTTTGCTTTTAAGTATTTGACAAATGTAGCAGAAAGTCCTATCATTCGTATCAACGAATGAAATCTAGTTATTATTATTCTTTTTTTCTTCCTAACTAAACGCTTATTTTTCTATGTTGCAATACTCCTAGGACGATGAAATTTTTATGACTTATTAGTCAGGTGAGGAAATTTTGATTTCTATGATTTTCATATGCCTATGACGTCATATGAGGTCACATTTGAAATATGCTACAGAAGTTTGTACGCGGTCTACAGCCATTGTTTGTGAGCCGATTTTCATCAAATTTTCACAGATTGTGTATATTAAGTTCTAGTTGTGCATCCCGATGTCCGTTTTTCAAAATTCGAAAAGTCCATGGTTCTATAGCGAATCCAAGATTCGAACCAAGGTCGTAAATTTTTAAATGCTTATAAAATCTGTCCTATTTAAGGTAGAAAGTTGATATTTAATCAGTATATAGGTCTCTAGAAGTTTTAAACATTTTGTGAAAATAAATGTCAAATGACGTCACGTGACGTCATTATATGATAATGTATTTAAAAAATTTATGTTGAAATTATCGAAGGACAATGAAAATTTAATGACAAATGAATCAGACGCTGAAATTTTGATTTCAATGATTTTCAGAAGCCTATGACGTCATATGACGTCATATTTGAAATATGCTACAAAAGTTTGTACGCGGTCTACAGCCATTGCTTGTGAACCGATTTTCATCATATTTTCACAGAATGTGTATATTTAGTTTTAGTTGTGCATCCCGTTGTCTGTTTTTCAAAATTCGAAAAGTCCATGGTTTTATAGCGAATCCAAGATTCGAACCAAGGTCGTAAATTTTTAAATGCTTATAAAATATGTCCTATTTAAGATACAAAGTTGATATTTAGTCAGTATATAGGTCTCTAGAAGTTTTAAACATTTTGTGAAAAAAAAAATATCAAATTGCAATTGATGGGCTATATCTTGATTTTTTTTGATTTTTTTTTTTTGTCAAATGTTGACTGTTTCCAAAATAAGCATTGAAGTTAATACATGTACAACGGCACAAGACAAAAATCCGTATTTGCAACACTATGTAGCTAGCGAGCAGTTTGCAAGCCTTGAAAAATTCACACGCAGCCCCACATTTTAGACCATCTAAAAACTGCATTGTTATGCTAACGATATTCATATTGCATCAGTTTGTAGGCTGGGATGTTACCTTTCAAAATATCACCATAGTTCGAAATTCCAGGAATTTATGGCAAAACTACGGAAGCCCAAACACGCCAAAATCGCTAAATACGTTTAACTACGTTACAGGTGTCGAAAGGATATAGCACTATACAAATATTCAATACTTCTTCCTACTGAGGCTAAAATAAAACAAGGTTACAACTGAGCTGGAGTGATGAAATTCTATGTGTATGAAAGTTAGAAACTTACATTTGAACACTGTTTCATTTTTCTGCCATGTCATATGACATAGTATAAATTTTGTATGTAAACTACATGTGCAAGATATGGGCGGACTTTTATTAAAATTCACAGAATGTGTTCTATTTGTGCTATTTTATATAGAAATAGAGGAGATAGAAAGTTGCAATTTGGACAGATTATCTATTATGTCATCTTCTATATATACTATATAAAGCAGATGTTGCAGAAAGTCCTATCATTCGTTTAAACGAATGACATCTAGTTATTATTATTATTATTATTATTATTATTCTTTTCTTCCTCAAGGATTTTCATATGTTGCAATCGTCCTAGGAGAATGAAATTTCGATGGCATATTATTCATATGCGTAATTAAATAATTCTATAATTATCATATGCCTATGACGTCATTATGACGTCACAATTGGCAAATTGCTACAAAAGTTTGTACGCGGTCCAGAGCGATAATTAATAAACCGATTTTTATCAAATTTTCACAGAATGTGTATATTACGTTCTAGTTGTGCATCTCGGTGTCCGTTTTTCAAAATTCGAAAAGCACAAGGTTCTATGGCGAATGCAAGATTCAAACCAAGGACGTCAAATTGATAAATGCTCATAAAATCGTCCCTAAATGAGACAGAAGGTTGATATTTTGTCAGTATATAGATCTCCGATAGATTTAAATATTTTGTGAAAATAGACGTCTTGTGACGTCATATGACGTCATCAAATTCCTAATTTTTAAACACATAATTATATATGTTAATAAAATTTTATGTCTTATTCCCAAGAATGTTATTTTGATTTCTATGATTTTCATATAGCTATGACGTCATATGACGTCACACGTGAAATAAGCTACAAAAGTTTGTACGCGGTCCAGAGCCATTATTAATGAACCGATTTTCATCAAATTTTCACAGAATGTGTATATTAAGCCCTTTAAAAAAGGTTCTTACGATTCCAAGATTCGAACCAAGGTCGTAAATTTTAAATTAAACCATTGAATAGTTTCGTCAATCGGTCCTATTTGAGATAGAAAGATGATATTGGGTCAGTATATAGGTCTCTGGGAGTCTTAAAAACTTTGTGAAAAGAAACGTCATATGACGTCACATGACGTCATTATATGATAATGTATTTCTAATATTAACAAGGGTATTTCTATATGCTGAAATTGTCGAAGGGAAATGAAAATTTAATGACAAATGATCCAGATGCTGATATTTCGATTTCAATGATTTTCAGAAGCCTATGACGTCATATGACGTCACATTTGAAATTGACTACGAAAGTTTGTACACGGCCCAGAGCCATTATTAATGGGCCGATTTTCATCAAATTTTCACAGAATGTGTATATTACGTTCTTATTGTGTATACCGGTGTCCGTTTTTCAAAATTCGAAAAGTCCAAGCATCTATGGCGGATCCAAGATTCGAACCAAGGACGTCAATTTTTAAATGCTTATAAAAACTGTCCTATTTGAGATAGAAAGTTGAAATTTTGTCAGTTAGTAGGTCTCTGGGTGTCTTAACTATTATGTGAAAATAAACGTCATCTGACGTCACGTGACGTCATTTTTTATTATTATATTTTCTTCTTCTTAACTAAACGCTTATTTTAATATGATGCAATAGTCATAGGACGATGAAATTTTTAAGGGTTATTAGTCACGTGAGGAAATTTTGATTTCAATGATTTTCAGCAGCCTATGACGTCACATGACGTCACTGCTAAAAATAGTGAACAATGATGTTCACGCTCTACAGCCGCCATTTATGGTCGGATTTTCTTCAAATTTTCACAGATGGTACATCTTGAAACTAAGGTGTGCATATCCTGTCAGCTAAACGAAATTCCGAAAGACCAAAGTTCTGTGGCTGAAGAAAGATTCGAACATAGGACTGAAAATTTCATTTTAGGATTAAAAAGCTTCAGGATGAGATAGAAAGTTAAAACTTACACAGTTTGCAGTTCTTCAGAATTTCTCAATATATTTTGAATCGTGACGTCATAGGACGTCATAAGCATATCACTTAACTTTAATTTGGGGCAATGATTTCGAGATGATGCCAGTTGTTCAGACTAATGAACATTTCAGAGTTATTGCAGTAAAGTATGCGCTTTTGAGAAACAGCATTTTCAGCACCCTATGACGTCACCTGACGTCAGAGCTAAAAATAGTGAAAAATGGTATTCGCGCTCTACAGCCGCCATTTATGATCAGATTTTCTTCAAATTTTTACAGATGGTACATCTTGAAATTAAGGTGTGAATATTTTGTCAGCTAACCTTAATTCCGAAAAACCGAAGTATTGCGGCTGAAGTAATATTCGAACATAGGACCTTTAAACTAATTTCGGAATATAATGTCAATTGTTCAGCAGGAACATGAAATACTACCAGAGGCGAGTCATTACATGAAACTTCTATCCCCTGCTTTTTGCATTAACACAGCTTGCAGAAAGTCCTATCATTCGTTTTCACGAATGACATCTAGTTATTATCATATTGGGTTTGTACTGTTTTTTTATTATTCTTCTTCTTCTTATTCTTTTTTTCTTCCTCTTACATTTGTGTTAATTTCGAGGTGTTGCCATTGACTCAGAACAATGAAAATTTTATGGCATATATTTCAAACCATGAGCTTTCGGGTGCAATGAATTTTATATTCATACGACGGCATATGACGTCAGATTTGACGTCAGGTGAAAAAGTTTGTACGCGGTCTACAGCCATTATTTCTGGACCGATTTTCATCAAAATTTTACAGAATGTGTATGTTAGGCTCTAGTTGTGCATCCCTGTGTCCGTTTTTCAAAATTCGAAAAGTCCATGGTTCTATAACGAATCCAAGATTCGAACCAAGGTCGTAAATTTTAAAATGCTTATAAAATCTGTCCTATTTAAGATAGAAAGTTGATATTTAGTCAGTGTGTGGTGTTTAAAGAAAACAAGAGGGCTATGATGGTCCTAAATCGCTCACCTGAGTACCACTGCCACTGGAGTGTAAACAATGTGAAATCTGACATTCATTGATGACATAACTCATAACCTAATTTTCTTATCTAGACCATAAACAAACCCAAGCGAGATATTATGGTCATAAACATTGTCATAAAGTTTGAAGATGACTACTTAAAAAATAACACCATGTCAACAAAGTGAAAACTGGCATTTTTTGATATTAGAAGGGGCATAATTCTTGATCTTATTGGCCAATCTCAACCAAAATCAAACTCATCTCTGACATAATGGTCATAAACGTTGTCTTAAAGTATAACGTTGATTGCCCAAAAAATGAAGATGCTGGATATAAACAAAGTAAAACTGGCATTTTTTTATAATAAAAGGGGCATAACTCCTGACCTAATCGGCAGATCTCAAATTGTAAACAAAAGTGAAAACTGGCATTTTTTGGTATTAAAAAGGGCATTACTCCTGATCTATTTGGCTGATCTCAGCCAAAATCAAACTCATCCGTGACATTATGGTCATAAAGATTGTTATACAAACTCATCTGTGACATTATGGTTATAAAACTTATTATAAAGTTTAAAGATGATTGCTTAAAAAATGAAGACGCTAAATTGTAAACAATGTGAAATATGAACTTTTTTTTTATTAAATGGAGCATAACTCCTGACCTAATTGGCCGATCTTAGCCATAATCAAACGCATTCATGAAATTTTAGTCATAAACATTATAATAAACTTTGAAGAAAAAAAAAAAAACAAAAAAAAAATGGCATTTTCTATATTAAAAGGTGTATAACTCCTGACGTAAATGGCTAATCTCAGCCAAAATAAAACTCATCTGTGACATTATGGTCATAAACATTGTCCTAAAGTTTGAAGACAATTGCTTAAGAAATGAAGGCGTTAGAGTGTAAACACTAAAATTGTTGACGACGCACAACGGATGCCGGACATTCATGGGATCACAAAAGCTTACCCGTAGCAAAACGTGTTCAGGTGAGCTAAAAAAATGGTTGTGTGAAAAATAAATGATTATTGTATCAAGTAAGTGTCAAATTGACAGATGTGAATATGCATGCTAGTACAGAAAATAAGAAATATGCATTTAGAAATGTACAAATATACAGACATAAACTTGCAAGAGCAACAAAATGATTATGTTTAAACATTAATTATGAAGATCACACAAATTCACCGTAAAGTAGTTTATAACATAAACAAGTTTTAACATTGAAGTTAATACCCTGTATGTAAGAATAGTGAGAAATGATATACCTGGATAGTTGGATATTGGAAGTCTGACATCAATGCTATGCATAGTTACATGAGGCCTTGAACACATCCATCAACCCTGAGGTCAATACCATAAACTATTTTGAAGTAGCTTGATAGTATGTTACAAGGTGTGCAAAATTTGAAACAAAAACATATTTGAAAAAGTAGCCAAAATTGCAATTCAAAAACAGGTATTTAAGTACCATATACACTAATCATGTTTCAAATCAAGCCTGTGCAAGGTTATTGATATAGAAGCATAAAATTCTGTGCTTTAACAACTATAATATCTAAATTAAGAAGGGGCCAAAAATTGTTCTTTATTCCAATGTTAGTTATCTATGTTTATAGCACAATTCAATCTCCTGCTTGAAACATGATTTACTTTGTATGCAAAGCTTTCACCCATATCTTAAGTTGAAAGGAGCCCTATTTATTTTTTTTTTTTTGTGTAATCGGTAAAGTGTTATCTACTTTATCTACTTTGGTTTTCAGATTATCCTGTTCATATTTATGAACTTTCATATCAAAACTATGTACATATTATGACAACAAACATTATGCATTTCAAAACAGCATACACAAATTTTAGTTTTGTCAAAAGGAACAAAAAGAGTATAACACTTAATAAGAAATAAGCTGTTAAGACAGAACACCTTTGCTCCCTTTCATATACAAACTGCCTAAATGTTGTTGTTTTAGTAAATCATCTGTTGTTCGAAAAAGTTATCTATATCACAGATATATCATAAGTATTTCGGTTAAAACTGCAGAGTATTAGTCTAATGATTTGTATTTGGTTCAATTTCCATGTGAAATGAAATCTTATATCCATTATACCTGTAAATGATAAGTAAAGTATATAATTGTTGTTTAGAAGTCAAAATTTGAAAAATGTAGGATCCATATTGTTTGTTTTTAGTTCTTATAGTGCATATTTTTCTATTTAGTGAAAAGATAGTGTCATCAAAATAAAAAATAACTGTAAATGAAAGAAAAATGGCAAAAATGTGTTTTTTCATTCAAGAATATTAACTAGTTAGTAAGCCCTATTAAATTGAATTTTATAGAGTAATGACAAAAATTGCCTCAGGTAAAAGAAAAGGTTTGTCTGCTTAAGAAAAATATTATGTGAGTAGAAAAATCAAGTTATAAAAGACAATGCTGCATTAAAATGGTAATCAATTCTCAGACTATATGATATTAATGATATGGTGTATCAAAGTTTAAAAGGAAAAAAACTGATATCCTATTGTATTGTCTCAATATGTTAAAGTAGTATTGGTAGAGTATAAAATTATAAAAAACCTTTGGGTAGAAATAATGTAAACTATTAGATACTACTGGTATGTTTGAAGATGTTCTTCTTCAAAGCGGAGATCCATTATAAAGTCTCATAGCCAAGTTTTGTACATTCACTCATCAGTGTATGAAGCAGAGCGCTTAACAGAGATGACCTGAAAGCCATTCTTTGAGAAATTTGCTTAAGCAGTTACAGGTATCTGAGCTTTTAAGTTTTCATAGAGGGAATTTGAATTGCTGATATCCTCTGGCAATGTGAACAGCTTTTGTAAATTGTCCATGAAAACTCGGACTTGAGTGTATGTGTTGTTTCTTTTGAGGAACATTACAGCAGAACAGTAATAAATGGTCTCCGAAGGTTTTTGGCCACAAGTTGGACACATACTGTCCAAGAGCTTCTTGTTCCTACAACCTGCAAAGAAGAAAGTAATATACATATACCATTGTTATTGTTAATATAACATTAAACAATGGTGTGTACTTTCTTGCTCAATGTCTGACTGTTAAGCTTCAAAAAAGAAGAATATATCCAAGTATAGGTCAGTGTGAAATAATTTTATCAAAATGAATGATGTGTCAAAAGGTTGAAAAGATAATAAAGTTAAGATCAAAGTTAATTGTAAGAAAATATTGTCACCAAACAATTACATTATTTCTTTTGGAAAAAAATATAAGACAAAAAAAAATGTTAGAAAAAGCATTTGCAAAATATAATGGACATTTCTATTGTAAGGTAATGTAATAATACTGTTACCATTATATGTCATACTTAATGAGTACTTAATATGTGACAGCTTAATTTAAATAAATGTTAATTTGTTTTTTTGTTGTTGTTTTTTTTTTGTTAAAAAAATATCATTATGAATACCTGGTTTGGTGCAGCACTGTAGGTCTCTAAAAGTTTTAAAAATTTTGTGAAAATAAATGTCATATGACGTCACGTGACGTCATTATATGATAATGTATTTCCAATATTAACAAGAATATTTCTATATGTTGAAATTGTCGAAGGGCAATGAAAATTTAATGACACATGCTTCAAAGGTAGAAATTTTGATTTCTATGATTTTCATATGCCTATGACGTCAGATGACGTCACACTTGAAATATGCAACAAAAGTTTGTACGCGGTCTACAGCCATTGTTTATGAACCGATTTTCATCAAATTTTCACAGAATGTGTATATTAAGTTCTAGTTGTGCATCTCGGTGTCCGTTTTTCAAAATTCGAAAAGTCCATGGTTCTATAGCGATTCCAAGATTCGAACCAAGGTCGTAAATTTTTAAATGCTTATAAAATCGGTCCTATTTCAGATAGAAAAGTGATATTTGGTCAGTATATAGGTCTCTGGGAGTCTTAAACATTTTGTGAAAATAAACGTCATATGACGTCACGTGACGTCATTATATGATAATGTATTTCTAATATTAACAAGAGTATTTCTATATGTTGAAATTGTCGAAGGGCAATGAAAATTTAGTGACACATGATTCAGACGCTGGAATTTCGATTTCAATGATTTTCAGAAGTCTATGACGTCATATGACGTCACTTTTGAAATTGACTACGAAAGATTGTACACGGTCCAGGCCATTTCTATAGGCCGATTTTAGTACCATTTTATAGGCTAATTTCACAGAATGTGTATATTACGTTCTTATTGTGTATACCGGTGTCCGTTTTTCAAAATTCGAAAAGTCCAAGCATCTATGGCGGATCAAAGATTCGAACCAAGGACGTCAATTTTTAAATGCTTTTAAAAACTGTCCTATTTGAGATAGAAAGTTGAAATTTTGTCAGTTAGTAGGTCTCTGGGTGTCTAACAATTATGTGAAAATAAACGTCATATGACGTCACGTGACGTCATTTTATTATTATTATTATTCTTTTCTTCTTCCTAACTAAACGCTTATTTTAATATGTTGCAATAGTCCTAGGACGATGAAATTTTTACGGGTTATTAGTCACGTGAGGAAATTTTGATTTCAATGAATATCAGCAGCCTATGACGTCACATGACGTCACAGCTAAAAATAGTGAAAAATGATGTTCGCGCTCTACAGCCGTCATTTATGGTCGGATTGTCTTCAAATTTTCACAGATGGTACATCTTGAAACTAAGGTGTGCATATCCTGTCAGCTAACCGAAATTCCGAAAGACCGAAGTTCTGTGGCTGAAATAAGATTCGAACATAGGACCGAAAATTTCATTTTAGGATTAAAGAGCTTCTGGATGAGATAGAAAGTTGAAACTTACACAGTTTGCAGTTCTGCAGAATTTCTACATATATTTTGAGTCGTGACGTCATATGACGTTATGTGACGTCATAAGCATACTTTTTAATTTTTATTTTAGGGCAATGATTTCGACATGATGCCAGTTGTTCAGAATAATGAATATTTCAGAGTTATGACATTTAAGTATGCGCTTTTAAACAAAAGCATCTTCAGCACCCTATGACGTCATATGACGTCAGAGCTAAAAATAGTGAAAAATGGTGTTCACGCTCTACAGCCGTCATTTATGGTCGGATTTTCTTCAAATTTTCACAGATGGTACATCTTGAAATTAAGGTGTGCATATTCTGTCACCTAACCGAAATTTCGAAAGACCGAAGATCTGTGGCTTAAATAAGATTCGAACATAGGACCGAAAAATTCATTTTAGGATTAAAGAGCTTCAGGATGAGATAGAAAGTTGAAACTTACACAGTTTGCAGTTCTGCAGAATTTCTATATATATTTTGAGCGTTGCGTCATATGACGTCATGTGACGTCATAAGCATACTTCTTGATTTAATTTTAGCGCAATGATTTCGACATGATGCCAGTTGTTCAAAATAATGAAAATTTCAGAGTTATGAGAGTAATGTATGCGCTTTTTAACAAAAGAATTTTCAGCACTTATGACGTCATGTGACGTCAAAGATAAAAGAAGTCCATACGAAAAAAAGTAAAGGGTAGAGAATTTAATATATATTCTTTCTAACGGTATTAATCTTAATATTTTTCAATTTTAGCAGAAAGTCCTATCATTCGTATCAACGAATGAAATCTAGTTATTATTATTATTCTTTTCTTCCTCACGGATTTTCATATGTTGCAATCGTCCTAGGAGAATGAAATTTCGATGGCATATTATTCATATACGTAATTAAAAAATTCTATAATTTTTATATGCCTATGACGTCATATGACGTCACACTTGGCAATTTGCTACAAAAGTTTGTACGCGGTCCAGAGCGATAATTAATAAACCGATTTTTATCAAATTTTCACAGAATGTGTATATTAAGTTCTAGTTGTGCATTTCGGTGTCCGTTTTTCAAAATTCGAAAAGCACAAGGTTCTATGGCGAATGCAAGATTCAAACCAAGGACGTCAAATTGATAAATGCTCATAAAATCGTCCCTTAATGAGACAGAAGGTTGATAATTTGTCAGTATATAGATCTCCGATAGATTTAAATTGTGAAAATAAATTTCTAATTTTTAAACACATAATTATATATGTTAATATGGTCCAAGGACAAAAATTTTTGTCATATTCTCCAAGAAATTTTTTTGTTTCTATGATTTTCATATTCTATGACGTCATATGACGTCACACTTGAAATAAGCTACAAAAGTTTGTACGCGGTCCAGAGCCATAATTAATGAACCGATTTTCATCAAATTTTCACAGAATGTGTATATTAAGTTCTAGTTGTGCATGCCGGTGTCCGTTTTTCGAAATTCGAAAATTCCAAGATTCTATATCGATTCCAAGATTCGAACCAAGGTCGTAAATTTTCAAATTCTTATAAAATCGGTCCTATTTGAGATAGAAAGATGATATTGGGTCAGTATATAGGTCTCTAGGAGTCTTAAACATTTTGTGAAAATAAATGTCATATGACGTCACGTGACGTCATTATGTGATAATGAATTTCTAATATTAACAAGATTATTTCTATATATTGAAATTTTCGAAGGGCAATGAAAATTTAATGCCGCATGCTTCAGATGCTGAAATTTCGATTTCAATGATTTTCAGAAGTCTATGACGTCATATGACGTCACTTTTGAAATTGACTAAGAAAGTTTGTACACGGTTCAGAGCCATTATTAATGGGCCGATTTTTATCAAATTTTCACAGAATGTGTATATTAAGTTCTTATTGTGTATACCGGTGTTCGTTTTTCAAAATTCGAAAAGTCCATGGTTCTATAGCGAATTCAAGATTCGAACCAAGGTCGTAAATTTTTAAATGCTTATAAAAACTGTCCTATTTGAGATAGAAAGTTGAAATTTTGTCAGTTAGTAGGTCTCTGGGTGTCTTAACAATTATGTGAAAATAAACGTCATATGACGTCACATGACGTCATTTGTTTATTATTATTATTCTTTTCTTCTTTCTATCTCAATAAATATCGATTTTTGTAAATATATGTATGAATAAGAATTATAGCTGAATAATTGACGTTTCCAAAGATATTTAGTTTATTAAAATTGGTTTACGCAATACAAAGTTATAAGCAAAAAAACTAAATGAAATGAAGCTAATTTTGCTGATAATATGCTGTTTTCTTGGGTTTAAATTACAAATTCAAATAATTTTTAAGAAAGTTACATGGAAAATAAGATATTTCATAATCATGCATCATAAAAATATGGAAAAGGTCACGCGCAGGGGTCACCAAGCTTAAATACTTGCGCAACGACTTAAAAAAAAAAAAAAAAAAATATATCAAATTGCAATTGATGGGCTATATCTTGATTTTTTTTAATTTTTTTTGTCGAATGTTGACTGTTTCCAAAATAAGCATTGAAGTTAATACATGTACAGCGGCACAAGACAAAAATCCGTATTTGCAACACTATGTAGCTAGCGAGCAGTTTGCAAGCCTTGAAAAATTCACACGCAGCCCCACATTTTAGACCATCTAAAAACTGCATTGTTATGCTAACGATATTCATATTGCATCAGTTTGTAGGCTGGGATGTTACCTTTCAAAATATCACCATAGTTCGAAATTCCAGGAATTTATGGCAAAACTACGGAAGCCCAAACACGCCAAAATCGCTAAATACGTTTAACTACGTTACACGTGTCGAAAGGATATAGCACTATACAAATATTCAATACTTCTTCCTACTGAGGCTAAAATTAAACAAGGTTACAACTGAGCTGGAGTGATGAAATTCTATGTGTGATGATAGTTAGAAACTTACATTTGAACACTGTTTCATTTTTCTTTCATGTCATATGACATAGTATAAATTTTGTATGTAAACTACATGTGCAAGATATAGGCGGACTTTTAATAAAATTCACAGAATGTGTTCTATTTGTGCTATTTTATATAGAAATAGAGGAGATAGAAAGTTGCAATTTGGACAGATTATCTATTATGTCATCTTCTATATATACTATATAAAGCAGATGTTGCAGAAAGTCCTATCATTCGTTTAAACGAATGACATCTAGTTAGGGCTTTCTGCCTCAAGCAGAAAGTCCTATTGGGTTTGTTCTGTTTTTTTATTATTCTTATTCTTTTTTTCTTCCTCTTGTATTTGTGTTTATTTCGATGTGTTGCCAATGGCACAGAACAATGAAAATTTTATGGCATATATTTCAAACCATGAGCTTTTGGATGCAATGAATTTCATATTCATATGACGTCATATAATGTCAGATTTGACGTCAGGTAGAAAAGTTTGTACGTGGTCTACAGCCATTATTTCTGGACCGATTTTCATCAAAATTTCACAGGATATGTATGTTATGCCCTAGTTGTGCCTCCCGGTATCCGTTTTTCAAAATTCGAAATGGTAATGGTTCTATGGCAAATCTAAGATTCGAACCATTGACGTCAAATTTCAAATGCGTATAAAATCGCTTTCAGATAAGATAGAACGCTGGTATTTGGACAAAATATAAGTCTCTACGTCTTCTTCATATTCTGAGAAGATAAACGTCATATGACGTCATATGACGTCATGAGGTGAAAATAAATTTCTAATTTTTACGTGTTAAATTCTACATGTTGCAAACGTACGAGCACAATGAAAATTTAATAGCTTATGTTTCACTTTTAACATTTTGCGTTTCTGTGATTTCATTTGCCTATGACGTGCTTTGACGTCAAACTTGACGTCGTCTAAAAATGTTTGTACGCGGTCTACAGCCATTATTTCTGGGCCAATTTTCATCAAAATTTCACAGAATGTGTATGTTACGCTCTAGTTGTGCATCCCTGTGTCCGATTTTCCAAATTCGGAAAGGCAAAGATTTTATGGCGAATCCAAGATTCGAACCATTGACGTCAAATTTCAAATGCGTATAAAATCGCTTACAAATTAGCTAGAAAGATGATATTTGGACAGAAGATAAATCCCAAGGTTTTTTTAGTTTCTTTGAAGATGAACGCCATATGACGTCAAATGACGTCATGAGGTGAAAAGTAATTTCTAATTTTTACGTGTTAATTTTTATATGTTGTACACGTTCGAGCACCTTGGAAATTAAATAGCATATGCTTCAGATAGAACAATTTGCATTTCAATAATTTCAATTTGACTATGACGTGTTTTGAAGTCAAACTTGACGTCGTCTTAAAATATTTGTACGCGGTCTACAGCCATTATTACAGGATGGAATTCAAATTGTAAGCATTTAAATAAATTTGATTTATAACATAGATTATGAAAATAGTCCGAGTTAAATAAATTGATATAAAAAATGATTTTCAGTTACTTTTGCCATATCCTCCAAGTTAAACGGTTTATTTTTCAAAGTTTATTTAAGTTATGACCATACAAAAGCAAGTTAAAGGCTGGAATTTCATATCCTTTTACCTTTTTTTGCTTTTAAGTGTTTGACAAATGTAGCAGAAAACTCCTATCATTCGTATCAACGAATTTTTTTTTTTTTTTCTTCCTAACTAAACGCTTATTTTTCTATTTTATCTAATTAATTTTTTTAATATCTTAAAGTTTGTACGCGGTCTACAGCCATTGTTTGTGAACCGATTTTCATCAAATTTTCACAGCTTGTGTATATTAAGTTCTAGTTGTGCATCCCGGTGTCCGTTTTTCAAAATTCGAAAAGTCCATGGTTCTATAGAGAATCCAAGATTCGATCCAAGGTCGTAAATTTTTAAATGCTTATAAAATCTGTCCTTTTTAAGATAGAAAGTTGATATTTAATCAGTATATAGGTCTCGAGAAGTTTTAAACATTTTGTGAAAATAAATGTCATATGACGTCACGTGATGTCATTATATGATAATGTATTTCTAATATTAACAAGAATATTTCTATATGTTGAAATTGTCGAAAGCAATGAAAATTGAATGACACATGCTTCAAACGCTGAAATTTTGATTTCTATGATTTTCATATCTCTATGACGTCATATGACGTCACACGTGAAATAAGCTACAAAAGTTTGTACGCGGTCCAGAGCCATTATTGATCCTTTTAAATTTTACAGAATGTTAATTAAGTTCTAGTTGTGCATCCAGGTGTCCGTTTCTCAAAATTCGAAATTGCCAAGGTTCTATAGCGAATCCAAGATTCGAACCAAGGTCGTTAATTTTCAAATGCTTATAAAATCAGTCCTATTTGAGATAGAAAGTTGATATTTGGTCAGTTTGTAGGTCTCTCGGAGTCTTAAAAGTATTTTGAAAATTTGCATCATATGACGTCACGTGACGTCATTATATGAAAATATATTACTAACATTAACAAGATTATTTCTATATGTTGAAATGTTCGAAGAGCAATAAAAATTTAATGGCATATGTTTCAGACGATATAATTTCTATTTCAATCATTTTTATAGGCATTTGACATATTCTACAAAAGTTTGTACGCGGTCTACAGCCATTACTTATGAACCGATGTTCATCAAATTTTCACAGAATGTGTTTATTAGGATCTAGTTGTGCATCCCGCTATCCGTTTTTCAAAATTCTAAAAGACCATGGTTCTATGGAGAATCCAAGATTCGAACCGAGGTCGTTAATTTTCAAATGCTTATAAAATCGGTCCCATATGAGATAGAAAGTTGATATTTGAACATTATGTAGGTTTATGGATGACTGAACGATTTTGTGAAAATGAACGTTATGTGACGTCAGATGACGTCATTACATGAAAATCTATTTCTAATATTTACAAGAAAATTTCTATATGTTAAAATGGTCCATTGAAATGGAAATTATATGACATTTTGCTTCAAACGTTGATATTTTTAATTCTACAGTTTTCATATGCCTATGACGTCATATGACGTTACACTTGCCATATGCTACAAAAGTTTGTACGCGGTCTACAGCCATTGTTTATGAACCGATTTTCATAAAAATTCCACAGAAAGTGTACATTAGGTTATAGTTGAGCATCCCGGTATCCGTTCTTCCAAATTCAAAAATGCAAAGGTTTTATGGCGGATCCAATATTCGAACTATTGACGTCAAATTTTAAATACATATAAAATCGTTTCCAGATGAGTTAGAAATCTAATATTTGGAAAGTAAATAAGTCTCACAAAGTGTTTTACATTCTGTGAAGATGAACGTCATTTGACGTCATATGACGTCATAAGGTCAAAAATTATTTCTGATATATGCGCGTAAATTTGATATGTTGTTAACTTCCCAGGACCATGAAATCTTATGGTATATACTTTAGAAATGCTTTAGAATGCAATGTAATTCATATTAATTTGACGTTATATCACATCAGATTTGACATCAGGACAAAAAGGTTTTACGCGGTGTACAGCCATTATTTTTGGACCAATTTTCAGCAAATTTCAAAGAATGTATATGTAACGCTCTAGTTGTGTATCCCGGGTCCTGTTTTACAAATTCGAAAAGACGAAAAGGCAATGGTTCTATGGCGAATCCAAGTTTCGAAACATTGACGTCAAATTTCAAAAACATATAAAATCGCTTCGAGATGATTTAGAAAGTTGATATTTGGACTGAATATTAGTCTTTAAGACTTATTTATATTCTGTGAGGATTAACGTTATTTGACGTCATAAGGTCAAAAAGAATGTTAATATATCTACGCGTTAATTTCTATATGTTTCATTTCATTGACTTTCTTATGCCTATGATGTCATGTGACATCAAACTTGACGTTGTCTACACACTCTTGTACGCGGTCTACAGCCATTATTACAGGATGGAATTCGAATTGTAAGCGTTTTAAATAAATTTGATTTGTAACATAGATTATAAAAATAGTCCAAGTTAAATAAATCGATATAAAAAAATGATTTTCAGTTACTTTTGCTGGTTTAAACGGTTTATTTTTCAAAGTTCATTTAAGTTATGGCCATACAAAAGCAAGTTAAAGGCTGCAATTTCATATCCTCTTACTTTTTTTGCTTTTAAGTATTTGACAAATGTAGCAGAAAGTCCTATCATTCGTATCAACGAATGAAATCTAGTTATTCTTATTCTTCTTCTTCTTATTATTATTATTCTTTTTTTCTTCCTCTTATATTTGTGTTAATTTCGAGGTGTTGCCATTGTCTCAAAACAATGAAAATTTTATGGCATATATTTCAGACCATGATCTTTCCGATGCAATGATTTTCATATTCATATGACGTCATATAACGTCAGATTTGACGTCAGGTGAAAAAGTTTGTACGCGGTCTACAGCCATTATTTCTTGACCGATTTTCATCAAATTTTCACAGAATGTGTATGTTAGGCTCTAGTTGTGCATCCCGATGTCCGTTTTTCCAAATTCGAAAAGGCAAATGTTTTATGGCGGATCCAAGATTCGAACCATTGACGTCAAATTTCAAATGCGTATAAAATCGCTTCGAGAAAAGCTAGAAAGCTGATATTTGGACTGAATATTAGTCTCTAGGTCTTCTTTACATTCTGAAAAGATGAACGCCATATGACGTCATATGACGTCATAATACTATTTAAACTTTCGTATTAAAACCTAACGGTTTTTAAGCCCTGTAGGCTTTATTTTTTGTATGATTTGCTTGAAATTTTGTCTGAAGATGCAGTATTAGATTCTATGGAGCCATGTCACTTCCGTTTCCGGAAAATCCCTAAGGTCAAGGTCATATATCAATTATCGGGTTTTTCTTCGGCCTTAAATATCTCAAAAACGGTAAATATTCTATCGAGACACTATGCGTATAATTTGTAGTGCTTAGAAAGACCTTTCAGATGATATTTAGTTTTTGATGATCGGGGTTGAATCGGTTGAGTTATGGCGGAAAAACAAATATTTGGTAACCCCCATGTGTGTTTAACAGTTTATATCTCGAACATCTTTGATTTTTGAAAATATGATGATGAATATTATTTGTAGAGCAATGTTTGACCGTTCTTTTGATGCTTAAAGTTTAGTGATTGGCCTAAGATTTATGGAGTTATGGGGAAAAAACGAAATTCGTGCATATAGCTTTGGTGATTTTTTCATTCTTCTTGAGGTTTAAAAGCTTATATCTCAAAAAGTATTAAAAATATTCCTAAACATAAAGCGTGTGAAATGTAGAGAATTTTCAGACAATTATTTTGGTACCTAAAGTTTTGAAATTGATCGAAGTATAAGGAAGTTACATCAAAAATACGAATATAAACCCAAGTGTAAGAATTTTCGAGAAATATCCTACTTTCGCTTTCACGTTAATTGAAGCATTTTCGGAAAATATGTAAGTTTACAGCTATGTATTAGTCATATAAATTGCAAACAACTTTTTACTTATATTATATTGATATTACTAGCTAAACAAGCGTACCCTTTCCGGTGGCCGAGTGGTTAGAGCGTCCGCCTCGGGAGCGGAAGGTCGTGGGTTCGATCCCCGACCCGACATACCAAAGTCGTAAAAAATGGTACTGTTATAGCTCCCTTGCTTGGCGCTCAGCATATAAGGGTATTTGCAGGACTGGTTAGCGCGGTATCAGGATGATGTGACTGGGTGTGGTATCATGCCACATGTCTACGGCGTGATACTGCAGTGTGGTAGTCCTATACCCGCATGAAGTAGACATCGTGACTGGCTGAATTACTGTCGGTGGGACGTTAAACCCAACAAACAAACTGATATCATATATAACAGTGTTTACTACACCGATCCCTACACACGAGGTGTGCACACTGTCGCATGTTGACGTCTTTTGTAAACATTTATTAAAGTTGCTTAAATAATCATGTTTATAGATAAACATTTACATAAGAATGAGGAGTTTCGGAAATATTTTTTGCAAAGGGACTCCTAAGGAAAGAAAAAGATGCTAAATTAAATACTAAAATACAAGTATAGATTATTAGGTTTAACGTCCCATCGACAGTATTTAAGTCTTTTGGAGACAATGTCTACTTGAGACAAATGTAGTGTTGTCACACTGCACAGTATCACGTCGTAGACAGTTGGCATGATACCACACCCAGTCACATTATCCGGACACCGGGCCATCAGTCCTAGAATTACCCTTATTAAGCTGAGCGCCAACCAAGGGAGCTATACCAGTACCTATGTTTACGAATTTGGTAAATACAAGAATTGAATAATTGATATAACGTTTTTAAACAACTTACAGATCATGTGTTATCTCGTTTGATTTGGTATTTCCGGGGTATTCCTAGCCTTGATATCTTCCGCTGACACCGACTTTTTTAAACGATTATTTTTTACATATTTCGTTCTTTCCTTAATGTCAGTCAGTTGATATTTTCCGATTTCTCAACTAATTCAAACAAGATAAATAAATAAAAAACAGCCATCACATAAATTGATTGAAATCTGAAAAAGAAATGAGCCGACAGTCAAAAAATGCGCGAAATTTATGTGTTACATCCATATTTGGAAAGCACGTGCACGTGTGTGAATACTTTAACAACACGCTGACGTAACATTTATATGGTGCCATCTTCTAATATAGCAGCATAACTTAGTAATAGGGCGGGACAAACTCTAAGTTAGTCAGTGTTAATTAAGTATAGGTTAGTGTTTTTTTAGTAAGCATTAAGTCCATTAAATCGGTGTGGCACGGCAAAGCCGCGCGACCGATTTTTAATGCTTACTAAATAACATTAACCTACTTAGTGTTTAAATTTTTTTTTAACGCAGTCGCACATTCCAAATATAGTATTGATTTTTTACTCCGCCCTATCAACCTGTTCCCGGCGTGAATTACATCACGTGACATGTAACATGTTATGTCAAAGGTCAATGCGTCGCTCTAGCTGTGTATATCTGTGTAGATCTACGCTCCAAATGAGCATTGAACCGGAAGCCGACTTTGATCTCTTCGGCAATAAAGTGGTGATTGAAATTTGAATAAAAGATACTGTTTAGAAAGGTTCATATATCTGCACTTATATATGTTGTGTTTTGGACATTATTTTATTTTTTTTTTTTTATTTAATTAACCCTTGTTTGTAAGTGTGTTTTTTTTTCTTCTCTTCTCATTATTTATATACATTTTTTCAATTTGAATTTATTTAATCGGATATTTACTTAATCGCTTTGTTAAGTAATTAGTTATATATTGCCCATTCTGTGTTAACATGTGTAGACATTGAAATTACACAAGTGTCTTTAAAGCGATGACCGATACTAATGTTGTTAGAACTTGTGGTCAAACCCTCTTACTTATTTTTTAAAATCTTCAATGTTGTATCATCATTACTTAGGCAATAATACATGTTTAAACTAAACTAAGCGGAAGGGTAGAGTTCTTTTGTTATTTTGGATTAATCAGAATCCTGGTGAGTAAATGTTTGTTCTAAAAAAAACAAAATAAACAAAAACAAAACAACAACAACAAACAATACTAAACAAAACAACAACAACAAACAAACAAAAACAAACAGAAAGCACGTTCAACATAGAACAATGAATGGCCCGAAGGTATTATAACATTTTCTTACCATTCTTAAATGATTTCCTAGACTACACTCCACTATTTCCTCTTAACTGTCTATTTTGAAAATATATGTAAAGTAAAAATTATGCGTAGTATAATCGGATATATCGATTTTGCTACTTTTACAAGTGCGGGTTTAAAATAAAAGAAATGAAATCATTTGCAGATACAATTTAAGCAAATCCACCACTGCTCTGTTCCATGGTCAGTACAGGAGAATATTTTAATTTCATTCTCGGGAAAATCAAAGTCCGTCACATCTTAAGCATGCCAAGCGTTATTACCTTCCTATTTCGCTGCTCTCAGTTTCGAGTGAAACTTTCCCTTTTGCCCAAGATTATAGTCAATAATAGTCAGCACAATAATAGTCAGTACATTCAAGATGTTCCCTAACATATTTTATCACTTTGTATTCATGAAGTTTCGCCACTATCCGTCTCGGTCTCCCGTTTGTTCTTCCGCCATGCTTAAGATGTACCCGCTTAAACTGAATCCGGTTAACGCATCCTTTGGCTACATTCATCTTATTTTGAATAAAGTATTTCACCATCTCATACATTGTAATATAGAAAATCTTTGTATCCACGATTATTTTGTCACTATTAAATGTTAAGTCTGTAGGAAATGATTGAAGCAACGCTTCATATATGATTTTTGATTTTGTCAACATTTCATCAGCGTCAGAGACCCACGACTAACTATTATATCTGTCAGCCGTGGGATAAACACAAAACATACTACGTTTGTAAAACAATATTACCTTGTACATTTTAATCATTTCATTTTTGTTAATAAAAATACGTGGGGTGAATATATAATTCTTAAATTATTTTAAGATGAACATTAAATATAACAAAAAAAAAAAATCATTTTCTGTTGTTACTTAGTATGTGATTATCTATCATATTCTATGTTCAACTAATGAAATGAGAGTCTAAATCTTTCTATAATATTTCTAATTTTGTAACCGTTTATTTTAGCTAGATAATGTGAAATAAATTTAAGATGTGGTTTTATTTTTTTTACAAATATGAGTTCCATCATTATACGTAGAGGTATAGCTGCACACTCATGTATTTGGTGCTCTGAATATATTGCAAGTTGCGTTTAAAAACCGTTCCACGGCTAACAGATAATATACTACCAAAATACTTGAATATGCCAACGAAATACACAATACGTAATACAGAAGTCCTTTATATAGATCAAGATTTCTATGCACATTTTAATGCTTGATTCAAATTCAAACATATTTTAGTCTTTTTACCAATCTATAAAAGCATATATAATGTTGATACGCACTAAACATTGAAAAATAATATATTATCTTTTAATTTAACATGCAACTTTTATGTCATTAAACATTACATTACAAGACAATATTCAAAGTTGTTTTCTTTTAACATTAATAAGACTGATGGAGTAAGTTCCCTTGATGCCAATAGCAACCTACATTAACATTAATCATTTTTCCCTTTTCACTAACCGGGGCACATGTTCTCAGGATGAGCTATTAAGATCAATGAATTTTCTTCAGCCGTTCTTCTGTCATCTTTCTGTCGTCCATAATTCGTCTGTCATCTTTCCGTTATCCACAATTAGTTTGTTTACACTCCATCATTTTATCAAACTTTATGATAATGTTAATAACCATAATCTCTCAGCCAAGACCACTTATATTCGATATCGGCCAATTAGGTCAAGAGTTTTTGCCTAATATAATTATCAAACAAAACTTCAATGTCTAAACCATTAACTTCATTACCATAACTACACAACTTAACTGGTCATTTTTTTCTGATTATAATACTTCAAATAATGGGGAACTCAGAGGTCATCACTCTTGTGTCATCGTCATTGAGATCGTTATTGTTGATGATGCTGTCATCCTGAAAAACGTTAACATTAGCCATAACGTCTATACTAGTAAAGCTCCACATACTTGTTTACTACCACAGGGGCTTCATTTCTGTAAAGGGCCATAACTCTAAGGTCCTTTTTTTTTAGCTCACTAGAGCAAAACATGCTCAAGGTGAGCTATTGTGATTTTCCTCCATTCGTCGTCCTTCATTGTCCGTCGTGCTTTGTCAGTTGTCCGTTGAAAACAATTTGCCTTAAACGACTTTTCCTCTAACAACATGGTAGAAATTTATGAAACTTCGCATGAATGATTATTGGGTGGCCTTTCACAAAAGTTACCTTTTATCTAGCTAATATCTCATCCAGTTTTGATAACCAGCCAGAATGTCTCAGACACTCCTGAGTTACTGTCCTTAAATAGGTAAAAATGCAAAATAAACGACGTCCAGCTCTCTAATTTAAGAAGCTTAAACCAATATTTACTAAACCTTGTAACAATGTGAATGGTCACAATGTTTTGACCAAGTTTATAACCAGTCTGAATGTCCTAGACACTCCAGAGTTGTGGCCCTTGAATTGATAAAATTGCTTGACTGATGTATTTTACCAAAACCAGCGCTCGTTTGAATATAAAGTGAAAAACTTTACCCTTGGCCATTCTGAGCTATTAAACCTTCTGTCACCAAATTTCACATACTAATTAACACTCACAAGGGCTACATTACCATTAAGGGGCATCAATATTGGGTCGATTTTGTACCATTCCACTTATTCACTGAATTTTTCACTTTATTTACTTTTTAAGGAATAGCTTCGGAACTTATAATTCTTGTTTATAACCATCACCTCCACCTGTAGGCAAGAGTATTTTGACCAAAGTATGCCCTATCTATACGTCAGTCGAATGACGGGACGTACTATGGATTCACATGCAGCGGCTGGTCAGGCGGCGTTCACTTACTCGAACAAACGTTAACGGATCTTTTCTTTACTAAGTCACAATGTATATGGGCACACTATCTAGACCAAGCTCGATAACAAGCCAGATTGTCGCAGACACTCCAAAGTTATGGTCGCTCTCTAACTCAAACAAACGTGAACCGATCGAACTTCGCAATGTATATGGGACAAGTTCGATAACCAGTCAGATTGTCCTAAACATTCTGAAGTAATGGCCCTTGAATTGATGAAAAAATGGTAACAACCCTTTTTTAATTTTTTTAAATACATATATTATGTAGATGTAATTTCCAATTTTGATTCCAATTACAACAAAATCTTATTATTTTTAAAGTACTGAGATTTAAAAATTAACGACAACTGTATGTACAGCATACTTAATTGGAATCAAACGAAAATAGCATTGCTTTTCTGAATACGAGTGTTTCCTTAGAATGTAAATATACCCAAATAAAAACAAAAAGGCCGCCATTTCACCATGTCAGAGAGTTCACCTTTAAATAAGTTTTGTCTATGTTTATATTCAATAGTTTCAATAAAACTCGACCATGAATCTACTCAGCCATCTATCGTCTTGACATGTAACGCATGTCAACAAATTCAAAGCAGACGATTTTGAAAACATGTTTTCAAAATGAAAATATTATGAATTAAAAAGCATAGTGTGAAGTTATATCAACCTTTAGCTCACCTTATTTCTAAAAAAGTGAGCTAATGTCATTACCTTGGCGTCGTCGTCGGCGGCGTTTACCTCTGGGTAAGTTCTATGTGTAACTATTATCGGTGAGAGATTTGTGTAAGTGGTCGGCTCAAGCGGTAAAGCACTTGCCCTGTCAGCAAGGCGGGGTCATGGGTTCTAGTCCTTTACCCTGTCAGCAAGGCGGGGTCATGGGTTCTAGTCCTTTACCCTGTCAGCAAGGCGGGGTCATGGGTTCTAGTCCTGGTTTGTCTGCATATTTTCCTCATCTGATTACACATAATGGAATGATATGAAATAATGGAGACGTGAGAAATTCTCATCTGGTAACATTTGGTGCCCGACGTGGGACCATGGCAGCAGAGTTCTTCAAGTATGTACTGTCTTTGTGTTAATCGGTAACAGCAAATTGATTTCTGTAAATTCAACGCTGAATTCCAATTGGCAGGGGGTATGTAAACGCCTATAAGTAACCCTTATCAGTGATAGATTCTGTGTAATCGGTTTGGTAGCTCAGTCGGTACAGCACTTGTCCTGTAGGCGAGAGGTCCAAGTTTGAGTCAATTTTTTCAACAGCACATTTTTCTCATCTGGTTACATATAACACGTGCAATACCATTAAATAATGGAGACAGGAGGGAATTGTCACGTACCAATCGCATGACAGAAATACTTGATTGTATATCATCTGATACAAAATGTTGACAAATGAGATAAATAATCACAAAAGCTCACCATGAACCCAAAATTTACAAAAGGTTATTGTTTAATAACTGGATTTTCAGGAATTGTTTTCATGCTTATAAAACCAATTTATTGTGACCGGTCTACATTGGAAAAGATTGTGATCAGACCTGATTTGAAGATAAAACACTTTTTCATGCATGCAAATACCTTTAATGATATAATGTTTAACAGGTCTTTGCTTTATGCTATAAAAATACGGCCACATATATTATTACCTGTGATTCTTTCTCCTTATCAACAAGCTGGTGAACACGCCTAGAATATTGACTTTGTCATTTGTCCCAATTTTTCCTTGTTCAGTCAGCACTGGAAAAACATGTCAAATTGCACCTGCGGAGATATATTAAAAATCTACAATGATTGACACATTTTGGACAAAATAATGTAATTTTCACTTTTTTCTGACCGTTTAAAAGCTGATAAAGTGAACAGATGATTATCGGACATTCTTGACACAAATTTATATATGCGTCCATGTTTAACACAAAGGGGTCAGGCACGAGTCATATTTCTCTATATAATACAAGGGATACAACACGCGATTGACCAAGATTGATACCCTTGTTGAGAAAATGCCAATATCTCAGTCATTTATGATGGTATATTCATATTATTTACATCTATCGCAAGCATATATATTTATGTAACAGAAAATCAAAACTGTTTCACCCATGCAAACGCAATTATCAAGCAAGGAAACCCGCTTTTAGAAACTAACCTCAATTTTCAGAATCTCGACACGCGTTCGTACAGCCAGTCTCCCAGTGTAAACAGTGGTTGATGTGAAAGGGCGAGATAAACCGACGCAATAATCACGTTAAACAAATGATTTGCTCACATCGGCATGCATAATATTTTCTCGGGCGCAAGAAATACAGTAGATACCGCCATTTCAACTGATTGTCTACTTTCACTTTTCATTTAGCAATTCTTTGAATTAAGTGAATACAGAAGAAAGAGATGTTTTGATTGGCTGTTTCTAGCCTCTACAACCAATCGAATTCATTGCTCCGCGCAACAGCGCGGAGCCATTTGTATTTACGATTTGTTTGGTTCATGGGGTCGGTTATGATATTTTTTTATCCTTTCGGTTTACAGATAAAATCACTATAATGACTATTTAAATAATGTACTTTATATTAATATGAAATAATCTATTGGTTAATACACTTAGTTTATGCAATGTTCATAATCTTAATGACACATTCATTATTTACAAATTTAGTCACAAACTTTTTTCGGATACGAGTTTTATAGTATACCCTTTCGATAGGGAAGCTGGTAACCTCAGATTACGAGATCGGATACAAAACCAGTCAGAACAGTAATGACCCGGATGACGAAAGAACGTGTAATCAACTTGAGCAATAAACTTGGTATTTTTCGGGGGGGGGGGTTTTATAATGCTTTAGTTCATGAAGAATATGATGCATTTTTATGAACTGATATTAAATGCCTGGGTAATTTATTTATTTTTCCTAGGATTTTGCTTATTTTCGTTGTATTGTCAGACGGTGTTCTCTGAACGGTGAATAAACCCAATCGAAACTCAAATGACCCGGATGACGAAATAAAAACGAACGACCTGAAAGAGTGTAAATCAGCTCTGTAAAATTGGTATTTCCCCTTTCATTATTGCTTTTTTTTTAATTAATTCCTGAAGAATATGACGCATTGTTATTAACTGATATGATTTGTCGGGTTATTTATTTTCGTTTAACTTTTTGCTAATTTTGGTTCATCCAAGTTTTGCGTTACGGGGTCATATTCACCAAGGTTTGTTAGGATTATATGGTTTGAGTTCATCGTTTGGAACCCAGTGTACAGCAATTGCTTTTATAGCAATTTTGTTTGGTAGCTTGAATATTGGTCCAGAGTTTTGGGAACCGCACAATTTAGATACAATTGTCTTTGAAGGGGATGCATTGTATCGCAGTATTGTGCAGGCAAGGTTTGATGCAGACACACAGATGTTACTAAGTCATGATGATATACCGGAAAATGTGAGAGCGTTCTCAGGTGATTACCATCAAGTGCATGGTCCAACTTTTTTTGGTGCTGTAAATAGACATTCTGCTGAAGTTAATGTTGGTGCTATGACATTAGATGATGCATTACATTTAGGCTTTCATGAAAACAGTGCTTTGTTAGGCACTTTTGTTAGTGTTACCATCGGTTTAATACAAAGCAATGGCCAATATTATGTGTTTGATTCACATGCAAGGAATGAAGCTGGTTTTGTTGATCCAAATGGCTCATGTGTACTTTTAATGTTTGAAAGTATAGCAGATCTTGTTTCATATCTGTATGATATGTATTTTGGTGAGATATTCAACATCACTTCTTTTCAGATATCATTAATTGAAATGGAACATTCTTCTGGTACCTTGCATGGGCAATCTGATCATAACAAAGAACATTGTGCGTATGTTTTGCATGAAAAATCAGACTCAAACACAACGTTAGCGTCAACTACGTTTGAAAACAATTCAAAGTCTTGCAATAACAACAATTTGCAGTACAAAAATAGCCATACCATTAAAAGTGTTGAAATCTCAAATAACAACCAGCATTTTTCTTCGTTGTGTACCCAAACCACAATATACATACCAATGATTTTCATTTTTTTTTTGGCACATTTGACATGTTACATGATGATTTGTTCTTCTCCTTTATTCCATGTTTACCATTGTAACTTCATATTTTCAGTAATTTGTGAACACTCATACTAACATTCACATTATCTACTTTTCATAAAGTTTATGCATGTATATATGTATATTAGTAAAGTGGATTAAGGCCTTTTTTTAACCTACATTTTTCTAAAATTCTTTTAAAGTTAACCTTGATATTTGTGTAATATCTTTTTTTATTTAGACACCTTAATTAGTAACATTTAAGTGATCTTTGGCAAACTCTAAATTTCTTTAAATCATTAACAACTTACTTGCATATAATTGACATCCAGACAAAAATAAGGTTTGCATGTTTTCTGAAGTTGATTGAAGATTCTCCAAATATGCATCATGTGGATAAACTTTATTTCCTCCATACATTGATGATTTAACAAGATACACATACAGTCTTTTAAAATAACTACTTTCCTCCATTCTTAGTCATTTCCAAGGGCATATAGGTCAGTATTTCACTTTATTTCAACACAGTGTTTTAGAAACTTTGGAAAATAGATAACATAATATAATCACATATATGATTCTATTTATTTATCATTTTATTTCCTTTAATCAAAGGCAATAGGTTAACTTGTTGAAATTTAGTGAAAGTTGTATTGGATACATCTGTTTTAACTGTGCAAACTTACTGAAATTACTCACAATGAAGCAAAAATAATGTGAAATAACATTTTGAGTAATGTGCCCTTGTTAATCACACAAAAATATGTTTTTGGATAGCATAGGGACCCCAATTTATAGGGACCCCTATTTTTACAACATTTTTTTAATAGTGAGATTCTCTATAATTATACAAAGTTTTAAAAAACATTCTCTTCTCTTGCTCATTTTATCATTCTTAGTTTATACTTGAACAATGTGACCAAAGGTGTCCTCAGGTTGTTTTGTACAAATGTTGGAACTTTACTTTTTACTTGTTTTTATTTTTATTAAAATAGTTTAAAGTATCCTCATCTTTTGTTTATTTATGCAAATCACTGCATTCCTTCATGCTATAGAGCATAGATTTCAATAAAAAAAAAGTTTTCTCACTATAGTGTTCTTGCACTTATCTTCCGTATACTTTCTATTATTAATTTTAATGTGTCACTCGCAGTATGTTCCCTTGAGACAGATGTTGTAATGTCACACAGCTATTCAGACTGAAAATATTGTATGAGACTTAGTCACATTATCCAGACACCGAACCAATAAGAAATACTCTTAATCAAAAGATATATCACAGAACCATTTTGCAAGTCCATTTTGTTGCATCCGGGGATCAAACCAATCACCTTTTGATTCTGTACATTCTACAACTCAGAAATGTGGATCAGTGTTTTATATTTGTATATGAAACACTTATATTCATCAAGTATTCATTTCTTGCCATTGGTATTTTTGTGACTTGTACACTAACGCAATATTTCACCATGATCCTGACGTCATCTTACAAGAAAACCATCGAAAAGCTGATTGATACTTGTTTACAAACTGTTCTTATATAAACAGAAATTGATAACAGCGGTACATTAAAACAAAACACAACACACTTGGTTATTGGCTGAAACATTTGCGCGGAGCTTTCCATTTGCTGCCTTTGCAGCAATTTTGTACTTGTAGTTACGTGATTTACAAAATGACTCATGATAGAATGAAAGATCGCTAACGGACGAAATTGGCGATATCTACAGAATGAGACATTATGCATTCCAATATGAATAATTAATTTGTTTAGTGGTATTATTGCATCGGCTAACCTCGTCCTCTCGCAGAAATGACTATTTACACTGGGAGACCGGCTGTACGAACCGTGTAGATTTTAAATGCCGCTAATATCTCTGAATGCGTTTGCATGAGTGAAACAGTTGTGATTTTCTGTTACATAAATGTATATGCTTGCGAAAGGTGCAGAGAATTTGAATATACCATCATGAATGCCTGAGATACTGGCAATTTTTCAACGAGGGTGTGAATCTTAGTCAAACGGGAGTAGTATCCCTTGTATTATATATATAGTGATATCTGACTCACTTTTCTTGCCAGACCCCTTTGGTTTAACAGGCTTTCATTTCTTCAAATAAAAAATTCACCTAGATCTAGAGGTTTCATAAAACCACGTTAGTTTGAAGTTCTGTCAATAAAGAAGTATGATATAGTATGATAGTATGATAAAGATATGCCAAGTACATAATAAAAAAATGATTTTATTTCTTTTTTATGTACGGGGCATTTCTTTTACTATTAGTACATATTATACTTATTTATCGACAAAATTCCAAACTCCTGTGATAAAAATTAATATTATCAATGCTTGTACATTTCTGAATATCAAAGAGATATGTCTACCTTATTTTGTAATCGACAATGTGTGTCAGTGCTGAAGCCACGTTTGTTTCTGTAAATCAGTCTGCAATGACATCTTTTTTTTATCACGATTTCCGTTTGTCTTTCAAATATGATGTTCGTGTGTCGCTATGCCGATTCGTCCTTTGTTTCTATGTACATACAGTATACAGTACGTTCTGATGTTGTTGTTGTTGTATTGGAGTTAACCGCCGCTGCGATAGTATTTCAATCATATAGCGACGTCCAGCTAATGATAGGTGGAGGAAGACCCCGAGTACACAGAGGTACCCGGCTAGAACCACCGACCTACCGCAAGCCAGCTGGAAGGCTTCCTCACATGAAAAATCCGAAGTCCCTACTGGGATTCGAACCCACAGCGGTGAGGGGCTGAGAGATTTGTAGTCCACGACTTTAACCGCTCGGCCACGGCGGCCCCACTGTACGTTCTGTACAGCGAAGCTCTCTATTTCGTTGAGTAATCTATACAGCGCCATTATTAAGAAATGTTCTCTTCTTCAGTATATATTTTGTTTTCCACATAGAAGAGTCAACAAATCTAATTAAGAAACCGATACAGAAGCAACACATTTTTAATCAAGATGGGGAATTCGGATAAGTATGTATTAAGGCCCACGTGCAATTTTCAAAAACAAATTAATGTAAAATAAAAATAACATGGGGAAACTCAGGATAGGTATAATATGAACACATTTTGATCATCAAAACTGCAAGGGTTGTCAGTAATTCCACAAATCAGGTTTACACACCTGCTATTATGCTCCAGATGGAGCGAGGTATCGGCTTTCACGCGATCAAAAACAGTTACGCATCAGCATAGAAAAATAAGTCCTATAATGTTTTCTTGTCACAGACGATTTTTGTAGCCTGTAAGTATTCATTCTTGACACAGCATTAATTTTTCAGCAATTTTTGCTTAATTCTAGCATATTTATGCTGTTGAAATGTATACAATAGTTCGATCATATTTACACTATTGAGAGGTTATTCGGTTTTAAATCTAGGAGACGGGGGTTGAAAGCGACGTCACACACAACTAAAATGGGGTGTTACATATTTACAGGTAAAAGTTACGGGGTGACATATACAGCGCGCAAGTATAAACCGGACTGTGACTGTTCAGGAAAAAGGAAGATCAATGCTACGAGCATGTAAATATGGTTTTCATGTGAAACCTTATAGGTTCGATTTTGTTCCTAATTGATTGTATACTGTAAATACTGCATGAAAATCGGATTGAGAAAAAGTGGAATGTTATAAACATCACACTTTTTTCACCACCTTAAAAAAGGGGTTTCATATCCTACATCTAGGTTTTCTCTAATTGATGTAGTAAATATTTCTGCTGGTGATTTTGACTATGTTCAAGTTGTAAACACGGGCCGGGTCTCCTTAGATCTTACATGTTAAACTCACGGCACCAGACTATTAAATTTGCGCAAAGTCACAGGTGTGCATATTTCTTTAATTACATGACGACCATGACATTTATTTCACGCCCACCAAGGCTTGTCTGTTACTGATTACGTTCTCGTTTTCTATAGATCACATGAATGAACAAAGTGTAATTTTCACTGTGTTGTAAGCCCCAAAGATTCGTACATCATTTACCTGGTGAAACTAAAATGAGATGGAATGAATGTTTAAGCAATACTTTATGCGCTCAACAATCATATCTAAATTACCTCTACGGAAAATATAACAGTCAACGCGCATATAAATGATAAGCAGTACATCATTAAACATCCAATATTCACAAATATAGAAAGTGATAATGCTGATCCCTTGATTAATAATCAATAAGTGAAACGAGATAATTACACTATGTTCATTCGTGTTCTTTAATCTTCAGGTTCTGGGTCTCTAATGTATTACTTATAGATAAGCAACCATAAATAGGCTAAATTATAGTCAACTCCATTAAGGGTTGTGAGTTCCTATTCCTTTTAATTGAGCAAGATATGTCACATGTGTTGTTCTCTGCTTCTCAAAGTTTCTTATTTTTGGCCCGTCAAATCCATGTGCTTCTTCTTGAGCAACAGACCTGTATTCATTTTCTCGAATTAACCAGAGACTACACATTCTGTCTTTCTTATTCATTCAGCCACCGATTGTAACGCGTAAGCATATTTTCAGGCATCTTTTTCTTCTTCTGCATTTTTATGCAAAGCACACTGTAACGCCAATATGTATTTTTCACTCTTTATTCATTGACGTCGTGACATGTAGTAAAACTCTGCAAAGAGAAATACAAAAACATTTTACAACTCTGTTGTACACTTGATTAAATATATGATAACACCAAATGTTATTCATAATATGCCTTGATACAAAGAGTATTCATGTACACATGGAAAGCAAAACACAATGGAAATCTTTATCCAACTGACCATGGTGAACATACCCATATCCAGGGACCTGGTCCCTACCAATCTTAAGCATCAAATGTAATATCCAAAGAAACAGCTATGTTTCAGATAAGATGCTATAACAGTAGTTTTTGTTATGTCTGTTAAGTATAATAGCAAATCTGACATTAATTTGCATATGCACATATGCTTCACACTACATGAAAATAAAAACCTAATGAATATATAATATGTTCTTACATACAAAACTGACACTTAATTGCTAATATATTCATAACAAACAAACATCTGAGGTTATAAATCCAATAAAATGCACTAGGTTTATGTCTTATATATTAAACATAGACTTGAATATTCAGTCTGCACCACGCCTATAATGATCAACACTTTTGAGTAAACTTTAGTCTATATCAGGTAAATAATTTGATAAATTCGGTATTCATGTCAAAAAGAGCGTCTGTCACGTCGGTAATAACTCGTGAGACAGTCGCAATGTCAACCCCAAAGGTATCACCGATGACCTGTAAAAAATTTCCAGATGCATAGAAACGCAGAGCGATCATGACCTGCTGTCGAGGTGTCAGAGGATTCTTCCTCTTCGTCGGTCGTTCCAGTCGGTGACCAATAAGCCCAGTAAGTATGTCAATGTTCTGGGCTGAGAATCTGTATCGGCGTCTTAGTTCTTCGTCGCCGTAGTCTTCCATTTGTCCATTTGTCCGTCGAAATTGCCTAGGTCGTCGAGTCTGTGTCAAAATCAGAGCGTCCATATTGATTCTGATTAAAACTTAACCAGCCTTATGGAGGTTGGTTAATTTAACCAAAAATAGAGTTGGTTAAATTTGAACTTATTTTTTATACAATCGCTAACCATGATTTAAACCACGATTTTAACCAAAAAATTATTTTAACCAAGGTTTATACAATTGGCTGCCGGTGGTTATGGAACAACACAACCTCTCTAATTGTCTGTTATGAATTCTCAAATGTATATTAAACTTTACTTTACTGTTCCTCATACTGATTACTGTCCAATTTTTCAACTCCGACTATGTTTTTAAATTTGTATATTTGATGAATGTTGATTTTGCTCTCGATATTCGTATTAAACTCAGTTTGGGTTGCACGTTGTTCACTGTTATCTGTTTCCTGACGTATCAGGACTCTGTAAACATCACTCTGCCACCATTTTGTGATTGATAATACTGTAAACCAACACTATAATCTATTTAATGTCTATGTATTTATTTAGCAACATTTAAAAATATGGCGGCCTCCTCCAGATCATAACAAACACTACGAGGTTGCATAAAAATTTGACTCATAAAAATACAAAATAGACCAAAACTAAAATACAACATTTCTACCATAATCCGGTAAAATCAACAATATACCTTCAGAACACGTGCTTTTAATGAAAATGTGCTTTATGGAATTTTTGTTTCATGCAATTAATGTTGGGAAAGTGAGAACACATCAACTGCGAAGAGACCTAGGTGTCAGTTAATTACGAAATAGGGAACACTAATCCCTTTATCACCGTCAGTGCGCATGATCTTTGCCCGTTGGACCATTTCATTAAGGTAAAAGAAGGGTTGATTGACGTAATGCCTGTATAGTTTTCAATGTACAGTCATGTATTTGCATTTCTTTGTTAACAATATTCGCAGAAGCATATGGTAGTTAATTGGGCCACTTGCTAAAGAAATAAGTGCCATTGAATTGATAATAGATATAGTTGATAATTAACCGTTGATATGTTTGTATTTCGGGCTATATAAATGATATATTGATTAACATACTTTCTTCGCAAAGGCCGTTGCAAAATGCACTTTTTCATTATTTATTTTACATTGCTTCTGTTCAAAAACATGCATTATTTACAGTGTACATATATACGGTAGATATGCTACAGACATTCAATTTTGCTTAAAAACAAACAAAGCTTTAACACTTTGAGCTATGAGTATATAAATTAAATTTAAAACAAAACTGGCAGATAAAACAAATGTATCTCTTCTTCTCAGTCATTTCTGTACAAATTATAGAATGTTTGGTCTTTTTTTTTTTTTTTTTTTTTTTTGGTAAATGATATACACATTTATAGTTCTTTTTTATCATCCAAGGTAATGTAAATGTCCAAGGCTTTATCAACAGAAAATAAACCATACCTTGATACCATTCATACAGAATAGAACTCTTCAGCATAACAATGTAATGCCCCATACTGCATGTATAATCAGAAATTCCTGGATCAAAATCATGTAAACGCCTTGCTTTGGCCTGCTGTATCCCCGGGCATGAACCCCATGAAACACACATTGGCTGAATTGTGTCAGATCATCCAATCGTACCCTAAATGGCCTCCGAAATCCACTCCTGTTGAAATGGCATCGTATTTCAAACGCAATCATAAAGCGTTACGACAAATACGATTTATACATAAACGTTTTATATTTGCACCGTTACACGCAGTAAATTTATCAATGTCATATGAGTGTGAGCCTGATAGTTTTTATATATTTACATCTAAATGAATATCAGTTATAAAGCCTGACTATATAACTGATGTTTGAACATCGTTTTTGGAAATTGGGTTTCAAACGCAAAAATGCATTTTATTGCAATCAGTATTGATAATATTTTGTAAAATTTACACAATTCAAATCATTAGGACTTATATTTTATATTGATTTGTCTTAAATGGAAATTTTAAGCTTCACTTCTAAATTTCAAAAGTAAAAAGGGATATCAGTCACTGGATAAAAATGGAAGTTATCCACAATATGAAAAGTTACCATTATTAAAGCTCTTCTACTTTCACTCTTTTCACACATCCATTCATTAGTTTGCCTATGTCGAGAACTGGTTTTCAAAGGTCACTGAATAATATAATTTATGGTTTTTATATTGCATGAAAATCTAAGACAAAAACACAATTTTCACAAACAAAAAATATGAAAACAGCCGTTTGAAAGTAATTAATATTACATAGTTACTATTAATTCGAGATTGTATTATACAATCACAAGCTGTCACGACACGTACTTTATGTAATCAAAATATATTCCACATGGATAAAACCTATATCTAACACTGGATGTCGAGGAAAGCTAAAGGTACAGGCAATAAAACTCACTGAGTAAGTTTTATTTCTTCTTTATTTATTCAAATACTCTTTTCTTTTCAATAAGTAAAATGCTTAAATGTAACTCCCAACAATGTTTTATCAATTACGATATAGAAACTTTATACGAAGAAAATAAAATTCCGAATTTGAAAAATCCACTCAGGGAATAGCAACTTTACACCAGGTGTAAATTACGCCTTTCCAGCAGAACATTTGCAGGTTTGTTATACTTATTCTTATCGGTCTCAATATTCGAATAAAATTTCATTGAAGGTATTTCGCGTAGTAATTCCTAAGATATAATCATGAAATCTGCAAAGATTCTACATAATTTCAACTGACTACGTCATCAAGTATTGGCGGATATTCATGTTTTACTGATATTTTAAATAAACGGCTTTTCGGTTAGTTTAACAAGATGTGGATGGGATGTTGTTACGCCGGAAAAGTGTCCGTGTTGAATGGTGAATTGCATCGACATATTTTCTCAAGCAAAATATACAAATGCATTTCAAAAAAGATGTTTCACATGTATCTGTGTTTTTGCTGCAATAGTTTGTTCGCCCTGCCAATATTTATGTAATCAACATCATAGTTTCGGGCTTAATAGAGTTACGATCTAAAATTGTGCTGAATAATTATTTGTTCCCTCCCGTATTTTTGAAGTCGATGGTCATAATGTTAAACCATTTAAGAAAATTCACAAAACTATTTTAAAATATGGCTATAAAATTTTGTTTGCAACTAAGCACAATAGAATTAATTGCCCAAACTCTTTGAAATTCAAATGAGTACGTCACGGTACACAATGGATATTGATGTCCTTATGATTTTATTATTTTCTTTTTCTGTTTTTGAATTACTTGGCTTTAACATTTAAGTTTATCTTTATTCATTTTATTATTTATTCTTTTGCGTTTGTTATTTCAATTCTAGAATGGTCAAGGTAGTTAAAACATTTACATAACGTATGTTTATGTAAAATTATTCCGTGTGTATATGATCTAGACGACTGTTTAAGTGTAAATATATTAGCATATCAGTATTATGTCATCATTTTCTAAACTGATATATCAGATCCCTTCAATATAAGCACAGAGCCGTATCGTTCATTAAATCATTTGTTATCATGTTTTGATGCTGAAAAACCCCTAGAATTCAAGCGGTCTAGCGGGCATAGAATAAGAGTGTAAAGTCCTTATACATTTTTATTCGTCTTTGACATACACGTTCTAAATATCTTACATTCATGTTTATTATAAAACATTCGAAATGAAAGTATGATGCTTTTTAGTAAAAGGGTAAAGCAGAAACCTTTCAGATATATAGATATAATTGTAAGAATTATTTATTGAACAATTAACTTTACAACTTTACAATTATTCCATAATATGTAATAGTCTCTTCAGTACAAAACGAACATGGTTTGCTTTTTGTATGCTTATTTTAAATAAGACAGTATTTGTTATTATTCGATGTGTAACCCTAAGTTGCAAAAATGGCATATAAAATACTCTAGTACATTTAAATTTATAGCTTTAGATAACATTCCATTTTATATCAATGTTTCAGGCTTCTTATTATTTCTAATTAAAACATTATAGATATATTTATAGAAATCTTTTTTTTCTTCAATCGGTAATAGGGCTAGTCATTAGTTGATCTAATAGGAACCAATGGAAGAAAATCATCTCATAAAATGGATAAATCAACATAATTCAGCTTTTGATTCTGATATTATTTTCACAAGAACGGGAAAGCCACAAATCTGCACGAAACACGATCTTGAAACAAACTGCAGCATTTTCTCTCCTCTCTCCATATGTATTTGTCAGTCTGGATTTTCCTGTGATAAACATCATACCTCAGTATCTAAATTATATTCTAACAAAATTAGCAAAACATATAAACACACATGGCTTGCGTGCATTATTTTCTTATATATGCACGTTTCAAAGATGGCGTCATATTGATGTGACAGTCAAAATAAAGCGTAATAAAGTAAACCGAACTAATTTTTCCAGTTTAAAAGCATAGCAGTCTAGTAAACGTGTTATAATGGAAATGAAGTTTCATGTTTTTTGCAATATCGCGGAACATTTCATGTTGTTGCGTTCAGGAGCTAGAGCTTCGTAATTAGATTACAGCGCATGTGAACTTTTTACCGTGCATTATTCCGGGATAAAGCACTCGAAACGAAATTATATTACCTTTATGGGATATTGCAACTTAATTCATAGACAGATAGGTCAGACTAATGTTAATCAAGATGATGAAAATAATGATTATGAAAAAAATGATTATGAAAAAAATGATGACCATGATAAGAATTTCGGTGTTTTTTTTTTACTACTTTTTTCTTAATTATTTCAGATCAACATGATGAGGGGGCTACCGAAACGCACCAATAACTACCTTAAGCATGCCATGTTGTTTTATGAATTTGTCATTCTAAGCTTTACACTGATGATTATCCTTTTCATAATCACTTCCTTGACAACCAATCTAAATAGGTATTCTTCTACAAACTTTATGATGGTGCAATCCTTAAAGAACTACCGTTTACAGACAACCGGGGACAATAAGCAACTTAATACTTCGGCGTTTAGTTCATTATTACATAATAAACCTTACCAGCTAATCAGTGGAGACAACATCTACGTCATTAACCAGAAGAATTTCTGCAGAGACACTAAGAAACTGACTAGCATCATCGTAGTCCATTCTTCAACAGACCACTTCAAGCAAAGGCATGCTATTCGGACAACATGGGCAAACGCATCATTATTGAGAGAGTTTAATTCAAAACTAGTTTTCTTTCTCGGAATAACATCTGACAAAAATGTTCAAAAAGGGATTGTTAGTGAAAATTTGGAGCACACTGATATCATTCAGGGACATTTTGTCGATACGTATCACAATCTTACTGTTAAGGCTGTTTTTGTGTTCCGTTGGTTGACGGAACACTGTCAAAACATAAACCATGTGATTAAAGTAGATGATGATGTTTTATTGGATATTTATATGTTCATGGAGGAATATGACAATCGTTTTAATAAGAGTAATAGGGAAATATCATGCCAAGTACAGTCTAATGGTACGAGCCCTATCCAGAGGTCGGAAGGCAGTAAATGGCGGGTTGCGGATGAAGATTTCAAAAACTTAACACATTACCCGTTCACATATTGCAGTGGATTTTTTGTCGTCATCACAGCAGACCTTGTTAAAGAAATGTATATGGTGTCAAAAAAGGTGCCATTTTTCTGGATTGATGATGTTTATATGTATGGATTGGTAGCAGCAGCCGTCGGTAATGTAAAGTTCCAACATCTTGAAGACGTGACTTGTTATGATTATGAAACAAAGCAGTGTCACAAATCACGCAATGGGTTTGTGTGCAATTTATTGGTGATGAAGACTGCTCCTATGAAGATGGTCAGGTTTTGGAAACACTTACGAAATAAACACACAAGAACAAATTCAACAGTTTGAGCATTGTTATGGGGCGAGAAAATGCAAGAACTACTCGATCTTAATAAACATATTTAAAATAGGTTTTATTTTGCAATTGCAATGGTAGACACAACTGGAAAAAAAAGTATAAGTATGGACAGGTGAAATTTTTCGCATAACTATATCACATGTATCACTGTGTAGTGAGTATCATTGCATAATTACACGTTTATCTGGGTTTAACCTGGCTCAAATTCTAACTATACCTTCCGCTAAACAATACTGAAATATTTAATAATTTCATTACACTTGTTCATTACACTTGTTTCTAAGGAAATTATTTATATATCAACTAAGTCCTTTGCTTAAATATTTCGTAAGCAGGAATGATAGAATGCATTTTTTTTTTCTAATTTAAAGATCAAAATATTGATTTAACAACTTTTGTGAAGGTTCAACCAAGGATCGTCTCTGTCAAGTTTGATCAAATTCTATCCAGCGGTTTCAGACATGATGTCATTTAAAGCAAATTCTTGACGATGGACGCCGCACGACGACGGACGCGGGGTGATCCTAATAGCTCATCATGAACACGTTGTGTTCAGGTGAGCTAAAAAGGAGCAATAATTTGAATTAAATTCAGTCAAGAGTTATCTACCTTGGCTTTCTGATGATCCTGCCCGAATTAGTTAGTAGATTTCATGCACAACGTTAACTGAACTATATAAGTTTAAAAAGGGGCTATAGTTTGTATTAAATTCAGGCAAGAGTTACCTACCTTGGTTGTCTAATACCCCTGAACATATTCATAAACTTTCAAGTCAATATACATGTAGGATATTAAGATGTAAGCTGGATAGTTACTTGTATGCAAAACGTTATCCAAAACGCTGCAACACCAACGCTGACGCATAGGTGACAGCAATAGCTTTCATTTTTTTTAAAAGTCAAGCTATAAATAAACAACAGTAAAAATATCTATTCCGAGTTTCAAAGCAATATCTGAAAGGGTTCAGTGAAAACATGAGCTGGTACAAAATTGTAAACCAGGATTCGAAGTCTAAAAAGGGGCATAATTTGGTAAAAGTCTATAACAGAGTCATGTATTATTGCCTACAGGTGGGGATAATGGTCATACACAAGTGTTTTAGTTTCAAAGCAATACCTGAAAGTGTTTAGTGAAAAAAGTAAAGAGTTATTTTTGGGGAAAAAATTTTTAAAGCAATACCTAAAAGGGCTCAATGAAAAAAGTAAGGTAACAACTTAATACATAGTCTTCAGTACAAAAAGGGCATAATTTGTACAAAATCTACTCTTGGTCACAAGGTCACATGTTGTGTATGTATAATACCAGACATTGTCCGAGTGATAACTTAAGTTCTATTTGACCTTTAAGTCTCAAACTTCTTGTGGTTGTTGCTCATGATTAGTAGATGACCCCTATTGATTTTGGTGTCATTACCTCAAAGGTCAAGGTCACAAGGTCACATGTTGTGTATGTATAATACCAGACCTTTTCCGAGTGATAACTTAAGTTCTATTTGACCTTTAAGTCTCAAACTTCTTGTGGTTGTTGCTTATGATTAGTAGATGACCCCTATTGATTTTGGTGTCATTACCTCAAAGGTCAAGGTCACAAGGTCACATGTTGTGTATGTATAATACCAGACATTGTCCGAGTGATAACTTAAGTTCTATTTGACCTTTAAGTCTCAAACTTCATGTGGTTGTTGCTTATGATTAGTAGATGACCCCTATCGATTTTGGTGTCATTACCTCAAAGGTCAAGGTCACAAGGTCACATGTTGTGTATGTATAATACCAGACTTTGTCCGAGTGATAACTTAAGTTCTATTTGACCTTTAAGTCTCAATCTTCTTGTGGTTGTTGCTCATGATTAGTAGATGACCCCTATTAATTTTGGTGTCAATACCTCAAAGGTCAAGGTCACAAGGTCACATGTTGTGTATGTATAATACCAGACATTGTCCGAGTGATAACTTAAGTTCTATTTGACCTTTAAGTCTCAAACTTCTTGTGGTTGTTGCTCATGATTAGTAGATGACCCCTATCGATTTTAGTGTCTTTACCTCAAAGGTCAAGGTCACATGTTATGTATGTATAATACCAGACATTGTCCGAGTGATAACTTAAGTTCTATTTGACCTTTAAGTCTCAATCTTCTTGTGGTTGTTGCTCATGATTAGTAGATGACCCCTATCGATTTTGGTGTCAATACCTCAAAGGTCAAGGTCACAAGGTCACATGTTGTGTATGTATAATACCAGACATTGTCCAAGTGATAACTTAAGTTCTATTTGACCTTTAAGTCTCAAACTTTATGTGGTTGTTGCTTATGATGAGTAGATGACCCCTATCGATTTTGGTGTCATTACCTCAAAGGTCAAGGTCACAAGGTTGCATTTGTATATATGTTTGATGACTTGGCCTTGTCCAAATAAAATTTTAGTCCTATTTCAGACTATATGTGGTTGTTCCTTATAATGAGTAGATGACCTCTATTGATTTGGGTGTCAACATCCAAAGGTCAAGTTCACAATGTCACATGTTGATATATTTTCATTATATAAATGTCTTGCCCAAGTGATAACTTCTATTTTAGTTTTACTCTTAAGGTCCTAACCTTATGTAGTTGCTGCTTATAAATGTAGAAAACCCTGTTTTCAAATTAATAAGTTGGATCCTTATAAATATTTTGTACGATTTAAGCACTGTCTGACTAATAACTCAAAATCTCAATGTGTCTGGTTTTATTTCAATAAATGTTTAGTTCCACATTTTAACACATTATATTTTCACTCAAATTTTTGAAGTTTGAGAATTTTTTGTGACAAGCCAACATTATGAAGGCAAACTCCTTGCATGTAATATAGCTATATACATATTATGGCATATGAGGGGGGCATATGTTTCACAAACATTTCTTGCTTTTTTTTAATATATGTAACTTTCTGAAAGATTATTTAGATATTCATGGACAATAAGGAAAAAAAATAAATAGCATTTTTTTTATTGCATATATAGTGTACTTATATTTTGTAATTTATTTAAAATGATATTTGCTTTGTGTTGCTGTAACACTTTCTATAATAACACTTGACATGATTTGTAAGGGTACATGGGGATGGCCCCGACCCTGTGTACTCTATTACGGGGAAAATAAACGGGGTTTCTATATAGAACCTCAAAAAAAAAAAAAAAAAACACTAACATTCTTTTGGATGAGACTAAAACAGAGGTCCCATGCCTAGGTGCTACACACTGGGCATATAAAAGAACCAGGATCGCCTCTGGAACGGGGTGTCAGTACTGTATCATGCACTATTCCCCGAAAAACAATCTTCAGGGGCCTTTATCATATGGGAAACCGGTATCAACGATAAAACTCAAAACAAACCACTTACTTGTAGCTAGTTTGTCGGGAACAGCCTTACACCCTTACAAAAACATTGCGACAAAAACACTGCTCGCCGAATGAAGTGCATCTATTTTTAGATAACTGGCATCTTTCGTGAAATTTTTAAGGTTTCATGAAAACTTATCTTTCGTGAAATTTTTAAGGTTTCTTTAGAGCACTAACAGGAATAAATTCGTGTTAACATAACTTTTTTCTCGTGAAAATGTATCTGTTTTCGCGAGAAAAAAAACTTTTTTGCGAAATCCATCATTATTTTCACGTTAAATTATGTGGTTAAGTTGTGGCACAAATATGCTTCCATAGGAAAACGCTGTCTGGCTATAGTACACTTCCTCTATATACGCTACGCCACAAGGAAGGTTGTGTACTTTAGTCAGATTGAGGAAATGGTTACCACGTGACCATGCATGGTGTGTATCAAAGGTCATGCTATTGGTTACAGCAGTTGAAGGGATTCTTTACATTCACAGGGCGTAGCTTGGTTTAAATTAATGTGTAGACCAAATTCTAAGGGATAAGGGGGCATGTATGGAACAGAATTAGGGCAAAAATTGCATCTCACCGTCTTACAAGTCCATGTTTACACGTGACATTCTGCCTTTGCCATACTGACAAGTGATATGCTGTATTATGTTAAGTGCGTTTATCAATGCTGTCAACTGACTAATGCTCTTGTGTATCTTGCATTTTTTGTCTTTGTAACTATCAATGTGACATTTGTTTTACGTTAAACTGTCTAAACTGCCTCTTTTGGGGCAGAATAATCAAAGAGAAGTTAATTCGTAGAATCAAAATCCTGCGTTTTGTTTTTACTCAGGGGAGGAAACTGAATACTCGGAACTCTGGGAAAGTAATATGATCATAACAGGAGTTGAACTAAAATAAAGGTATAACAGTTTGACTTTTTAAATAGTTTTATTTTCACTTAGGGTAATTTTTAGGAGGGATGGGGGGGCATAGTCCCTTGGTTTTTAGGTGTGTGTGTGTGGGGGGGGGGGCATAGCCCCTTGGGAAATATTTTTTCTAGGAGGACGGAGATGCATTCTGAGGGGCATCTGAGGGAAATTTGGTAGATTCTTTTTTCAGTTTTGACAAGATTCCTGTCCCACGACCCTCTTGTTATTGTAATGGGGGCGAATGACAACGCTTGGAGGTTGTTGCAGTAGGCGGGCAGTTAACCTATTATTGCTCTTAGGAAGGACCAGTACTAGACTCATATCCTCCGTAAAAATCTCACATACAAAACCATGGTAGGTAGCCGCCGGGCTTGAACTCACAACCCGCTTATTCAATATATAGATCGTGAAAATATTTTTCTACATGATTTATAGTGACATTAATACGAACTTTATGGCACTGGCTGCAAAGCTAGGTTGCAAGTTCTAATCCAGCTTGGGGACGTTTCTGTGATTTGTATTAAAAACTTGTTAGTAATTTAAAAAAATGAAAATAAAATGTATGTTCAGCAATACTAAAGGCGTTTGCCTAATTCAGATTAAAGCAGACACAATTCCGTTGTTGTTGTAGTTGTATTGGGGTTTAGCGTCGCTGCGATAGTATTTCAATCATATAGCGACGTCCAGCTAATTGCAGGTGGAGGAAGACCCCGAGTACACAGAGGTACCCGGGTAGAACCACCGACCTACCGCAAGCCAGCTGGAAGGCTTCCTCACATGAAAAATCCGAAGTCCCTACCGGGGCTACAGCCCTACAGCGTGGGGGGCTGAGAGATTTACAGTCCACGACTGTTACCGCTCGGCCACGGCCCGGTGACTCTGGGACTTAATTACGAAACTACGAACAGTATGTAGATCGACGAGATGTGCTCGTATATAAAATTTTGCGTGACGTTCATTATTTTTAAATATTCATCTTTGTAAACCTGAGCTCATATAATTTATATCTGAAATGTTTGGCCTGCAATTAGAAAAGCAATGGGAAGTATTATGTAAAATGCAATTATGTCTTTAAGCAGGGGATCTACTTTCAATTTAAAAGAAATGACTTTTACGAATATGGAAACAGCCACAGTTTCGTACTTCATTTTGCCAATTCTTCCCGAACAGTAGTATAAAGTGACTTATTATAGGCACGCCACCTTTTCTGTGGAGGACGAAATTTCTGTATATACTACTCCGAACTACCGACAGCGAGTTCAGGTGACCAACTATAGTTCTACTCGAGTTATAGAGCGTACGCCTCGGGTGCGGGAGGTCGTGGGTTCGATCCCTGGTCGCAACATACCAAAGTCGCAAAAAAAAAAAAAAAAAAAAAAAAAAAAGGTACTGTTAAAGCTCCCTTGCTTGGCGCTCACCATTTAAGGGTAGATGCAGGACTGGCTGTCCCGGTGTCAGGATAATGTGACTGGGTGTGGTATAATGCCACATGTCCACGGCGTGATACTGCTATGTGGCAGCACTATATCTATCTCAAGTAAACATCGTCTCCAAATGACTTAAAAATACTGTCGGTGGGACGTTAAACCCAACAAACAAACACTACTCGAGTAAACTCGTATTGATGACGTAATAAATATACTCTAGTTAGCAATCAACTGAACGTATGAGGCTTACCCCTTGTGACGTAATTTGTAAATAGACATATGATTAAAACAATAGATCTTTTATTTATGACTTTTTTCGAGCTTGGGCTTGAATAAAGTAGCTGCCAGCTTACATGCTTATTTAAAGACAGGATATCATAGATATTTATAATTTTCTATAAATTTGCCTAGATGCTTTCCGTCCGCCATATTGCTTTTACCTCTCTGGGTTGAACTCGCGTAACCCTACAGAGTTCGTATGGTAAAACCCCGCACGTTTTATTTGCAACTCTGGTAACTCTAGTTAACTCTAGTAAGTAAACTGAAATCGCTCCAAGTCAAACCGGCAGAGCGCCCTCCAACGTCATGATGCTAGGTGCACATTTTGACATTTGTCATTCTGCTTGCGTACATGTGTTATTTTGCTTAGCTACACGTGTCATTCATCGATTCGTTAAACCGACGAAATTAATTCCATTTTAATACGAAACTGGACTGTCCAGCTATACACAGTGCTATACGGTGATGAAATGGAAATAAAAGCAGATGTATTTTCAGTAGTTAATTATGATGTGAGTGAGTAATGAATGTTTAATGTAAAAAAAAAAAAACAAATAACGCAGACGACGATTACACCGTATTGTACTAGTCAAAATGATGCTAGTCACTTAGACAAATGAAACAATAAACATGTCAAAAGGCAAAATGTATTTTTTGCCCGAATTCTGTTCCATAGGCATGACCCAAACCCTAAAATATTTTTTTTTTTTGTCTAACCTATTTTTAGATGCCTACAAACAGGCTAACAAAATGCCATAAACTGCAGCCTGTCTCTTTGCTTAATCTGTAATTGGTATATATATATATATCTTTATTTCCTCCAATATTGAAGATTATAAACATTGATATAAACATGAAGCACAAACATGTGATACAAACATCAAGCACAAACAAATCGAAAAACTACCTATATATTGATATGTACATGTATATACAGCTAACTGACATACAACTAGTTACTACAATACTACTTGCTTACATGAATTATTATATACCATCCAATATAACGATAAAAAAAAATTAATAATACCTATCATTTATATACGTTTATAACGTTAATTGTGACACAATTAAAGGGATAATAGAAAAATACTCAGACTAAAATTGATAAAAATAAGGGACGAAGATAGAGAAACTATTCAAAATATTATATGAATGGCTTAAGTTTTGAAGAGGGGGAAGGCAGATGTATTTAGGCAATTGGGCATAAATCCATTTAATCCCCGGGCCATGAAACGTGAATTTACTAAAATGTAAATGTAAGTGTAAATGTATATTGCTAAACACCACATTTGAGATAAACCTTGTCGAAACGAAATACAAGGCTTATGTTATGGAGTTAGAAACAAAACATAGAAAGCATATAGACAAACACAAATATACAAAACACATGTAATCACAAAACTATGAATATATCGCAAACTTAATTATGAATAATCAAACTCAGCATGCACAACAGACGGATACAAAACAGCATAGCCAATAAAAGAAGAAGCAGCAGCAACCTACTCTTATTCTTTTTGTGTTGAAGCAAGTAATGGCATAGAAATCATAATAACTAAGCAAATACATATAAACAAAACACATGTAATCGCAGCACTATAAATAAATCACAAAATTACATGCATTTAAGCAAATCCAACATGCACACAGCACAAGAGTAGAAAATTGCATATTTAAAAAAAAAAAAAAAAAAAAAAAAAAAAAACATTTTAATTAGTTTTGTGTTGTTTAAGCAAGACATGACAGAATTTGTACATTGTGCCCAGAAACTTGCTATAATTTTCTTGCAAAATATCAAGTAAGACTGGACAAGTCACACCAAGAACAGTGTTGATTAGGGTGTTCCGACTCATTTTCACCACAATATTTTTAACACGCACGCCATACACCTGCTCTATAATTTGTAAAAAGTTCGCCCTTTCATCTAACAATGCCGGACAGTCTAACAGTATATGATCAGTCATACTATTGTCAAACAGCTGTATGTTGCATTTCGGACAACATTCGTCAAAACGAGTAGAGTATGCAACAAGTTTTACCGCTGATCTACAGTGCTCAAGTTGCCACGGGCTACTTAGAGCATACGACCAAATATCACTGTAATGGTACTGCGAGTGTAATGAACGGAAACGGCCATACATTTCAGAGCTGGTACCTTTTTCCCAAGCCGAAACATAAAAGTGCCATATTGTTTTATTTATTATTTGTTTCCATTGATATTTGTTTGGAAATACACCTTCACTTAAGAAGTTATCCAAATAAAAACTCAGATTAAACTTCTGTAGAATGCTGTATATATCAGAAAAGAAACCTTTGTCTCTAAGATGAAGCTTATATGAACTCAGTCTAAGTAAGAAAATATATTTGACCGCACAATTCCTGTTCAAACGGCACAGTTGACCAAGAAATATGGGTTTTTTTCTTTCTATTTCAGCCATTACAGGTAATGCCTTTAATAGACTCAATGCAATATTGGTACTCGTTCGTATTCCCAAATGTTGCATATTCTTTACGCACAACCTGTGTGCCCGCTCAATTATAAGTAGTTCGCTTTGCGTTAACTCGAATAAACATTCTACTCCAAATAACGCTTTGGGGAGAATGACATGGTCATAAATGCGTTTACAGGTGATTGGATTGAGCCCATTTTTATGGAAGACACACGCGGCTATACCAAAGAAAGTACGTCTCAGTTTAGAACTCAATTCAATTGCACGTTTAGACTGTGCATGACGAGTGTTGCACTGAACACCGAGATGTGTATAACTTGACACTTCAGAAATAATGTCCTCCCCAATTTTCCAGCATCGGACGGACCGAGCTGCCGCATGTTTACTTTCATTAGATACTAAAATTGCGCATTTAGAAGAATTATATTGAAATCTCCAACGGAATGCATATGCATGACAGATGTTCAAAAGGCGTTGTAAGCCGGTAATTGACGTGAGTGAGTAATGAATGTTTAATGTAAAAAAAAAAAAAAAAATAACGCAGACGACGATTACACCGTATTGTACTAGTCAAAATGATGCTAGTCACTTAGACAAATGAAACAATAAACATGTCAAAAGGCAAAATGTATTTTTTGCCCGAATTCTGTTCCATAGGCATGACCCAAACCCTAAAATATATTTTTTTTTTGTCTAACCTATTTTTAGATGCCTACAAACAGGCTAACAAAATGCCATAAACTGCAGCCTGTCTCTTTGCTTAATCTGTAATTGGTATGCTAACACAATGCTAACGTTAGCATCAACAGATTAAAGAGCTGTTTACTAATTAAATCTTAACTCTTAAAGTTATTATAACATTATCGGAATACTTTGTTTACTTTAAAATAAAAGATCTTGCAAACATTATAATATCATAAAATCACAACACACCATAGGAAAAAAATCATAATATCCAGTTAAACTAAGTTGGCAGTGGTGTGCACTAACAGGCAGTTTTGTTCTGTTTAAAGACCTAAGTGGATAAAATATGTTTTCTACTTGCCAGATAATAACTGAACATGTCATTTTTTCCCCAATGTTTTGTAATATATATAAAGCTAAGTGGATAAGTGGCTGGCAGAATTATGCTATCACCAAAGACATAGATGTGAAACGGCCCGAAATGACGTTGTTGTTTTTTTTTCGTCCCGAAAAAAAAAATAATAATAATAAAACAGGCGAAAAAACAGGCGAACGAGATCTCGCTGAGACACTAAACATCTTGCATTGCAGACAGACGTTTTACAGTGTCACTCATATCTTCATATCTGATGAGAGACACACTTATTTAGTTTGATCGTCTACACTATTTCATACATCCCACGTTTTCACGCGGTCACACGATCGTACAAGTTACGTAACAAGAGCTTCTCTTGGCTTGTTCTTTATGTATATCAGAGTTGCGGATCTCTGTTAGGTTACTGGGTCTTTGCCATAAAAAAAAAAGATACAAAATATTTGTCTGATATAAAAAGAGGTATCAGGCTTGCACCTAGATCTTGTTAACTTACTTAATGTATGTATCACTCTGAATTAATAGATTGAATAACGTGTTGGATATATATAACTAACGCTAAAATACAGACAAGTATTTCTTGTTGATTAATTGTAACAAGCACTAAGTATGACTGATAGGATCACTGTAACTACAGACAAGTATTTCTTGTGGATTAATTGTAACAAGCACTAAGTATGGCTCCTGGGGTAAATTGTATCATAAGGCTTGTCGAATAACTATCCCTTAAATATATGTATGACTTGCAAAACATGTGTAACTAACGCTAAGATTGGTTCGCAAGAACTCTGTAACTAACGATTAGTATTATTTGCGAGATATCTGTAACTAATGCTAAGTCAGACTTGAGAGACATATGTATTTTAATTTCAAGTTTGACTTGCGAGGCATCAGTATGACTTGCGAGATTTCTGTAACGAGTAAACGACCAGTGGAATATAACTAAATTAAGTTTTGGAAATATTTCAAATAATTTTACTCTAAGTATTTTTATTAGTATCTAAGGTAGTATTCAGAGCTAAGTAGTATTATCATAGGAGTATCTAAGATTCTTTAACGCTAAGATTGGTTGATGGATTCATTAAAACAGCTCACTCACAGATGGTCACTAACTAAGAATTTGATTTAAGTAAAACTATCTTTGTGTAGTACCTCTATCCATACAATGGTCACCTGATGTAGCATTCCATGGTTGTAAAAAGTGGTGGCTTCTATATCATAGAACATAGCATTGCGAACAGAATAAAACCTATTTTAAGAATCATGAAGCCTATATTTGGAATTTCTATTTCCACATGCCGTCACTTTTCGCGCATGCGCTCACTTCACAGGCTAAATTACGAATTCGCTTAACGGGACTGGTGAAGACGTCACTTATGCAGAATGTGTCACGTAGTACATCAAGCACCTGCTTTAGGGATACTGGTTTCTATATTCAACCGATTTCCCCGAAGTGTTTTAACTAAAAATAGTGTTTTCCCGTGTAATATAACCTATATTGCAGCACTTATTATACTTTACCATGACTTTACTGGTATTAAAGAATGAGGGTAGAAAA
>CM037784.1:15959342-16009342 GCA_021229015.1 Solen grandis
ATGACAGACCACGTTTGTGTGAGCATGAGACTTGCGTTTCCGTAGCAACTGTTCATCTCGTTCGCAGGAAGCATCTTACTAGTAAAGATGGAGGAACCGCTGAATACCAGTGGGAAATCAAAGATTCACGCACAATTGCACATAAAGGAACGCACTAACTTGTCTTTTACTTCAAATGAAGTCAGGCAAAACCTTGAGTTAAATTCGGGAAATATTTTGATCTAAATACATTGTATAATTTTCATTTCACAAATTGAGACGATGAAGACGTCGATTTTTTTTTATCCCATAGGTTCTTAAAATAGAAATTTGGAGTTGTTTTCAGGTATTACTAATTCAAATGACTCATTTTGTACTCCTTGTATATTTAAAATAATATCTTACAATTTGGTATCGGCCATAAATCAGTGTCTAAGGAAGGAAATGTGCTTATTTCATTGCAGGGTTTAACATTCCTACTATTTTAGTCATCTGGAGGCTGTGTCTATTTGAGACAGGTATATAGGGCTGCTACGCCGTATACATGTGGCATGATACTACACCAGTCACATTAATGACTGCTAATGGCGGTAAACATGAAAATATGTAGCTCGTGAAAATTCTTAGAAAGGAGAGTGTAAGTCACAGTTTTCAATTGTCTTCAATTGTCTGACGTATATGCAACGATCGCATTACTTTATCTAGATACGTATGTCGGAAAAACAACGCCAAAAACGCCGACGAAAACGGAGTTCACAGAATTCTAGTGAGACAAAGGACCTTGAAAACAATATGGCGTCAAACAGCACGGAGACAAAGGAATCCCCTTTCCAGCAGACCTCGGTGTTTAATGTGAGTAGTTCGATTCCCAATCCCTTTCAACAAAAAACCCCGAGAATAACTGAATATCCGCCTCCATCTCCATACATGAATCCTGGAAATATATCGAGTGACATGATGACCAAAATTGATAACATTTTCAGCAAAATTAGTAAGCTTGATATCATCGGAACGCAGCAGGCTACAATCGTTTCAAGATTCAATTTAATTGATGCTAAAATTAGTGAAAATAAAAGGTTAATAGATGAGGCAAGTGGCAAAATAAACGATATTGAAATTAGCCAAATGTTTCTTGGTGAAAAGTATGACAATGTTTCAAGCACTTCAAATGTAAACAAAGACGAAATACATTAACTACAGGGTGAGATGAAAGTACTGAGCCAAGCCATTTCGAAGCTGAAAAATGATAATGATTCATTACAGGATGATGTAATTGATCTGAAATGTCGCTCTATGAGAGACAATCTTGTTTTTATTGGCATACCCGAAACGTCCTAATCGGCACCAGTCACTTCTAGCACCCATGAAACCATGGCGCCGAGCACGTACGCACAGGCTGCTGCACATGAAGACTGTACTGCTAAAATTTATGACTTTTGCAAATCAATCTTAAATATTTCAGACCCTAAAGAAAAAATACAAATTGATAGGTCACATCGGATGGGAGGACCATCACCAGGAAAAATAAGACCAATCGTTGTGAAATTTAAGGACACCGATTCCAAATTGTATGTAAAATTTGCCCTTAAGTCAGTCAGTCTGAAAGGTAGTCCTTATGGCGTTTTTGACCAGCAACCACAAGAGGTGCAAGAGCGCAGAAAGGCTCTCATCCCTGCTATGTTGAAAGCTCGAGGGGAGGGTAAACGTGTGTTCCTGGTGAGAGACAAGTTGTTTATAAACAACAAGCAATACAGGGGTGGATCTGACTAGGGGGACGGAGAAGAGTGTGAGTTATCTGTTGTGGCATGGAATGTTGAAGGACTGAGAAACCGTCTAACGGATTCTGATTTTGTTGGTTTTGTGACAAATTTTGATATTATTTTTTGTAGTGAGACATGGCAGAGTAAGCGTGATGTTTTTGAGTTAGATGGATATGAAAGTATAGTGTACCTAGAACAGAGAGTGTGGCTGCAAGAAGAAAGAGTAATAGAGGTCATGGAGGGGTATGTTTGTTTGTGACAGATAAAATTTCTGAAGGTGTAACAGTTGTAGAGAAAATATCAAATGGATTAATATGGGTAAAATTAGATAAATCTTTTTTTAATTTAGAGTATGATATTTTCATGTGTTTTTTATATATAGTATATTCCTCCCTGTGATTCTGTATATTACAAATCACACATTACTGATTTTTTTGAACAACTTGAAGCCGGTATAAAAAAATACTCTGAAAAGGGAAAAGTTTCTGTTATTGGAGATATGAATGCTAGAACAGGAACCAGAGATGATTTTTTAATTTTAAATGATAATGTTGAAAAATATATACCTTCATTTTTCATTGAAGATGACCATGAATGTTTTACTTTAAAAGATAGACAGAATGAGGATAAAATTGTTAATTCATCTGGAAATAAACTTCTTGATATTTGTAAGAGCTCCAACATGAGAATTATTAATGGCAGAGTTGGCGATGATGCTAACATTGGTCAGTATACTTATTTTAGCACCAATGGTCAAAGTTCTATTGATTTAGCGTTAGCAGAAAAGGACATGTTTCCAATAATTGATAACTTCATTGTCCATGATATGTATGAATGTTCATCTCATGTACCTATACAAATTGTTTTTAAAGTTCTGTATAATGAAAATATTTCACATGAAAAAAAAAGTCTTATATAAATATAATTGAATGGGATGACAAAAAAACTGAAAATTTTATACCAACATTAAATACTAATATAGATGTGCTTAACAATATTGTAACTCGGGTAATGTCATCAAATATTCACATAAATAATGGTATCGATACTTTTGCCGATACCCTATACCATTGTGCGCATACTGTATTCGGAAATGCTAAATGTATTGGCGTATGTAAACAAACTAGCGTAAAACGTAAGTGTAAAAGTCCGTGGTTCACGGAGGAATGCGAGGCAGCACGCCGTGATTTGAAATCCGTAAGTAAGCGATACCGTAAATTAAGGACACATGAAAATTTGAATTTGGTTATTGAAAAACGTAGAAGATATCGTATAATTAAACGGAAGTCGAAGTCAAAATATAATATTGAAAAGAGGCCTTACACGATGCTGCAAAAAGTTCACCTAAAAACATTTGGGAAATAATTCATAAGTTAAAGAAAAAAAAAAGGTTAAACAAAATAATATTTATAAAGAAGAGTTTTATGAGCATTTTAAAGAGTTATTTGCATGTGATGGTACTTTTAGTAATGAGGAAGTGGATGAATTTTTAAGTCATAATGATAATTTCCATAATGTTGATGAATTAGATTGTGACTTTAATGAAAATGAAGTATATAAAGCTATAAAAAGTTTGAAAAGAGGGAAAAGTCCAGGGGCTGATCGGTTAATTCCGGAAATTTTTAGTGAAGCTAAAGACATTTTAACACCTGTTTTATGCAAACTTTTTAATTATATGTTTAATAATAGTATATATCCTGAATCATGGACTAAGGGAATAATTGTCCCAATTCCAAAAAAAGGAGACATAAATGATACAAAAAATTATAGAGGCATAACATTATCAAGTTTTTTTGAAACTTTCTCGCAGTATTTAATAGACTCCTGAAATGGACGGAAAAGAATGATATTCTATCAGATAATCAATTTGGATTTAGACCCAATAAAAGCACAGTTGATTGTATATTTATTCTACAAACAATAATTAATAAGATAATAAATACAAGTCAAAGAAAATTATATTGTGCATTTGTAGACTTTAAAAAAGCCTTTGATCTTGTTTACAGAAACGGTATTTGGTTTAAATTGATTCAAATGAAAGTTTCCTCAAAATATGTCATATGTCAAAGAGTTATTTGTATGTGATGGTACTTTTAGTAATGAGGAAGTGGATGCATTTTTAAGTCATAATGATAATTTCCATAATGTTGATGAATTAGATTGTGACTTTAATGAAAATGAAGTATATAAAGCTATAAAAAGTTTGAAAAGAGGGAAAAGTCCAGGGGCTGATCGGTTAATTCCGGAAATTTTTAGTGAAGCTAAAGACATTTTAACACCTATTTTATGCAAACTTTTTAATTATATATTTAATAATAGTATATATCCTGAATCATGGACTAAGGGAATAATTGTCCCAGTTCCAAAAAAAAAAGGAGACATAAATGATACAAATAATTATAGAGGCATAACATTATCAAGTATTTTTTCGAAACTGTTCTCGCAGCTATTAAATAATAGACTCCTGAAATGGACGGAAAAGAATGATATTCTATCAGATAATCAATTTGGATTTAGACCCAATAAAAGCACAGTTGATTGTTTATTTATTCTACAAACAATAATTAATAAGATAATAAATACAAGTCAAAGAAAATTATATTGTGCATTTGTCGACTTTAAAAAATCCTTTGATCTTGTTTACAGAAACGGTATTTGGTTTAAATTGATTCAAATGAAAGTTTCCTCAAATATGTCAAAATGATTCAGGCTATGTACGAGTCAGTTAAATCTTGTGTTAAAGTTAATGGAGAAATATCTGACTATTTTAGTAGTCATATGGGCGTTAAACAAGGGGAAACATTATCACCATTACTTTTTATCATGTTTATTAATGATTTGACAACATATATTAAGGACAACAATCTAGAAGCGATTACTTTAAACGAAATCCAGATATGTTTACTTTTATTTGCAGATGATACTGTTCTTTTTTCATACACTGCTACTGGTCTTCAAAATTTATTAAATAAGCTATATTCATATTTATGAAGTGGAACATATCAGTAAATACTAATAAGACAGTTGTCATAGTATGCAAGAAAGGTACTAGAGCCGAACAAATTGACATATTTTATAATAATACAAAATTAGTTTGTGTAACGAGATTTAATTATCTAGGTATTAACTTAACATTTAATGGCACTTTCTTTCAAACGCAAAAGGTCCTCGCAGAACAATCAATGAGAGCTATTTTAACACTTGATTCCTTATTTGACGCAACATCTATTAAACTTGAAGAAAAACTTAATTTATTTGATAGTATGATATTGCCAATTTTAAACTATGGGGCTGAAATTTGGGGGTTTCATGCAGCACCCGATATTGAGCGTGTGTATTTAAAATTTTTGAAACAGATCCTAAATGTAAAAAGTCAAACCCCGAATTGTGCAGTCTATGGTGAACTAGAAAAAATACCTATTCTGACATACATATTCTGAGAAAAGAGAAAATATTAAAATATTGGTTTAAGATATTAAATTTTCCTAATTCTTTGATATACAAAGCATATTTGAAACAAAGAAATGGCAATGATAGCTCATCATGGGCCTTCAAAGTTAAAAACATCATATATGACCTTGGTTATATGTATATATGGAATAATAATGAACTTGATAAATTTCAATTAAACTTATTAATTAAACGCCTTTATGATCAATATAAACAAAGTTGGTATACTCAAATAAGTTCTTTATCCAAGCTTTCTACGTACTGTACTATAAAGACTGCTTTTAAACTGGAAAAATATATTCAAGTTATCAAAAAGGATTGTCATCGAATAGCTTTATCTAGATTAAGGTGTTCATCACACAATTTGGCAATTGAAGAAGGACGTTACAGAAATATTGAAAGATCCCAACGGAAATGCACATTGTGTAATATGAATATGTTAGAAGACGAATACCATTTTGTAGTAGTTTGTCCCTGTTTCAGAGAAATACGTAATGAATGTTTACCCAGATATTTTTTATGCTCACCGAAGGTGACGCATATAGTCGCCGCTTCGTCCGTCCGTTCGTCCGTCCGTCCGTCCGTTCGTCCGTCACACTTTCCTTGTCCGGACTATTTCTCAGGAACTAACGGCTTGAATTCAACGAAACTTTATGGGAAGCTTTATTACCAAGAGGAGATGCGCATATCGTCAGCATGACCCGATTCCTAAATTTTTCAAAGAGTTATGGCCCATTGACTTTTCGGCCTATAGTACATATTGCATGATTCTTGTCCGGGCTATTTCTCAGGAACTAATGGTTTGAATTCAACGAAACTTTATGGGAGGCTTTATTACCAAGAGGAGATGCGCATATCGTCAGCATGACCTGATTCCTAAATTTTTCACAGAGTTAAGGCCCCTTGACTTTTGGCCTATAGTACATATTGCATGATTCTTGTCCGGGCTATTTCTCAAGAACTAATGGCTTGAATTCAACAAAACTTTATGGGAAGCTTTATCACCAAGAGTAGATACGCATATCGTCGGCATGACCTGGTACCTCAATTTGTCACAGAGTTATGGCCCCTTGACTTTTTGGCCTATAGTACATATTGCATGATTCTTGTCCAGGCTATTTCTCAGGAACTAATGGCTTGAATTCAATGAAACTTTATGGGGAGCTTTATTACCAAGAGTAGATACGCATATCGTCAGCATGACCCGATTCCTAAATTTTTCAAAGAGTTAAGGCCCATTGACTTTTTGGCCTATAGTACATATTGCATGATTCTTGTCCGGGCTATTTCTCAGGAACTAATGCTTGAATTCAACAAAACTTTATGGGAGCTTTATCACCAAGAGTAGATACGCATATCGTCGACGTGACCTGGTTCCTCAATTTTTAAGAGAGTTATGGCCCCTACTACCATGTTGTTGACTAATATTCATGTCATTTGCCTAATTTAACAGGAGATATCATTTAAACAAAACCCCACAAAATTCAATATGCTAGTAATGTCAATCATAATCTAGTCAGCTAATTGTTGTTTAGGCCATTATACACTATTTCAAATATCCAGTCATATGTCAAGAGTGTTGGTTAACCTCTTTGAAACGTATGACTTAATTTTTAGTAGTATAAAAACTTAAAAAAAATCAATGAAAGATCTGATGAGTAACACGTATTACCATATTAAATAGTCAACTTTACTAAGTCTCCAAATTAGAGTTGGTAAAACATCTCATCTGATGAGGAGAATAGATATGATTTAGGAATGGGGATTTCAACATATCCTCCCACCCATTGACCAAGGCCTTATTTGTAACAATGACGTTCTTCGGGGAGCATCTGTCAGTTCTACTGACTTTCTTGTTGTAGATGGCCAACTTCACATAAGTTTAAAAATTTAATGTCATCTGATAACAGAAGTACATTGAATAAACTTGCAAAGTTCATATATATGGCAAATAAAATAAGAGAAACTATCATTTTAGCAAGATAATAAATATTATGCTACTTACTTTTGTACATCCCTTTCAAATCCAAACAGTGCACTATATAAAATATATTTTATTCTCATTGGCCTATTCCTTTCGAGTGTATGTTTATACAGTTCCTCATATCTCCCACGGCGACCCATTTGATGGCTATTAAACTAGTCATCTGTTTATTGTCTTTATTGTGACCTTGTTTCTTTTTGTAAGATTTAGTCGCGCTATCTTTACATATAGTTACATATATCAAATGAATTTTACCATGCTCTTCTCATTCTGTATGATTGTATGAGTGTGTTACCGCCTATTTATGTTTGTATGGCGATGAACATTGTAAATGTTTTTGCCAAATAAAAAATTGAATTGTCAAATTGTCAATTATCCTGACACTGGGCCAACTCTTCCTAGAAATACCCTATACGAGGAGCAGGGAGCAACCAGTACAATCTTTTAGCGATATTGAGGAAGACAATACGACGAAACTTTCAGTAATAGTATCAAAAGAAAACATCAGAAAATATTATTGATAAAACTTACAGAAACCATAAATGCAACTTTAAATATAAATGCATAGCAAGGTTTATATGTGAATAAATATTTCTAGATATCAGCTTACATATCGCAATTTAAATTATGTGAACAAGATCGTGCATTGTACACGTTGGAAATCAAAATCGTGCACGTTTGTAATCATTTGATCACACGTTTGTTACTGTTGTTCATAGCTATGCTGGCATCTAAAGGTCTCAAGTGGCGATGAATATGCGCCTTGGACTCACTGGCACTGGAGCAGAACATTACGGGACCGTGCAGGCAGATGTGGGAGTCGAACTCCTTATAGGACCAGCTGCGCCTGAACGTGGTGGTGGTTGGTTGTCCTTCAGTGGTGTCATGTATTTGGTTGATAAGATATCGTATTTTCCATTTCTTGTGACAAGTATTAGGACAAGTTACAAAGAAAAATATTACAGCCTACCTGTAACAGTTATTCACATGCATTCATCTTGATCTCGGATCGTGCTCAATATGTTTAGACATGCAGTCTGAATATATAGAATTGAAATAAATTTAGAATAGATGAAGGAAAATAGTCATGTAAATGGTGGTCTCAGCAGTAAGATGGTTCTGAAACTGATATGGTCTTCATAAATATAACAAAAAGGTTAATTGCTTCACCATTTGCCCATGCAATTTACTTTTTATACGATGTATCACAAAAAGGTCATTGCCCTGATGTTTCGTTTAAAATGTTAAAATCGGCGTCAGCCCTGAGGGTCGGAAGGAAACGTATTTTTTTATTCTTCTATTTCTTTATTCTTTATGTATCTTGAAGTTGGCTGCTTAGTGTTATGATGTTGGTTGTGTTGTTTAATTAATCAATGTCAACAGTATCATGCCTTTAGGCGAGCCAGTTATAACATCATGACTATGTGGACAATTCTAATGCCTTGGAAATTCAGTTTTAAGAGTAAGTGAATTTACTACTTATGTTATTTTTAGCTCACCAGAGCACGAAGTGCTCAGGGTGAGCTATTGGGATCACCCTTCGTCCGTCGTCCGTCGTCGTCCGTCGTCTGTCGTCCGTCGTCAACAATTTGCTTTAAAAGACATCTCCTCTGAAACCGCTGGACAGAATTTGATAAAACTTGGCATGTATGATCCTTGGGTCGGCCTCTACAAAAATTGCTCAAATAAAGTTGATCCATGAAGAACTCTGGTTGCCATGGCAACAAATAGAAAAACTAATTGAAAACTTTGAAAATCATCTCCTCTGAAACCGCTGGACAGAATTTGATAAAACTTGCATGTATGATCCTTGGGTGGGCTCTACAAAAATTGCTCAAATAAAGTGATCCATGAAGAACTCTGGTTGCCATGGCAACAAATAGAAAATAATTGAAAACTTTGAAAATATTCCTCTGAAACGGCGATCCATGAAGAACTCTGGTTGCCATGGCAACAAATAGAAAATCTAATTGAAAACTTTGAAAATAATTTCCTCTGAAAGCGCTGGACAGAATTTGATAAAACTTGGCATGTATGATCCTTAGGTGGGCCTCTACAAAAATTGCTCAAATAAAGTTGATCCATGAAGAACTCTGGTTGCCATGGCAACAAATAGAAAAACTAATTGAAACTTTGAAATCATCTCCTCTGAAAACCGCTGGACAGAATTTGATAAAACCTTGCATTAAGATCTAGGTGGCTAAAATTGCTCAAATAAAGTTATCATGAAAAACTCGGTTGCCATGGCACATTGAAAAATAATTGAAAACTTTGAAAATCATTTGATACACGTTTGATTACTGCTTTTCATGACCTTAGCTGGCATCTAAAAAATTCTCAATATAAGTATGCCCTGGACCCCTGGCATGGCACAACATTACGGAACCTGAAGGCAGATTTGAAATCATCTCCTTAAACCGCTGGCCGAATTGGATATTGGCTTGGTATGTCCTTGGGTGGTGTCTACATTGTATTGGTTGATAAGAAGTATTGTTGCCATGGAAAAATATTAGAACAATTAAAATTGAAAATATTACGCTCTAAAACCTGTAACAGTTTATTAACATGCATTGTATCTTGTTCGGGCTCTATGCTCAAATAAAGTTTGACCATGAAGACTCTGAGATATATAGAAAAAAAATGAAATTTGAAATACTGAATGAAGGATAAATTGGCATGAAAATTTTGGTGGGCCTCTACAAAATTGTTCTGAAACTGATATGGTCTGTTATAAAAATAGAAAAAGTAATGCTTCACACTTTGCCAAATCATTACTTGTAATACGATTATCAAAAAAGGCATTGCCTGAGTAGTCGTTTAAAAATGTATAAAATCGGCTGAGAACCTGGGTCGGAAATGGAACAATATTAATACTTTATACTTTATTCTTATGTAACCGCTGAAGTTTGGACTGCAGTGTATGATCCTTAGGTGGGTTTAAATTACTCAATTAAAGTTATCAGGGCCTGTTGCATGGCGACAAGTTAAAAAATAATTGAAAACTATGTGTCATTTTTTGTCCTTATGAAAATCATCTTAAGATATGTAAATTTCCCTACTTATGGTTGGATTTTTTTCATGTTGATATGTACGTACATTTGCTATCTTATATCATCTAAATTTGGACATAATAGTATTAGTGAATCTGCTAAGACTTTTTAAAATTTCAGGACACTTCGATTCGAGAAGTTTTTTATGCAAGTGTTGTTTACATTATTTGTGTTCAAAAGAGAATTTCTTTCACGTACAAAAGCAGGACAGCTGAATACGTCATGTTTCTCATTGCCAATTTCATTATGGTCACACAGGGTACATTTACGGTCTACAACAAGCGTAAGAATCACATGTTTGCGCCTCCAAGTTTGCGCTGGCGAACAGGCAATTAGATAGTGACACATTGTAAATGATTAAGGTGGTGATAATAGATTAACTGAATTTTTTTTTTGCAACAAACAACTTTAACAGTTTAAGTGTAATTGTGGTATTGTTAGAAGTGTAATTAATTAGACTACATCGGACAATGTGTTGATTTTTGTCAGTAGCAAAAATTAAAGTTGAAAGAAAGAAAGAAAAAGAGAAATAATGCTCGGAATCAACAATAGCATAACCCATTTTGACATAAAATGACAAAAAGAGAGAGAGAGGGGGACTATAAGGCAAATAGAGAGAGAGAAGAAAGAGAATGGAGGGGGAGAGAAAGAAAAGTAAGATAATTATGAGAAATCACATTAACATAACCGTTTAGCAAAAAAAAAAAAAAATACAAATAAATATTTATACAGTCAAACTTCGGTGACTCGAACACTGAAACCTGAAACACCATACTTTACTCGAACACATTTCAAGGTCCAGAAATTGATCTCTACTCTTTATTGTTCATCCTGGGATGAGTCGAACACTGAAGGCTGTGGAACACTCGAACTTAATTTCCGGCCCCAGTTTTAAAGTGCTATATGTATTTTACATGTCTCAGTCGAACCAATTAACACATTATGATAATTAACACCCTACATATGTTCGCTGTAGATTTAATTACAACCTTCGGTGCAACGTGTTCGTCACACATTGTGAGATTGGCACGGGCATTTATTAATTATTCTTATTAAAGTAATTTGCTAAATATTACTTGTTTTCTTTTTGAGCTGAACAGAACAGAGCTGACATTTATGTTATCTGATTGTGCTATATTTGTGGAATGTTCACAAAAGCTTTTTTTTCTGCAAAAGAAAAAAGTAAACGGAGTATGCAGAAAATGTTACGACTTGCACTTTGGCCAATGTATATACATGTACGTGAACGAAATAAATATCATCGTTGAGGTTTGTGCTTTCATAATTGATTTTGTCAGCTGCTGTTTAATGGATTTATATTTTATTTAAAGAATAAAAGAATGACAAAGATAAGTTTATTTTACTCAATGATACCTTTAATATTATATCGCCGATGTTCGAAAAAGAACATTAGCAAATACAATTATTTACTTTAATCGATCAGTGCTAAAAGAAGGCCTAATAATAAATAAATATATGTATGTTCATCATAATAACCTCGGTTGGGTCGAATCACCGATGACTAGAACTAATTGTTCCCCCAGCCTGTTCGAGTTACCGAAGTTCGACTATATATATATATAAGTATGTATGTATGTATAAGGTAAAACTTCAAAGGATTTGATGGTAATTACACTTAGCAAACAATACAAACACTGTTACATATATAGACAAAAATGACACTATTCACAACCATTAATAAACATCGATACATATGTGCTAGTCTAATTCAATCCAGACTCTGAATTCCGGAAACTTCCAAAATCCGAACTTTTTGGTCGGTTGTAGCGCCGTTAAATGTCGCACCGCCGTTAAATGGCGCAACTCACGTTAAATGTCGCTCTGTTGCCGTTAATTGTCGCTCTCACCGTTAAATGTCGCAAAACAAGCTCACGTTAAATGTCGCACCTCTAACGTTAAATATCGCAAAAAATCGAGGTCACGTTAAATATCGCACCATCAACGCTAAATGTCGCACATTTCTATATACACTCTAAAGTAATGTAAAATTTATGTTATAAATTGACCCTCATTGGCGGATCGCCTTGTTAACCTTCTCTGCATAGGGTTCGAGAATATGACTTCTATGGTTGCTAATTCAACCAATGTGTCTTTTTGCATCTTCGTGGCGTTTAAAAAATGTTTGTTTCTATTTACCTGACGGACCAAATTCCATTCCCTAAACATTTGGTGTATATTTTAACGCCCTTTCTTCCGACTATGTTTGTTACATTCGTTTGATTTTAAGTCAGATTTTTTTTTTAATTTTCACTAAACATGTTCATCATAACGATATAGGTATCTTTTATGTAAAATAGACAGAAAATCCTTGTATAAGTTATGATTAACTTGTTTTAAGATGTTATGCTGCCTACGTACCATTTGCATTTTTTCGAGATGTTATCAAAAGCAAAAAGCTATCTTTTACTTTTTCTTAATTAGTTATGCATCGTAGTTTGTTTAAGCGCCGTAAATTAAATAAAAGTGTCGCTTTCTTTGAGGTATTTATCGCTCGTAAATTGTGTGTGCGTCGGTATTGATAATAAGCTGTATATGAAATGCATTAGACAGTTGTAACAAGGGGTTAAAACTGGGTATATTCTGTACATCTATATTAGAAAATTATGGTTTTATGTATGAGAAAAGAGAGAAAATGTGTTTTGTGTAATAGAAAAGATATAGAGGACTAGTATAATTTTAATATATTAATATGCGACAAATGTAAAAAATACGTAGGGCATTTATAAAACAGAATCATTACAAATACCCAAGTATTACCAAGTTAGTTGGATTACTGAACTGTTCGAATAGGAAATCATAATCGAATCTTGCAAAATATATGACAAAAGCAACTCTATTAAGATGTGAATGTTGATATAACTTCTGTGTATGCTGTTGTATAATCATAATCACAACTAGTAGTCGTAGAGTTATGCATATATAATTATGTATACATATTTGGTATTTTCTTTTTCTTCTTCTTTTCTCTAAATTTCGTTTCGTTAGGCATAAGAGGGAGAGCAATATATGACTCTTGACTTGAATATACCGTATCCTACAATATTTCTAGTTTTTTCCAGGAAGATATTATGGGACAGGGATATTTTTTATTTCGCGAACAAAAGCTATATATTGTAGCTTTATAGTGACAACTATATCACATTGTACACGTGTGTGTGTGTGTGTGTGTGTGTGTGTGTGTGTGTGTGTTTATACCATATGCGTATCGATGTTGATAAGTTTTCATATAGAAAATAAAAAAAATCATTAAAGAATTATGTTTTAAATAGTGATATCAGTGAGGAGCTAACGAGAAAACTATTGATGTCGATTTGAGTTAATATGTTCATAATAGAGATATCAGTGAATATCCATTCTCCATATTATTTTAATATCATTCATGACCAAGGTATTAAGTATGATCACTTACTAGTACGCGAAACTGTTGGTGAAGATAGAAGTGGGAATGATGTAGTAGATGAGAGAGTGAGTCGGAGAGAGTTTTGTTTAAGGTCACGTGAGTAATTTGTGAAATATATTTATTATGTATTGAGTTCCGTTACGGCGACCTCATGGTTAGAACATCCGTCCTGTACTCGCGAGGTCGGAGGTTCGATCACTGGCCGCAGCATACCAAATTCTTTAAATGGTATTGATTTAGCGCTCAACACTAAAATGTGATTTCCCGTTGCCATTATAATATGAATAGGTGTTATATCATGAATTGTCCTATTCATTGATAACAGTCAATAAAGAAGGCAAACTAACTGCCCTGAACACGAATTTAGCTGCGAAAATCGGCACACACACACACACACACACACACACGTTATCAACAACAAGTGTAGTACTAAACTTTTATTTTTCTATTCTGACTCAAAATATAATCATATAAATTTTTAATAAAAAAAAAAAAAAAATTAATAAACAAAAAAATTAATTAAATATTGATTTAATATAATGTCAGCAGAAAATATGATTTTTAAAACAATGTTTACCTATACTCTTGATAGACCTTCAAAAAGGAAATGAAAACTGGTTAAAAAGGTAAAACAATAACTATCTAATCAATATTATCTATCTAATCTATCTTATCGATCTAATATCTTCTTATTTTCTTATATTTTTATATCTAAGGTAACAAATCCAACTTATCTATCAAGATATATCTTATCTATCTAAAATATCTAATCTGTTTTTTTTTCTATCTAACCAATGGATTAGTTCAGGCGGCAATTCGCAATGTAAGATAACTATCTTTCTAATCTCTCTTATCTATCTTATCTATTTATCAATATTATATATCCATTCGTTCTTATCTATCTGATCTATCTAATCTATATATTAATTTTTTTTTTCTATCTTATCTATCTTATCTATAGTATATATATGTCCATTTTTTCTATCTATAACAAAAACATTTCGGCTGGATGCATAGAATGTGTATTAAACCAAGTAATAAAGGAACATCAGGTCACGGCTTGTCCTCGTACGCCAATTCACGGAGCCATTGCGCACGTCATATGTTGTCAATGATTGTAAAACTTGACCAATCAGCGATCAACAGCAAATAAATTAAGTATGTATTATCATATTCAAATACACTCACGAAATTTTAAGATATTTAACTTATATTTAGTATGTTAATATTTTTTATATTTGATGTAAGAACTACGTATATTGAACTTATCGGTGCTCTCATCAGTTTAGCAATAACTGATGACATTTCTTAAATTAGACACCATGGTTGTAAATACATGTACATATTCTGTGTCTTTTATACATTTATACGAATAAATGGTATGCTAAATGATAACATAAACATGGCCAAAATAAAAAAAAAATGCCGTGTATAAACTAATGTCGATGGCGTTTATACCATACTCCTTCGATGGTATACCAGCCACAAAGTGTAGCCACCCGGAGAAAGAGCCAAGCATTTTCCCACGAGGAATTTGTTATCAAATTTCGTATTGCTTGAACTAACCCACTGCCACACCCAGCTATTCTAATAATCTTCCTAACACTGATAGGAGACACGGACACGTCATGAAAAAGATCAGGGTTGAGATATAGACGCGGGGATGGTGTTTTGCTTACAACTTCTTCAAAAAATCTATTCACTCGTTTGAGCGAATATCTCGACATTGGATATTGTTTCAATACAATATTTATTATTATTCTCCAAATCTCCGGTGGAAGTTCTAGGTGATTTTTCTTAGCATGTTTCGGGTTTCTTTTTAAATTAATCATTTTACGTAACTGTTTCATGTGGAATTCAAACGAACGATTACTACTAACATTAGCATGTGAGTCACCATCGTTATTACATAATTCATTATCATCAGTCTTCTGCGAATTCGGTTAGTTGATATAAGAACTAAATTTGCTCTGGTTCGATTCATTATCGTCAGTATCATTGGGAATATCGTTAATATCAGGGTTAATATCATTGATGATGGCGTTAGTTTTGTTAGTGTGAGAGTTTATTTCGCTGATGATCAAATTCGTATCAGTTATATCTTCTGTGCTATGCTTGGTGTCAGAGACAATAGCAAGGCTTGAATCTTGAGCCTCCCATGTAATCTGGGTTGATCTTTCTATAATGTCTTCAAGCATTTCTCTGTCGTATCCAAGGCAACATAATGCTCGCCAGCGCCCTCTGGGTAATGTCCCAATATCATAATAGGGATATCGGTCGACAGGGTAGAGCTGCCATTAGGACTGATTAAAGTCGTAGCACTATTTAAAGTAGAAACGACAATGATTTGTACATTATAAAGTTGGGATATGGCCTGTAACGTTATTTGATCACCATATTCATAATTTCTTGACATGCGAGACAAATATAATTGTGGATGAACCAGAATTGAATTCCACCAATTTTCGCTTGGCATAATATTTCCAAGTGAGGGTGTTTGTCTCAAAAATGTAACTACTTCATGTCTCAATGTTTCTTCGGATCTGTATATCCCATACTGGCGAAGTTGGTGTGATACCGCCGCAAACTGACAGTTTCCATTCCCAGTAGGGTTAAATGTGATGGGTAGTCCAAATTCCGACCTTAGGTTCTCGATTCGAGATGATTTTGGTAATGGTATGTAATACTGCTTTCGGTGCAACCGTTTTCTGCTAAGGTTAGTCGCTGGCGTATACTGTGTGATGTCGCTTACGTGGTACCATTTTATTTCTGGATGCCTTTGTTTCGCTCGATGCTTATTAGGAACACAATATTGAAATTTGTACATATTTGTTTTTTAAGAACGTTGTTGTATTTTCCCTCTACTACCCACATTCTTCTATTTAGTAATCATTTCTTCTTATATCGTATCAACACTGTATCTCCGATACTATATACATGTAATGGTGTTTTACAGGATTTTTAACGTGCTTTGTCGTTTCGTTAATTACACTTAATGGTTGCAGTCATAGCGGTATCTCGTAATGTTTTAGCTTTTTGCTTGCGATTATATGATGAACCATGATTGAAAGGATCCCTTCCATAGTAAACTTCGTAAGGAGTGTTCCACGCTAGACATTCCTTTGGGTTATTATTTAAAATGCGTTGATATTCTGGCAGCTGTTTAGCCCAGTTGATGCCACAGGAGTTCGCGTGTGCCATATCGTACGCAATTTTTTGTTTAAGGGGTTTATGCATTCTTTCGACTTTGCCCTGGCTTTGTGGGTGGTATGGCCGACTTTTTATGTTCTTAATATCGTGCTCCCTTAAAAATCGTTTTACTTGTCCATCGAATTCCCGGCCTCTGTCGTGCTGTATAACCCTTGGCTTTCCAAACTCTGCGAAAATAAGCTGCAGTTCTTTGGTAACAATCTCTGCAGACTTTTTTGGAATAGCCCGTAGCCACACAAATCGACTGAATATATCCATGACACTTAAAATGAATTTGTATTTCTCTTGTTTATAAATCACTGCGTCCCGTGTCATATCAACTAAATCGATCTGAAGTATATCGTGGACAGATCTGCTGCACACATGTTTCAAGGGAGCCTTATTAGAAAATTTGGCGTTTTTCATCTGATAGTCTGGCAAATTAGATAGAACCTGGCTTATTTTAGTTTCTGAAATTCCAGCATAACTTCGCTTTAACAGGTGATACAGTCTTCTGACTCCAATCCCTTTGCTTTTACAAGTTTTAGCCTACCAAAAGTTCCTTCCAGGGCATTTCTAAACTTAGAAATATGAAGTGAAAGCCATATTTTTGACATTATGAAAGATAAATTAGCCTTTTTGGCCTCAGATCATAATAATTCGTCACTTTTATTGCTATTTGTTTAGAGAGAAAAACACACGCAATCTTTGTTTTCAAATGTGTAAACCCCTAACCATATCCGGCAGCCTCAGAGTCATGTGATACGATATCCGCCACTGATTTGCTGATAACTTAACAGAAAACCAACACGTCATCAAAAACGTTAAAATGGCCGTTAAAATGGCGGATAAATGGCGGTTTCTGCTATCACGTCACTTCCGATTGGATCCCGTCTCATCGTAGGTATCATGAGGCAAATCAGATACTAAGCGGGATAACATCTCCGCAGGAAGCGAATCTGAAACTGTCAAGTTGAAATGTATGTCTATAGATGTTCCTTCCCATGGGAAGGAACAATGATAGCGCTCAACAATTATTTTATTACATTTTGATTCACACATTACCTCTTTTCCTTTGTAATATAATTGACTGTTTTCAACTGAGTAAAAGTCCCTATATCTCTGGTATCGACGCAATGTAGATCTTTCTAATCGCGTTCTTTCCACAATTGGTATTCCATAGGATCCTTTTATTGTAATTTTCAATAATATTTCATATTCTGCATCTGACAGTATCCTGCAAGATCTTTCCTTTGCCTGTGTCGTCACATAAGGCAACATCAAGCACACCAGCCTGAAAAAAAAGAGAGAAAATATTGCTTTAAGTATGTCAATGGATTCTTGTCACATTGTATAAAACTAGATATATTTGTTCAATGAAAATATCATTCAATAATACAAAATATATAAGAAAATGTATTCGCAATAAAGTTCTTAAAATGCTTATGTGGAAATATATGTTTTATAGGGTGTAAAACTATTATGTTGAAGTAGTAAAAATAGCAGGCAGTATCAGCAGCAGCAGCAATAGTAGTACTAAGCAGCAGTAGTAGCGGCGGTTGTTAGTTGTTGGTTGTGGAAGAAGAGAAAGTTTTGGGTAGAAACTTGTGGCAGAAGAATAGATAGAAGAAGCATTAATGGTGGCGGCGGTAGTAGTAGTAGTAGTAGAAGAATAAGACGATGTAGTGGTATGATGATATAAGAAGTAGTGGTATTAGTGGTGGCGATGGTAGTGGTAGGAGAAGAATGAGACGATGTAGTGGTATGATGGTATAAGAGGTAGTGATATTAGTGGTGGCGATGGTAGTAGTAGGAGAAGAATAAGACGATGTAGTGGTATGATGGTATAAGAAGTAAGTGGCGATGGTAGTAGTAGCAGAAGAATGAGACGATGTAGTGGTATGATGGTATAAGAGGTAGTGATATAAGTAGTGGCGATGAGTAGTGAAGGTGGCAGTATGGTACCCTCGGTACCATAAAAATTTTTTTTTATGGTACCATAATTTTTTTTTATGGTACCGAATCGACAATGTATGGTGCTATATACGAAAACAGATTTATGGTACCGTATGTTGCATGTAATAAAAAAACTACCTGTTAGATCTAACTAGGATGACTTAAGATCGGATAGATTATGCATACCAAACATTCGAATGACGCAATATTGTCATGTTGACGTCATGTTTTATTTCTTAGTTAAAGGAGGACCACATCTTAACGTTATGTAAGTTAAAGGGGGATTGACAATTGTAAAATGTCCTTTCGAGACATTTGGGTTGGCCCTGAAAAGGGCCGTTTTGTTTCTTATTAATTGTGGTCCATACCACACGTTGTACAGTCCCATCCCATCACATATTTCTTCATCCACCTTGCAAGGAGATGCAAATGACAACGGGTTAGATCCTTGTCACCTATGAAGTTCAGGCTGTCTCCCGATCCCTGAAGTAGGGTAGATGGTACATCTTCAAAGGTAACTGACAGGTAATTAGAGAGATCTCCCCTTTTTATAAGAGTGAGATATTGATCACACACCTCAACTCGGTCGTGATAGCTGTCTGTGTCGGTCTCTTGTTCCTCATAGCTGGGATTGTCGAGGAACAATTTTAGTAAGTCTGGGGTGGACATACGTGTGTACGGTCTCATGTTGCACTCATGAATAATAAGGTATAGAGTATGTGCACTGTTTTATAGTACCGGATTGACCTACTTTCTTGTGTTGGCGCACACCAATCAGAGAACGTTATTTTTCATCCAATAAAAAATGATGTGTTCGACCTTGACCTGAGTTGGATAGCATTGCCTTTGGCCTTGACATTGGGGTGGATTGACCTACTAACCTACTTTTTCTTGACTATAAATTGTGTAATGCTGTGTATGTATTCATCCTTCACCATGAAGTTCCTTCGTAAGTTATTCCGACGTGCAAGGAAGGCGTTACGAAAGGAGAAGAAAGTAGAAGTCAAGGAAGAGGGTATTAAGGAAGAGGGTGTCAGCTTGTACCCGAGTTTACCCCCTTTGCCATTGTACCCGGATTTGTCAGGGTTTTACCTGGCATATCCAGAAGCCAGTAGACATTACTGGCGGTATTTGTATTTGAGTGAGTGCTAGACACTTCTCAATAAATAACGGTCCTTTTCAGGACCATTACAATGATGTAGAAAGGATAACTAATACAATTGTCATATGATTTTTATTGTGTTTAACAACAAACATGTGTCATACAGCAACAATGAATTAAACGTGGGTCATACAGCAAATAATGAACATAACACAACTTTGTTTTCGAGTCTAGTGTTCAAATGTCACATTTTTCGCTTCTTAGCTGGTCGGTTACACTCTGTACTGCTTGTTGATGGGTGAGGCTCAGGACACACGATGCATGTGTTGACGCTTCTCTTGCGTTTCTTGGGTTTTACGGTAGGTTTCTCCAACTCAGAGACAGCCTCTAGTAACTCAACATCACTGTCCGTCTGTGGCACTGTCTCAACTACGTCCATTTTCTGCATTTCACTGTCCGCCTGTGCGTTTACTATAGGTACAGTACTATTCATTTCTTTCTTAGGTCAAGTGGATGCAAAGTGGCCTTGTTCGTGACAGCTGTAGCACACTGCAGGTTTTGGGCAATTAGAAACAAAATGTCCCGGTTCATGACAACGGTAGCACACCCGTACTGTTTGAGGTGTTGAAGCTTTCTTCGTACATGCCGATGCATAATGCCCCTTTTCCTGACAGCGGTAGCATGTCACTTGTCTTTCTGTTTCTAGTCTGATCAGCTTGTCACTGATAGCTTGTAGTTGTCCTTTCACCCAGAACTCAAATGTGTTGCAGGTCATTCTGAAGAGAGCAGTCTGAATCAGGTTTGAGAGTGATGAAGTGGACGGGTCACACCGCACTTTATAGGCCTGAGATCAGGTGGGCGGAGCTTAGATGTATAAAAAAAGCTTTCCTCACTTACTTATAATCACAACGATGTCGAGTAGTGAAGAAAGCAGCGATGATGAGCCACCTGCAAAAAAGACCAAGAGTGATATACGGGAATATTATTCCATACAGCCACGGTCACAGAGAACTTCAAGAAAGTTTAAAACGAATGGCCACGTGTACGATGTTACTTTTGAAAGATATAAAAAACCGTTTGAATTTACACATCAACTTTTCAATGACATGGTGAAACAGTTATACAGAGAAGCACGGGTCAATGACAACGATCAAATTCGTATCTCCATAAATCATCCTGACCTAGCATTTGGTATCCACATTCCGTTCGGGAATGCAACACACATTTCAGGAGATACGCTGTTGAACGAAATAGAGAAAGTATCACAAAGCAACCACAAGTTTGAGATTCATGACGGGCATCTCCAGTTAGAAATGACACATGTCATTATGCTTGAGGAAGGTGGTGAAAGTAGAAGAAAGAGAACGTTTGGATCGCACATAAGCATTGAGAACATGTCCAAAGTCAAACGAAGTATGGTAAAGATAGACAATGTTCACGACAGTATGTGCTTGGCACGATCAATTGTGGTAGGGATATGTAAACTCAATAAAACGGACGATGCAGCCTGGAATAAGCGATGGAATTTGATGAGACAATCTGCAAAATTACTTCAAAGCATAGAAGCCAAGACATTGTTAGATAGTGTGGGCATTAGTCCAAATCAACCTTGTGGTATAGAAGAATACAAGAAGATTCAAGCCCACCTTTATCCAGACTATGTGATCAAAGTGTGGCCACAATTTGAGAAAATGGACGTGTTGTTCAATCACCCACCTCTGACAGACAAAAGCAAAGTGATTCACATTTATCATCATGATAAACATTATGATTGCATTACATCAATCACTGGTTTCCTGGGATGCAGCTACTTCTGTGAACACTGTAACTACGGTTATAACAACAGAGAAGCTCACTTGTGCAAGAACATTTGTCTGTGTTACGCCTCGACACTATGCCCAAAAGAAGGATTCTTTCCATGTGATCACTGTGGTAGAACATTTCATAGTCAGAAATGTTTTGATCAGCACAAAGCGAAACCAGGAAAATCTACAAAAAACATCTGTGAAAGTGTATGGAATTGCAAGACCTGTGGTCAAATGGTTGTGGGCACAAAGAAGAACCATCTCTGTCCTGGCACTAAAAAATGCAAGTATTGCAAGAAAGTTGTGGATGCAGAACATCAGTGTTATATCCCCACGTACAAAGAACCAGAGAACATGAAGTCACCGACTGTACCTTTCATCTTCTTTGACTTTGAGTGCCGATTTGATTTGGGTGAACATATACCAAACTTTTGTGTTGCTCAGCGTGCTTGTGGAGACTGTATGTGTCAATCCTTGAAAAGCCCGTGTCAGAAATGCGAAGCTGTGGATGAGCCTAGAGAAAAAATAGTTCGTGGTAACAACACCTTGTCAGAATTTTGTGCATGGCTGTTTCAACCCAGTCACAAAGGTACCACAGTGATTGCTCACAACTCACAAGGATACGATGCACAGTTTATTTTGAGGCACTTACTGACACATGATACAGCCAAACCAGAATTGATCATGAATGGAAGCAAAATTCTAATGATGAAAGCCCATCAAGTGAGATTCATCGACTCACTGAGTTTTCTCAACATGCCTTTGTCCGATTTCCCCGACACATTGGATTGACTGAGATGGCAAAAGGATGGTTTCCATTTTATGCCAACACGGATGAATACCAAGACTACATTGGAGACTATTTCCCCGTACATTTTTACAGACCCAACAGCATGAAACCTGACAAGAGAGAAGCGTTTCTGAAATGGTACAATGCAAAAGTGGCACAAAAGGCTGTGTTTCACTTTCAGTTAGAAATGCAAAAGTACTGCAAATCAGATGTGGACATCTTGAGACGAGGTTGTGGAGAGTTTAGGAAAGAACTGTTGGCCAGTGACCAAATTGATCCGTTCCTGGAAGCGACCACTCTAGCTCAAGTGTGCAACAAAGGTTGGCGTAAATATTCAATGCCTCCAAAGACCTTGGCTGTAATCTCTGATGACGGATATCCAAACAAAACTCGATATTCAATCAAAGGGATTCGTTGGATAGAAACAACTGTTTCCATTGAGAATAAGCACATTCGCCATGCATTAAATGGAGGTGAAGTACAAATTGGACCCTATTACGTTGACGGATTCCACAAAGAGACGAACACCGTATACGAATTCATGGGGTGCTGGACACACGGATGTCCAAAATGTTACACAAGGAGAGACAGTGTGAACGGTTACACACTTCAAACTATGGAGCAGTTATACAATGCCACAACCTTTCGGTTGAAAGACTTGGCACAACAAGGTTACAACACAGTTGTAATGTGGGAATGTGACTTTGATCAGAAATGCAAGATTGAACCAGAATACAGAGATACTGTGAACCGTTTCTTTCCCTTCCAAGAACCTATTATACCTCGGGATGCTTTGTTTGGTGGACGAACCAATGCCGTTCAATTGTACCATGAAGTGGATACAACCACCAAGGAAGAAATCAAGTATGCTGACATTTGCTCACTGTATCCATTCGTGAACAAGTACAAAGCTTACCCCGTGGGACATCCCAACATCTTAAGTCAAGAGATGATTGATATAAAGAACATTGGAATGTACAAGGGACTCATCAAATGTCGTGTATTGCCACCACAAGACCTGTGGCTACCAGTCCTACCTATTCACTGTAACAAGAAAATGATCTTTACACTGTGTCGTACCTGTGCTGAGGAAGAGTGTGAAAAATGCAATCACACTCTGTACAAACGCATGTTGACAGGTACCTGGACCCAAGTGGAAATAGCTAAAGCTCTTGAGGTAGGATACCAATTGGTAGACGTCTTCCACATCTGGCACTGGGACACATGGAGTAAAGATGTGTATAAACAGTATATTGACAAATACTTGAAATTAAAACAAGAAGCAAGTGGTTACCCTAATTGGATAAAAACAGAAGATGATGAAGCCCGCTTTAAACAGAATTACTTTCAGATAGAGGGTATCTAGCTCGACAACGTAAAAAAAGAACAAAGGAAAAAGAGCGTTTGCCAAAACCATGTTGAACTGCTTGTGGGGTAAGAATGCACAAAACAATGTTCAAACCAAAACTGAGTATGTGACTAAGGTGAACCGGTTGTATGACCTACTCTCCGACCGTCATGTCACTGTGCAGTTTGCCGAGATTTTCGATCATGACAACTTCATGTTGGTGAATTACTCGGATGAAACAGACGCAACACAGCCCCATTCATCTTCAAATCCAGTGGTAGCTGCCTTCGTTACGTCCTATGCTCGACTTGAACTTTACACCCAGTTGGAAAAACTTGGAGATCGGGTACTGTATTTTGACACAGACAGTTGTATGTACATCTATGACCCTGACCAGTACAACATTCCAACTGAAGAGAGTTAGTTGGGAAAGTGGACGGATGAAGTACCCCATGGACGCATTGTCAAATTTGTGGCATTAGGGCCAAAAAACTATGGGTATGAATATATCGATGAAAAAGGAAATCGGCATCAAAATGCAAAGTAAAAGGCATCACTTTGGATTACAATGCTACTCAGAAAGTCAATTTTAAGACTATGGTCGAGTGTGTACAAGATCGCGAACATTACAAAACTGTCATCGAATATGAATCCCGAATCAAGAGACATAGAAATCGCAAAGTGATCAGTGAGACACAGACCAAGACGTTCCGCTCAGTGTATACAAAACGCGTGGTCGTGGACAAATATAAGACAGTGCCGTACGGTTACCAACCGTCATAACCAGTTGGCTTGTGATCGTGTGCATAGCCTGAACGGTGGTGGAAACAAACGGAGATTCACGATGAACACTCTACCAGTAGAAATGCAACAGATGATCTACAAACATCTCGTTGAAGCTAATAAGAAACCTGCTGCATTTTGCAACGAGTTTTTTTTTACTTGGGCACAGCGCATTGGAAACAGAATAATTCACCAGACGATGGAGGATCCCTCTTGTTTAAACCAAGTTTATGATATCTTTAGTGATGTACGAGAGCGTGATCTTCCAAGCAGCTATAAAAGTTTGGTCATTCAACGGATTTTTGCCATTTACAACCTGCTACGCAACCTGATCTCTGACGTGTGGTACATATACATTGATACCCTGAACATTGATACAGTGGAGAAACTGAACCGTTTTGATGAGCGTATGTATCTCAGATTTGCGATTAACTACCGGAACGACACACCAGAGGATATACGTGCCATTTTACTGACTCTAGAACCTATCACTTGTCAACAAGTGTTTAACATTTTTGGTAAACAGTGCGCCGCAATATTCAAACAAACGAGGCCAAATCCTAGTGAACAGTTCTTTCAAGATCGCGATTTCAACAACTTAGAAAGGTTTGAGTTGGGAGACGAATCCCTCTGGGACACCTACAAAATAAGATACTACGCAGAGTACTTGCAAGACGAATGAGTTGCCAAAAAATGGAAAATACTTCACTACAGGAAAAAAAACATAACTCCAATTCGGAATCCATGGCGTAGAGCTGTGTTGTTGGCTGTGCGTGTACTTGGAATTCAATCAGAACAGGCGTTAAGACAATCCGAGGAACTGTTTGACGAAGTGCGCATGGCTTTAAATGCTATGGGATATACCATGATATTGCCGGAATGGATGATGTATAAAGAAAGACTGATTCATGATGTTTTTGTATGTATAAAATAAAATGTTGTCATGTCAATGCTGTTATTATTTCTTAGACCATCATGGAAAGTAGTTTACTTTTTCAACATCCTAGTAACATTTTCATCTCAGGGCCAAGTGGTTCAGGAAAAACTCAATTTGTAAAAAAACTTATCGAGTACAAAACTGATTTATTTCATGTGGTACCACAACACATCGTCTGGTGTTACAAAGAATGGCAAAGTGCCTACGCACAGTTACAAGAACGTGAAGCTATCAAATTCATGCAGGGTATCCCCGAGGATGATGAAGAGATAGTAGACGATACAACCTTACCACACCTCGTCATATTTGATGATATGTTAGGAGAAAAAGATGAGGAGAAAATTAAATTATGGTTCACACGAAAGGGACTATATAGAAATGCCACTGTCATTTACATCACACAAAACATGTTCCAACAATCCAAGGCTAGTCGTACCATCAGCTTGAATGCACACTACATGGTATTATTTCAAAACACAAGAAAAACACACAAAAAGGTCAGATCAAAACACTTGCGAACCAAATACAACTACCCCATTTGGTGATGGCGTATCAAGATGCAACCTCTACACCTCATGGATATCTTATCATTGACTTCCATCCAAGAACACCCGACCAGAATCGTTTAAGAACAGATGTGTTCCATCGGTGGGTAACAGGTGAAGATCGAGGACCGATCGTCTACACTACAGTATAAAATGACAGGAACATGACACCCGATCATCATTAAGGATACAGCTACCATGGAAAACACACCACATACAGTGATCAAAGCTCTAGAATCGTTGAGTCGGGAAAAGAACCCAACAAAACGACAAGAGCTGGTAGAATCAGGATTAACAGAGATGGTGAAATGGTTCACCTTAGCTGCACGACTCATCTTAGAGAAAAAAGTAACCGTGCCAAAACAGACGATGAATTTTATGGAGCGCAACAAAGACATTTTAAGACAGTTAGCTGATCAACATGTGGATCTGACCACAAAACGACAACTTATTTTAAAACCTGGCGGTGGAGGTTTCCTTTGGGGCACCATCATTCGTACACTGCTTCGATGGAACGGGACCAAAGCTGTGAGAAAATTTGGTCCAGTAGCAAGAAAACAACCACCCAAACGAAAGAAACCAGCCAGGAAACGGTCACGACAACAACCACGAAAACAGCCAACCAAACGCAAGTCACCAGTAAGGAAACAAACAAGGAAGAAGCAGACATTGCCTCATGACCGATTTGTCACTGTAAGAAGAAAACGCTCTGTATCAACTGGAACACCAAAAGTGTCCCCCATACTGATTCGACGTGATGTTACATCAGGGACATCATCCAAAGCATCATCACTTGTGGCCCAATTCTCTCCACTGACCTCATCTACTCCCCGTTCTAATAGAAGTTCGATGAGGTCTGGGTTGGCTACACCACAAGGATCAATGACGGTTTCTCCAAACCCTACAGTTCGACGACAATTGTTTGACCTTTCCAATTCTTCAAGTGGGCGTTCATCATCATCATCATCATCATAAAGATTTTCACCAATCCCAAGTCTCCATTCCCCTTTACCTACTGCCGTTACTGCGATGAGAAATTCAGGACCACTGAGTAGTGCTGGCAATATCGCTTTACAAGCCCTTCAACAGTGGTATAAATAAAAGAGACCAAACATTTCATCATCATTTGTCATCATGAAGCGCAAACAACCACTCGTTCGCAAACATGGCAAAAATGTTGCTTGCTTTGACAGAAGCCTCGCCCAAATTTCGAAAGAAGATTATTCAAGAAGCACCAAAAGAATTGGTGGATTGTATTGCTGAATGTTGTCACAACATTTTAAAAGGCAATGTACCACTGTCAGAGGCTCAGAAGCGTCGATTGCATTCTAAGAGACAACACCTCCGACAGTTAGCGACCAAGAAAGTATCAGTTCGAAAAAAGAAAATCATTCTCAATCAGAAAGGTGGTTTTCTACCCCTGTTGGCACTTGCACCACTCTTAGCCAAATCAATTATACCTCTTGCTGGGGAAATCATTCGGAAAATATGAAGAAGATGGCCTATGTTCCAGTTCGGTTGTTGGAAGAGATGAATCGATGGAAGAAGGAACAACGACCTCGGTTACCCCCATCCCCTCAAGTGAGTCAGACTTCATCATTACAGAAAGAAATGAATCAAGTTCTTGACGACAATCAATTGTCTGAGTCAGAAAAAGCACAACAATTTGGAGAAGTATTACATCGCTTTCAAGTGTCACATAAAAAAGCACTCAAACCCTCCAGACCACACATGGCTGAGAAAACAACGAGTACAGTGACTGAAAAGAAAGAGGAAAAACCGATGACCTTGAAAGATCAAATTCTAGACAGTGTTCCAACGACCATGCGGCGAAAGGCTACTCTTTTGTTAAACATGCTGAAAGACCATCCTCACTTAAGTTGGGATGAACATGGCCTGTTAGAATATGATGGAAAACCCGTTGAAGGTTCAAATATTATTGATCTGGTCAATGATGTACTTCGACAGCGGAAAGGGTCAAATCCACGAGGATGGGAACAATTTTCTAGAGGACTGAGAGAGGTCAACATCCCACAAGAAGTCGTGGGCAATAAACGTCGATGGAATTTCATACAAACACCAGATGATGATGAAGAAGAAGAGGAGGAGGAAGATTTTTATGATAGTTTTGCCTACCCACCTACATCAAAGAAACGAAGACCTATTAAAAAGGAAGAACCCGAGGAGATATTAGCCCATTCGTCATGGGACGCCTACTAAAGAAGGACACGTTACTTCGTCACCTGTACTATGATACTGATAATCCTACGAGTTTTGGAGGAATTCATGAACTCTACAAGGCAGCGAAAAAACAGTTGAAATCTATCACTTTAGAGGATGTACGAGACTGGTTGAGAAGTCAAAGAACCTACACGTTGCATAAAACAATACGACGAAAATTTCGACGTCGACAGACTGTGGTAGGAGGTATCGATCATCAATGGCAAGCTGATCTCGCAGATATGCAAAGAATGTACAAAGAGAATTCACCATATCGCTACTTACTATGTGTCATTGATGTGTTTTCAAAATATGCTTGGGTAATACCCATCATTGACAAAACTGGAAAGACGCTCATCCAAGCCTTTCAGTCTATTCTAAAAGAAGGCCGAAAACCACTCTCTTTGCAAACAGACAAAGGCCGAGAATTTTTGAACAAAGAATTTCAGAAGTTTCTAGACAAGCATGACATTCATTTCTTCACGTCCGAAAACCCAGAAACTAAAGCGAGTATTGTTGAACGTTTTCAACGTACGCTTAAATCAAGAATGTGGAAATATTTTACTCATCACAAGACCCGTCATTATGTGGATGTACTGCAACTATTGGTACATGGCTACAATCATCGTTTTCATCGAAGCATCGGACGTACCCCTGCATCTGTGTCTAGAGAAAATGAGCATGAAGTCACAAAGACATTGTATGGCAACCATCAAAAGAAAAATAAGAAATCAACTGATTTGAAAGTGGGTGATATAGTGCGTATCAATAAAACCAAGCAAACATTTGCCAAAGGCTATCTACCCAACTGGACAGTGGAATTGTTCAAAGTGGTTCGCATCAACAGAACACATCCATTGACCGTAAAACTTGAAGACTTGGCTGGAGAAACTATCGCCGGATCCTTCTACAGGGATGAAATTCAACATATAAAAGATGATGAGCTATACGAAGTGGAATCAGTTCTTGATCGGCGTACAAGGCGTGTAGGCGGTAAAACTTTTCAAGAAGTAAAAGTGAAGTGGCTTGGATATCCTAAAAAGTTAAACAGTTGGATTCCAAAATCGCATTTAGTATAAAGTATAAACGTCATAAACAGCATGTCTCAGTCCGATACCAGCAGTGTTCAGGTAGACAACAGTATACAGACAGGAAAAAGTGAGGTACCAAACAACAGAATCACTTTCTTGACACAGATTGTGATCATCTTTATCATCGTCATCGTGTCATTGGTGAACCTGTGTCTCAACAGTCCAGATCGTGAACTTTGGTTGCTGCTGATGAGTACTTCTATCGGATACATTCTTCCAAACCCAAGTTTAAAATTTAAGAAATCATGAACTCTTTCTACATCACTCTCATCAGTGATAGTTCGATGGCATTGTACCCAAACAACACACAATGTTGTTTTAGAACCAAGCTGGCAAAAACCATTGATGTCGACAAACAAAATTGGGAAGTGGCTCTCGTGGAAATGATCGTTCCCACACAAGTCAGAAACATCGAAGAGGAGGAAGGAAAATTCTACATCGTGACTAAAGATCCAGAACTGGCGGCAGCCTTTTCACAAGTGAAAAACGGGTGTGAATTAGAAGGCAAAAAATGGGCAATACCCCTTTGTATTCCTGCAGGCATCTATGCGTCACCACAACATCTCACTGACGAAATGGACAAGGCTATTAAACAAGCCACTAAAACAATTTTAACTCAAAGAAACCTCACATTTGGACTTGATTTTTCCGGCTTGTAAAAACGTGTCAAGTTTACCGGTAATAGTGGATCAAAGATCGGCTTGGAACTTCATCCATCCCTCCTTACGAAACTTGGAGGAGAGGGAAGTACTGTGGTGTTTCCGGACAGAGACAACAACAGATTCAAGTACGGTGTGGACCTCTTCACGAAGATGAACCATTTGTTTGTATATACCGATCTGGCAGAACACAATTTGATAGGGGATGTCGAAGCACCCATTTTACGCGTTGTGCCATTTGACACAAAAACAAAAGCAGGGTCTAATCCACACATGCACTTTGAATTTCTAAATCTACACTACATACCTGTCAGCAGATCATTTTTCAACGAGATCAGTATCAAGATAACCGGCGACACAGGGGAATCAGTTCATTTCACTCACGGGAAGTCGATGGTGAAGCTTCATTTTAAAAGAAAGACACGATGATTCCAGTTTACCGTGGTCAACCTCGACAAGTCGGATATGGTTTGGGTTCCATGTTCAAGAAAATGGCCAGCAACATCTTACCCATGGTGAAACCCATCGTGAACTCAGGACTACAGACTCTGAAAAAAGAGGGCTTTAAACAAGGTATAGGAGCCGTAAAAGATATTCTGTCTGGCCAAAATGTAAAGACAGTGATCAAGAAACGGGGTAAAACATTGTTGAAAGATGTGGGTCAGAAAACTCTGAGAGGTATAAAGCTTCGAGAATTCAAACGTCGACATCATTCTGCTTCCAGCACGTCAAGGAGACACAACAAAAAAAGAAAAATCTCATCACGACCGTTAGATATTTTTGATTGAACAACATGATGCAACACGGCTCTTGTGAGTGTAGCAAAACTGAACTTGATGTGACACATGTCCCACCTACCATGACAGCAATGCAAGATGCACAGTGGACAGAACATTATCCTGTGTCAGCACTGAGCAATTCATCTCCCATTGAATTTGTAATTCCTGCTCAATCAGAAAAGTGGACTGATATCAACCAGAGCTACTTGTACCTGAAAGTCAAAGTAGTCAAACCGGATGGCACTAATCTGGCTGGCGATGGAGAAACATCCACAGTAAATAATTTCTTCCACAGCTTGTTTAGCAGTATTGACGTGTACCTGAACAACAAACTGATCACCAATAATGCTGACACATACGCGTACCGGGCCTACATTGAGAATTTGCTGTCTTATTCTACGGACAGTAAATCAACACAGCTCTACGCTACGGAAATGTGGAGTCCTGACACAGCGGGTCATATGCAAGAGCATACAGTTGCGGAAGATAATGAAGGATTTAATAAAAGAAGAGCACGTATCCACCAGAGTCGTGTTCTGGAAATGTGCGGACGTCTGCATTTAGACCTGTGTTTGCAAGACAAGTACCTTCCCAATGGTGTAGAGATACGGCTGCGACTCAACAGAACCCCAGTCAGGTTTTGCCTGTTTGGAGTAGAGGCAAAAATCCAGTTACTTCAAGCTGGATTCAATGTTCGGACTGTTGACCTGTTACCCGTAGTGGCCAACAACTTAAACCAGACCATCGCTCAACATGGCATGAAGATCCCAATTCGCCGAGCTGAGGTGAAAACTTTCACCATTCCTGCAGGCCAGCGATCAAAGATCGAAGATCATTTATTTCAAGGACAATTGCCCAAACGTATCATTCTGGGCCTGGTAAAGAATACAGACATGAACGGCGATGTGGCAACCAACCCATTTGATTTTCAACATTTCAACTTGTCTAAGTTAGAAGTCAGTGTAGACGGAAAGACGACACACAACTTGCCGTTCCAGCCCAACTTTCCCTTAGGAGAAATTTTGAGATCATACATGTTCCTGCATCAAGCCACGGGATCACTCGGTTTAAACCGCTCCATGGGTCTGACAATGGACGATTACATGCAGGGGTACACACTGTGGGGCATTGACTTAACGCCAGATCAAGGATCAGAAGAGGGACAGCTGCATCTTATAAAAACGGGAAACTTGCGAATCGAGCTTCAGTTTCGTGCAGCTCTTGGTGACCCCATCAACGTGATTGTGTATGCCGAATACGACAGTCAGATAGAGATTAACGGGTTCAGAGAAGTCATCACAGACTATTAACCATGGGCAAATCAGGAGAACAGCTGGCCAAACAACTGTACGAAGAAATCTACAACTAGAATAGGCGAAACGATATTGTAAAGAGTTTGAACCAGCATGTGGTGCATGAACTGCAGACACACCTCTTTGATATCGTGAAAGAAAACTGTTATGGTTGCATTGTTGATCATCCCAGTCAGACCCAACATCCCATATGTTTGTTTAGCAGCAAAAGTGAGTGGGTCGAGATGTTTCTGAACAGTGCATTAAAAAACTGGACATGTATCAAGTGATGGAAAGATGTAACGCTGAGCTACAAAACATGGATCTCACACGCGCTGAGAAAGATGATGCTTATCAGATGAGGGCAAATATAAAGGCTAGTGTAGATACGAACAAGATCACACCATTGGAAGCTTTTGAGTGCGAATGGGCAGGACGAATTAAACAAGATTGGGAAAATGGAAACGATTGAGTTGCAGTATATTTTGGCTCATTCACCAATTCTAGCTCCCTTGAATGCCGTGGTATGTGCTAAAGATCAACTACCACAACGTAGACCAGAGACTGTAAAAGCTTACATAGTGAATACCCACAATTCGACTCAACCTGGTGAACATTGGGTGGTTGTGTTTTTCAACGATAAATCGACTTACTACTTTGATTCGTATGGACAAAAACCACTCCATCGTGACATTCAACGTTTCTTCGAAAGACATGGACCCTATACATGGAATCTCATGAGACTTCAAGGATACAACACGTTTGTGTGTGGAGCATATTGTTTGTTTGCTTTGCATTTTCTTGTTCGAGGATGTGATTTAACACGGGTGCTTAGAGCTAAATTCCGGACAGAGGATCAACCTCACTTCAATTTGAACGATTCCAATGTGGGATGTTGGTTTTACCAGAACTATTCAGAACTGTACAAACGTGCAAGAAGACAAGTGTGTAATCAGCACCAACAAACATACACAGCTAAACATCCACCAAAGTTTGGAGATGGTCGTGCGTGTTTTGAATTACTGACGAATAGTTTAGACCCATTCTACTTTCATTAAAGTGTTATGTACTTGTTGTTCATAGTGTTTGCATTGTTCATATTGTTTGTTCATATTTTTTGTTGCAATATTTATAGAGTTCAATAAAATGCTAAAACTGATTTGATTTCTTGTTGTTTATCTTACACATTAACAATTGTGATATATTCCCTCTCGAATATAATTGATGGCCCTGAAAAGGGCCGTTTTTGGTTTTTTGTGATCCTGAATTACTCGGAGTCATCCTACTAACTCTGAATAATCAGGGTCAAACCATATGCCATAATAGGCTGAACGCACTGTAGGCCCATGTTTAGGGAAATCACAGGCAGGCCAGGCATACACTTGATAGGGTGCCCTACAAAACGGGCACTTCTGAATCCGTGCGAAGCATCTGACGCATACAATGTCCTGACATCGACACTGGTTTATGTGGTATATATCCTCCTCCCTCTCCTCTAAACACACACCACACTTTTCGAACCAGAGTTTTTGTTCAGACATTGTGATTTCATTCTTCTTCTTTAAAAAACACTTATATAGTTATGAAAAAAAGTAGGTCAGTAGGTCAATCCACCCCAATGTCAAGGCCAAAGGCAATGCTATCCAACTCAGGTCAAGGTTAAACTTCGTTGTTTTCATTGGATGAAAATTACGTTCTCTGATTGGTGTGTGCCAACACTCAATAGAAAGTAGGTCAATCCGCATCAAGACTATAAAAGCACACTGCATCGTATCATAATCCCACTACCCGACCATGGAAAGCTACGTAACTTCTGATCTCGTTAACAACGCCATACAGGCTGCTGATTTGTTTGAGCTGACGACAGCTGCTAACGAGGCATCAGTCTCGTACACTCCGACTCCGGTGTACCAACCCAGCTACCAACCAACGTATCAACCTCAGCCTCCACCACACCAGCAGCAAACAGTACAGCAACAACAACCAGTGCAACACCAACCGTCAGTGCAGCCAGTAAATAATGTTGGACAATCTATTCTGAGGGAACTCAAAGAGGTGAACAACAACCTCATCAAATTGCAACAGAGAATGGTAGAAGTGGAATACCGTATCAAATTGAAAACAGACAAGCTGGTGGTGCCTATCACTTTCATTCCAGAAAAAGAGGAATCATCCAACAAACGTCCGCTTGATGGTGGATGCCATTCTAAGACTGGACTTGGAGCCCATTGTAAAGACATACAAAATAGCAAAAAGAGTAAGAAGTAGAGAAAAAAACCAAAACAACGGCCCTTTTCAGGGCCAACCCAGATATCTCGAAAGGACATTTTTACAATTGTCAAACAAAGTAATAAAAGTATCAAACGAAATGAATTCATGCCATTCGTTTTCAGACTGTGCTATGGATAAGTCACATATAACTAACGACTGCATATCTGACATGGACAAAATAGAAGCCCTACACTAACGTTCGCTTAAACTACAAGCCCGATACCAACGTACGCTTAAAATTACAACACTCAAGAGTATCGTAGCCAAATTGAGTGCATGTTACTTTCATGAACTATACTACGATGATATCTTAAATATCATTGAAGCACATTTCATCACCATAGAACATGTTGAATACCTGCTGAAGAAACTCATAGACAATCATGAGTAACCACTACTCTGTGAAAAATAAAACGGCCCTTATCGGGGCCAACCCAAATGTCTCGAAAGAGAATATACCTCAATTGTCACCATTTCTTTCAAATTCCATTCAAAATTATTTTTTTTCATTAAAGTATGATCCAATGTTTTATAAAAGTTTATAAAAGTTTACAAAAATAAAAATGTTACAAAAAAATAGTCATCACTACTACAAATTTAACAGCAATTCTGATATGTCAATACAAAGTAGGTCAATCCACCTCAGGTCAAGGCCAAAGGCAATGCTATCCAACTCAGGTCAAGGTTAAACTTCACGTTATTGTCATTGAATGAAAATAACGTTCTCTGATTGGTGTACGCTAACAGAAGAAAGTAGGTCAATCCGCCTCAAGGCTATAAAAGCGCACCGCATCAAGCATTCGGTCATATTCTCGCTGCACAACCATGGAAGAAATTCAGCAACTGATTGAATTTGTCAACGAATTGATGGCGTTGATCGAACAACAACTCAATGAGTGGAGACAACAGCAAGACCATATTGCACAATACCATCTGCTTTTGTCAGACATGGTACATCAGATGATGTTGAGACAACAGCAACACGATGCACTTGATGCCTATATGCTCATGGGACATCAGGAGATGTTGAGTCAACAGCAACAAGATGAAGATGAAGATCATATGCTCATAGAACAACAGCAGATGTTACAAGATGAAAACGATGTCATCGTAATCAGTGACGATGTCACCGAAACCAAGCACGATGTGGACAATGTCACCGAAATCTAAAGAAGAAACAAAACGGCCCTTTTCAGGGCCAACCCAAATGTCTCGAAAGGACATTTTACAATTGTCAATCCCCCTTTAACTTACATAACGTTAAGATGTGGTCCTCCTTTAACTAAGAAATAAAACATGACGTCAACATGACAATATTGCGTCATTCGAATGTTTGGTATGCATACTCTATCCGATCTTAAGTCATCCTAGTTAGATCTAACAGGTAGGACATGTTTTTTTATTACATGCAACATACGGTACCATAAATCTGTTTTCGTATATAGTACCATACATTGTCGATTCGGTACCATAAAAAAAAAATTATGGTACCACGGTATCATAAAATTTTTTTTATGGTATGTGGTATAAGTAGTAGTGGTATTAGTGGTGGCGAGATAGTAGTAGGACGAAGAATAAGACGATGTAGTGGTATGATGGTATAAGAAGTAGTGGTATTAGTGGTGGCGATGGTAGTAGTAGGAGAAGAATAGCGATGGTAGTAGTAGGAGAAGAATACGACGATGTAGTGGTATGATGGTATAAAAAGTAGTGGTATTGATGGTAGTGGTATGATTGTATAAGAGGTAGTGGTATTGGTGATGGCGATGGTAGTAGTAGCAGAAGAATAAGACGATGTAGTGATATGATGGTATAAGAAGAAGTGGTATTAGTGGTGGCGATGGTAGTAGTAGTAGTAGTAGTAGAAGTAAAAGATGAAGTGATGGTGCTTATAGTAGAAGTAGCAGTAGAATTTGTGGTGATGTTGGTGGTGGTAGTAGTAGTAGAAATCTTAGAAGATGTAGTGATGGGAGGAATAGTAGAAGTATAGTGGTGGCGGTGGTTGTAGTAGTAGTAGCAGTAGTAGAAGTATTAGAAGATGTAGTGGTGGTGCGTATAGTAATAGTGGCGATGGACGTAGTAATAGAAGTAGTATTGGTGGTATTAGTAAAAGTAGTAGTTGAAGTAGTGGTGGTGGTAATAGCAGAAGTAGCAGCAGCAGAAATATCAATAAATCAAACGCCTTAGTGACATTAGTTACAAATTATGTTTGTTGTAATAAAGTTTTGTGGATGCTTACAGACAATGATTAATAAATGATATTTTTTTTAATAATCAATTACTCCATAAATTCAGATTTGGCGGAGAACAAACAGTATGCTATTCTAAAAACAATTACTCCTTGTATGGGTCATTTCAGTGACAATTTTTTTTTTGCGAAATGTGAGTATTGTTAACGTCAGAAAAATGTGCCGTCACATTGCGGTATCACGCCCTATACTCGAGGCATGATACCACGCCGTCTCGACACACGGCTAACTAGTCCTGGAACCATCATTATATTTTCTTGTTTGTGATTATTATTGCGACTATGTGATAGTTATGGTACTTATACACCGGGATAAATACCGCCGTAATCGTGTTGGATGCTGCCACACCAAATCACTTTATCCTTAAACTGAGTCAATAATTTGTAGAACTACACCTATATATTATACTGATAGCTGAAATGGAGGCTATGACTGAACACTTTTCACAACTTTGATATGTCGCCTCCAGGGAGTAAACATCTGGCCTCCTGATTACCGGATGAGCACTTTAACCACTCCGTTACCATGACAAAATAGTTTTGAAGTTTAAAATCGATGTAATACTATTTCTATTACATTGCTACACTAGTACAATACGTGGTGCGTATAACATAATAGACTTTAGTGCATCAAGACACGTGAACCATTTACATCACAAGCTGGTTGCACGTGTGGGATCTGATCGCCCGGCGGAATTCGAACTTAAAGTGGTAAGGGGCTGAGATGTCTAATGTAAATGGCTCTATGCGTTCGGCTAGGAGGAAAGTGATGTATAATTATTTAGTATAGATATTTATATTCACCCCAATGCCATGAACACCTTTAATTTCTTCATGCTTCTTTCTATGAACACGTTGCTCTCTCGAATGTTAAATGGAAATACCGTAAGTAGGAACCCCGGGTTCATCGACATCGACCAACGGTACTGTAGAGAGGGTTAACAAGTCAACCCGCAAAAGTGGGTTCAAAAATATAACAAATTTAATATAAGAGTGTAAATTAAGAAGTGCGACATTTAGCGTTGATGGTGCGATATTTAACGTGACCTCGTTTTTTTTTTGCGACATTTAACGTTAGTTGCGCCATTTAACGGCGGTGCGACATAGATCGGAGTTATCGGTCATGATTCATGGCGGACGTGTTCTTTATGTCTCTTGATCTTGAGTCTAGAAATTTTAATTTATTGTGATACTACCTGGTTATTTTGGAGTTATTTTGGTTGGATTTAGTGTTTTTGACTGTGGAAAATGGATATTCAATCTAGAAACAGATTTGCAATGCTGGCAGATAAGGAACTTACAAATGAAAAAAAAACGAAGGAGGCGCTCGACTGGCGCGAAATCACCTCAACACAAGGAAAGTGTAAAAATTTCTCAAGTTTGAAAGTTGAGGATAAAATGGATGCTATTTACGAAAGGTTGGTCAAACTTGGTGATCTAAATACAAAAATTGATGAGATTAATTCTGTATTCTACATGCAACATGCCGAGAACGAGGTGACGGAGGCCCGTCTGAGGCTCCTAGAGTACAAGTAACTGGATATAGAAGCACGACTTCTAAGAAATAATCTTGTATTTATTGGGTTGCCTGAATTGACAATGAGGATTGCTACAAAGTTATAAGTGACTTCCTGAAAAAACATTTCAACCTGATGAATGTCGCACTAGCCGATGTATATCGAATTGGGCGCCGTTTTGTTGCTCGTGGTCGTGGACAGCAGCGGAATCGGGCTATCCTAGTGACACTGTGTAACCCAAGGGACGTAGAAAGTATCATGTCAAAAGTACGAGATCTAAAGCGAACCCCATTCAGTATTTCCAGGGATTACCCTCGAGAAATAAGGAAGGCTCGAAGAGGGTTATGGCCAGAATATAAGGAAGCGCGGGAACGACATGGTCACCGAAACGTGAAGTTTCTCTTCCCAGCTGCAATCCAGGTGAATGGGGGGGTGATTCGAGATCAATTCCCGGGCTGGCATTCAGTTCTGCGTGGTTCACATAACTCCAATGTAAGGGCACGTATAGAGGAAACACATAGCCGTGTCATTAAGACAACACTAAACTCTGTTTCTGCCTCAAAGTCTAGCACTGAAACTGCAGCTCAGCCTCGTCAGCACCTCTGTTCAGCCAAGATGACGACGATTCAGACAGCGATTCTACCAACTCGATGGAGGCCGACACTGCTCAGCCGAGTAAGCTGGTGAATGCTGATGATACACATTCTGATGTGAGTCTATCTAGTCATCCGGACCCATCTGGGCACACTATGTCTGCTCCTGGGTATCTCCTAGAAAAACACGCCCCTCTCCAGCAAAACAGAGTGACCAATGGTAATGAACATTCCAGTGATCAACACGAACACAGCCATATCTAGGGACGCGCGGGGAATGTGACACCCCATCCTGATGAGTGTACGAGACCCGAAAGCCTGGCTACCAAAGACTTTGTCCAGCAACCTGTAAATAAACAAGAAAATGGTATGAAAGATACGATTCTAATACAAAATTACTTGTGTACAAAATAAAACATTGGCTCTAACACTGATGATGATGATGATGATGATGATGAAGCTTCTTCTAGTAATGACTCTATTAAATACACTACTCATTTTTGTGAAAAATGTATAAATTTGCCCGGTACTTCTAAACAGTTTTTTTTGTAAACATTATGTTGAAAACCAACATTCAGATGCTGACCAGTTAAAGTATAGTTCTGAAACAAAGGCAGATGTAAATTATAATGCAGACGAGCATTCAAAATCATGCAAGCTTAAGATTGGTTCCCTTAATGTATGTGGCTTAAAACGTCGACTTAATTATATATATGTGTGTCTCTGAGACAACGATTGATTCTCACGATATGATACATGTCCCTAATTACACGTTTTTTTCCAAACCAAGGTCTGTTAAATGTAAAAGAAAATCGGGAGGAATAGGATTTTTTGTCCAAAACGCACTTCTAAAGCATGGAGAAATAGTTCGACAAAAAGTGAATATATTCAATGGTTGAAATATACCATAAATAAACAGAAAAGCCTTATCATAGGGGCTATGTATGTACCACCAGATCAGTCCCGCTATATGAATGATGACGAATATTGTGAATTTGAAAATGACATAGCGTACATATGTAATAAATATAATCATGTCTTAATAATGGGTGATGCGAATGCACATACGTCCACGATATCCGATTTCACTGAATTTTTTTCATCTAAGTTAGATTTTGATTCTGTGACCACATTGGCAAACCAATTGAAACATTATAATATAGATCGCGAGAGATCATCAATGTGTAACAAGGTAAATAGATTGGGTAAAAAGTTACTCGACATATGTGAAAACAATGATCTATTAATTCACAATGGACGCATTGGTTCAGACCGTAATATAGGTGCATATACCTTCAGAGGGACGTCTGTTACCGATTACTCTCTGTCGTCCTTACATGTTTTTCCACTTATTGGGGATTTTTCAATTTTAGATATGGATACAATATACTCTGATGGTCACTCTTTATTAGATATCTCACTTAATATTAAAAACCAGACCCGTAGAGCAGCAAATTAAGGAAGCATCATGTAAAAGTAAAGGTTTAAGACAAAAATGGGTTAATACAAAAACACACGAATTTGTAAACAACTTAGATCAAAATAAGTTACATGAAATAAGCCAAATACTTGGAAACGATAAAATTACAAATGTATAGAAGAGGTTACGGAAAAAATATCTCTTCTTTTCCAACAAGCCTCTCAGCAAACAAGCCCAGCGCATAACTGTATTAAAAACAGAAATAGAAATTCCTGGTTTGGGCCTCAGTGTCATCGTGCACGAAACTTATACAATGTAGCCAGGAAAAATTGCAACCTACACAAGACTGCACTAAATAAACGTAAGCTTAGCAGGGCTAGTAGGTCGTATAAACAGATATTAAACACGTATTTGTATAAACATAAGCATAAACACGAGAAAAAACTGCGTGAAATGAAATCTCGCCGACCTAAGGATTACTGGCGATATCTGAAAAGTATTAACAAAAACAATAATGCTGAATGCCCTGGCATCAATGATTTTTACAATTATTTCAAAAATATTAATGAAACAAATCAAGAATCATATGAGGAAAAAATGAGTAACTCTGAACCTCAAATACATAATATTGAACCACTTAATACACCTATTACGGTAGCTGAAATAGAGAAACATATCTCGAAAAGTAATAATGGAAAGGCCTGTTCACCTTTTGATAATATCTTAAATGAGCACCTTAGAGCACAAAACATATAATGTTACCTATTTATTGTTCGCTGATTAACAAAATACTTGATTCAGGTTGTATACCGAATAGCTGGCTAGTAGGAATTATAAAGCCTATTTATAAAAATAAGGGGGATTCTCTTGATCCAGCGAATTACCGACCTATCACAATATTGAGTTGCCTTGGTAAGATTTTTACGGCTATTTTAAATGATAGGATAACTACTTTCTTAGAAGAAAACCATATTCTACGTGAAAATCAGGCAGATTTCAGGGCTAACTATTCTACAAATGACCACGTCTTTACCCTTAATTTTCTAATAGAGAAACTCAGAACTAGTAAGAATAAATTATACTGTTGCTTCATTGATTTTTCCTCTGCTTTTGATCTAGTTTGGAGATCGGCTCTCTGGAGTAAGGTCTTCAAAATGGGCATACATGGTAAAATATTTAACGTTATAAATAACATGTACTCTGATACTAAAACGTGTGTTTCTAATAACGACCAAACATCACAATTTTTTAATAGTCTAAGCGGTGTAAGACAGGGTGAGAATCTCTCCCCGATACTATTTTCTCTCTATCTTAATGATGTTGAATCATATCTCTTGGAAAATAATAACGGTGTTGTTCTTGAAACAAATATTAATGATACACTACAACTTTTAAAAGTGTTAGTCTTACTATATGCGGATGATACGGTAATTTTAAGTGACGATGAAAAGGATTTCAGACAAAGCTTAGCAAATTTCTACACTTACTGTAAATTATGGAAGCTTAAGATAAATTTAACAAAAACTAAAATTATAGTATTCGGAAGTAATAAACCAAAAAAATACCGATTTGAAATAAATAATATGCCAATTGAAGTTGTTAAGCAATATAAATACCTAGGTGTAACATTTTCATCTTCAGGCAGTATGACAGCATGTAAACAAAATTTGATAGCACAGGCTAACAAAGCAATGCATGCTTTGTTTGCCAGAATATATAATCTAGACCTGCCGATTGACCTTCAGCTGCATTTGTTTGATGCGACCATTACACCTGTCTTAACATACAACTGTGAAACATGGGGTTAGAGATTACGTAGATAGTATAGAGGAAATACATTGTAATTTTTTACGTAAAATCGCTAAAAGTAAAAAGAGCACCCCGCGCTACATGTTATATGCAGAGCTAGGTAGATACCCATTGCATATCATTATCAAAACCCGGCTTGTAAAGTTCTGGAATACACTTTTATTATCAAAACATTCTAAAATTGCTTATACCTGCTATCAACATATGATACAGTCTAGACATCATTATTCCTGGATAAAGGGGGTCAAGGACATTCTTGATAAAGTTCGTCTTTCTTTCCTCTGGGCGCAGCAAGGGAACATCACCTGTAAAAACATACACAAAACAGTTAAATATATATTAATTGATCAATTCCTACAAGAATGGTCTTCAATGACGCAAAATTCGTCAAAAGGAAAAATGTATGCATTATTTAAAAGTAATATAAAACAAGAAGATTATTTAACATCATTACCTCTATCGACACGTATCCCAATGTTTCAGTTTCGCACGGGAAACCACAGATTTCCTATTGAGACAAGCCGCTGGCAGCATAATAACGTGCCCCATCATGATAGGAAGTGTCGTTTGTGCCCACTCAATGACCTAGGGGATGAAATGCACTATTTAACGAAATGTCCTTTCTTTAAATTACAAAGGGATAAATTTATCCCCAAATACTACACACGTCATGTTAACATAATAAAATTTAAGGAAATAATGACAACAAAAAACATTAAAACATTGTCCAGCTTAGGTCAATTTATGAAAATATTGGTATCTCACAAGGTGTTCAGAGAAAAGGGAACCGACCTTGTATAACTTAAGTGCATGTATATTACTCATTTTTAAAACCTTAACTAAACTTAAAGTTAATTGATAAAACTTACACAATAATTAAAGAAAATAAGTTTACCTACCCATTTTTTTTTTTTTTTTGCCTTTTGCCTTTTGCTCCTCTCCGGTACACTAGTCAAGTCACAATTATCACGTGGGACACCTGCTACACACACGAGCAGCAATGTTCACTGACCGTTACGGTTTGCATCAATGCAATTGACGTTATGTAAACAAACACAGCAGTGCGGTACTGTAAGTAAATGTGATTTCGTGTTATTTAATTGAAAATAAAAACAACAACAACAATCCTGAAACTGAATGTTTCTATTATGTAATATCCACCAGTTGGTTTATTTGTTTAGAATACAAGTTACATGTTAACTGTGTATGTACATGCTAGGATATGTAACTATATTTGCGTTTGTACTGTGTTTATATTCTTTTCATCTCTATCCTCTTCCTCGTCTTATATAATCTTAATAAAATATTTTCATAAATTCTCATACTTGATAATTGCCAATATTAAGTCTAACTTCTTTTCTCTTTTTATCTATTTACTTTAAGCTAAATTATTTTTGCAATAAAATACATGTATTAACTGTTTATATCACTTTTCCCACAAATAAGTAAAATGCTTCTTGCTTCATATTGTAATTTGTGTCAACTGTAGCATGCAATATCATTTTTAACTAAATCTATCAAATCATATCTTGACCTAATGTAATATGGATTAGTTAATATGAGAGACATACAACGTAAGTGTGATTGTATGAGAGAGAGAGAGAGAGGGAGAGAGAGTATTTCTTGATTGCCTCATACATCAGTATGTTAAGTAATTCTCAAAACCTATATTATTGTACTTGTCAAAAATGCTTATGTATTAAAGAATTATGAGATTGTAAATTATTTTCTCCTTAATGATGATGTTTGTATTAACATACGGGATGATGTTTGTATTAGCATTCGGTTACCTACATAAATGTCTAAGTATGTTAAATATGAGGGGGGGGGGGCGGGGTGAGTGAGAGAGAAAGATGTGTGTGAGAGAGAGAGAGAGGGGGAGAGAGAGAAGTACGTGTGTGATTGCGCGCATGTGTGCCTTTGCAAGAAATAATTACTCCTTAGCCCACCATGAATTTTAAATAAACTAAATGTTTGTTCACATGCCTTTACATGTAAATATGTAAACTGTGAAATAATAAAATTATTGACTTGACTTGACTTTACCGGCGCTACAGTCGGTCCCACAGGTGTTCGGATTTCATAGGTTACACTGTACTTAAAAAAAACGTAGGTCTTAAATATGGAGCTACTCGTCATCCATGTTTTTAAAACAACGGCTGATAAGATGCTCTTGCTTTGAGTTAACCGTCGCATTCCGCACTTAGCGACGACCAGCTTTAGAAACTGCAAATACATGAAATGCCAAGTGGCACCTGGGTTTAACCATCCATCGACCACAAGACAGACTGCGACCATTAACTGCACTTAAGGATACAAATTGTATGACAAGACAGGAAGCGATCTTTTGGTTGTCATTATTCAGCGGTAAAATATCAAATTACAAATTTTATCAATTCCATCTGCATGAAATTTGTAAAAGGAACATCACGACATTGTGCCATACTGATTAATTCAGTTTCAAATAACAAAAAAAAAATGAAGAACATTCAAGAGAGAAAAATCCGGAATCGTTGAAAATGAGGTTGCTGCGTACATATTGTAATCAGACCATTTACGTAACTTAACCCTTTCCCTCATATAAACTCATTTTGACGCACTCAATAGGTATCACATAAAGCCTGATCTGCAGAAAACCACAGTTAAACCTTACCAAATTTAATTATAAAGTTCTCATTTCCAGACCACTTAGGAGCAGCGAACAGCATAAAACCTGATCAGCCTGCGAGTTACTCGCAGGCTGATCTGGTTTTATGCTGTTCGCATAGGTCTTTTCATGGTGTCCTCTATGAGGGAAAGGGTTAACTTTATAAAGATTACTAGGTACGTGTATGTAGCCACACATATTTAAAACATGCAACTTGCCCATGGTTCAGTACTTAACGTAGAGACCTACTTCCATTAAAATTAGGGCGACCATGTTATATTCATATGAAATTAACACCACTAGTTATATATATATATATATATATATATATATATATATATATATATATATATTTGTCTTTTTCTTTAAAAACGCAACATCTAATGAATATAAACCATGAACGTTTTTATATTGAATATATAATCAAAAGTCTTATGTATGAATATTCGATAATTAGGCATGCATTAGGTGTAAACACAATTTTGCATAGCTGTACAAATTATTTTATACCTAAATAATCACAAAGTATCCATAAAACCAATAAAACTGAATAATCTCCGGGTGTTACGTTTCGCTGGTATTGGAAAGTAGCCGGAAATACGAAATAAATCTACTGTGCTTTCGGAATGCATAACATACTGTAACATATTAACAGGAGACTAACATTAGAGATAAGTACTGATCTATTTTTTTGTAACACCAACAGTCAGATTCAGATTCGTTTTAAAGGACTTTTTTTTTTCTTGGATTCTTATTCTAGACAATCCGAGGTCTTGTAAATGAACGATTGATATTCGTGGATATTCGTTGATGAAGCTCTGCATGATATCACAGAATATAAGTGACCCGCGAAAATTAATGATTTTGCAGTTGTAAGGTACCAGTACAATTCGTTGGAAATAAGTAAAGTCGTCTCCATTTGAGAGTGTCAGTACATATTCATTATTTATTCGTATTCGTTTCGAATCTTTTTTTATAGCCGGAAAATTATCATGGAATTTGATTCCGTTGATATCGTGTAAGATATATTCCACCAAACAAAATCCGCTCGCTTTGCAAGAACCTTATTTATTTATTATTTCATATAGTCACGAAAAAATATTTAATGTTAAGGAAACATAATTGTTTCACTTCACTCTGTGTGTGTGTGTGTGTGTGTGTGTGTGTGTGTGTGTGATAAGGTAAGTTATTTATAATAATATAAATTTGATATTTTAATGAAGTAGTTCAAAATAAAGGGTGTTATACCCCCAGTTCCGATCACCATTGGATAATACCCCTTGCCCCTCTTTTATCAAGTATACGTGATTATCTTTTTTCACGGATATATATTTCAGGATACACTCGTCAGACATGTTCATGAGAATACACTCGTTATAACATGTTCCTGGAAAGAAATTAATTAATTAATTATCTCTTACTTTGCGTTGTTTCACTGATCATCAAGTAGTTGATTAATATTCATAAAAACGAAGCAATACCATTGTACATACGGAGATTATAGCCGAATATATAGCGTAGGTTCAGAGGATGGTTATTCCAGCGTGCCCCGAGGATGGTTATGCCAGCGTGCCGTCGTGTTAAATTAATTTGTCACGTTGTATGCCAGTACATTTTCGACCAAACACTTTTAAGAATTTGTTCTTTGTTTTTTAGTAAGAGAAAAGAAAATAGTTTGACCTTACTCAGAAGATACCTCTATTCCGGTTCCAAAGCCCATTGTGAGCTAAAACTAACTTATTTTTGATGCAAAACGCGGAATTTATACGCTATACTTGGATTACCATTTTCATTTTATTTTCCATTGTTATTGCGTGTATTGCTAAAATGAAAACAGTTAAAAAAATTAAATCTGTATATTCATACTCTACCATTTTTGTCTGGAAAGGCCATTAAATATCAATAATTATTGGTAATGAATTAACACATTCATTGATAAGTTATCACTGGTTGTCATATTATTTTCTCACGTTAGAAGAATAAGGAATAAACATTCGCGTGTATGTATTTTTTAATTCATATATGTGCATATCAGACATATTATGTGTATATATTTATGTATGTATATATACTTTGATATTTTTTTAAAAGATTTTTTAAATATTATTTTTAGTGTAGATATATAATTTTATATCTTAAGTATTTAACCAAAAAAAAAATGTAATCTTAGTTTTATTATAACATTTCTATCTTATTTATTTGTTTCCATCGGGATTCGAACCCATGCGGTGAGATTGAAATACATTGATGACTTGATGACTTGGCGACGCTACCACTACGCCACTTTGGAGCCTTATTGTAATCCGATTAACAACAATAATATAATTTCTAAATTTTCCTTTTGGAAAACAATAATAATAACAAAATAAACTCTATTTTGTAAACAATAAAACAAATAAATAATAATAATAATTTGGCCATTGTTTACAAAATAGAGTTTATTTTGTTATTATTATACACTGTTTAAATTTAAAAGTGAATGAAATAAATGTTCAATGAAATACATTTATTATCAGTATTACTGAAATCCTAAACCCGTTCCAAAGATATAACACGAAACGTATATAAGGTATGAACTAATTTGTCAAGTTTGCATCATGTTTCTGCACAATGCAGACTATGCATATCTATATAGTTCGCTTCCGCGAACTCATCCTACCTTAACGTTTTACAGTTGAGGTCTTAAGCAAAGCATGATCCTGGTCGTGGGCTCTCATGCACAGTCCTCCTTACATTTTTCGCCTTTTTCAGTTAGAAATGTTTACCTTTTTATTGAGTGTTGTTCTCATAAGTAATGAGAATAACTCATTCATATTGGAGAACATTACTTAACCGATCCATGATGAGTGATAGTCAATGATAAAGGTGAACATAACTAACAGAAATAGATCAAGCAAATTTAATGGGCATGCTCACGTTATTTAGTGAATACTGTTCATCCTATAACATGAACAGTACTCACCTCATTTAGTGAGTACTGTTCACCCAGTTACATGAATATTACTCACTTTATTTAGTGAGTATTGTTCACCCAGTGACATGAATAGTACTCACTTTATTTAGTGAGTACTGTTCACCCTATAACATGAACTAGTACTCACCTCATTTAGTGAGTACTGTTCACCCTATAACATGAATAGTACTCACCTCATTTAATGAGGACTGTTCACCCAGTAACATCTCCTTTAGTGAGTACTGTTCACCCAGTTACATGAATAGTACTCACCTCATTTTGTGAGTAATGTTCACCCTATAACATGAATAGTACTCACCTCATTTAATGAGTAATGTTCACCCTATAACATGAATAGTACTCACCTCATTTAGTGAGTAATGTTCACCCTATTTCATGAATAGTACTCACCTCATTTAATGAGGACTGTTCACCCAGTTACATCTCCTTTAGTTAGTACTGTTCACCCAGTTACATGAATAGTACTCACCTCATTTTGTGAGTAATGTTCACCCTATAACATGAATAGTACTCACCTCATATAGTGAGTAATGTTCACCCTATTTCATGAATAGTACTCACCTCATTTAGTGAGTAATGTTCACCCTATTACATGAATAGTACTCACCTCATTTAATGAGTACTGTTCACCCTATAACATGAATACTACTCATCTGATTTAGTGAGTAATGTTCAGCCTATTTCATGAATAGTACTCACCTCATTTAATGAGTAATGTTCACCCTATAACATGAATACTACTCATCTCATTTAGTGAGTAATGTTCACCCTATTTCATGAATAGTACTCACCTCATTTAGTGAGTAATGTTCACCCTATTTCATGAATAGTACTCACCTCATTTAGTGAGTAATGTTCACCCTATGAAATAGTACTCACCTCATTTAGTGAGTAATGTTCACCCTATTTCATGAATAGTACTCACCTCATTTAGTGAGTAATGTTCACCTTATTTCATGAATAGTACTCACCTCAATTAGTGAGTAATGTTCACCTTATTACGTGAATAGTACTCACCTTATTTAGTGAGTATTTATCACCCAGTTACATGAATAGTACTATAACTTTTTTAATTGAAAAAAAAGCATTAAGTGAGTTTTACTCACCATTATTTAGTGTGTAAAGTTCACCAAATTATATTATTCATTGAGTGATGTTGAACAGTACTCCCCATTTCACCGAGTGATGTTCACGTGTTATGTTATCTTTACTCACATTATTATTAAGTAATGTATGAACAGTTCTCACCATGTTCAGTGAGTGATGTTTACGTGTTATGTGATCTTTACTCACATTATAACTAAGTAATGTATGAACAGTTCTCACCATGTTCAGTGAGTGATGTTTACGCAAATATATGAACATGTCTCATCATACTAACCGAGTGATGTTCATGCAATTATATGAATTATACTCACTTTTTTTACTGAGTGATGTTCCTGCAATCATATGAACAGTGCTCACCCTATTCAGTGTATTGTTTTCACCCAGTTTTATGAGTACTCACCCTATTCAGCGTGTACTGTTAACCCAATTTTTTTTAACAATACTCATCCTATTCATTGTATTCTTTTTCACCCAGTTTTATGAACAGAACTCACCCTATTCAGTGTATTTTTTTCAACCAATTTTATGAACAATACTCTCCCTATTCAGTGTGTACTGTTCACCCAGTTCTATGAACAGTACTCACCCTATTTAGTGTGTAATGTTCACCAAGTTTTATGAACAGTACTCGATATATTCAGTGTGTACTGTTAACCCAATTATATGAACAATATTCCCTATTCGGTGTGTACTGTTTACCCAGTTATATGAACAGTACTCACCCTACTTACTGTGAAATACTCACCCAGTTTTATGAACAGTACTCGACATATTCAGTTTGTACTGTTAACCCAATTACATGAACAATATTCTTCCTATTTAGTGTGAACTGTTCACCCAGTTTTATGAACAGTACTCGACATATTCAGTGTGTACTGTTAACCCAATTATATGAACAATACTCTTCCTATTCAGTGTGTACTGTTCACCCAGTTTTATGAACAGTACTCGACATATTCAGTGTGTACTGTAAACCCAATTATATGAACCATACTCTCCCTATTCAGTGTGTACTGTTCACCCAGTTATATGAACAGTACTCACCCTACTTAGTTTGTAATGTTGACCAACATTTTTGAACAGTACTCGACATATTCAGTGTGTACTGTTAACCCAATTATATGAACAATACTCTCCCTATTCAGTGTGTACTGTTCACTCAATTTTATGAACAGTACTCCCTACTTAGTTTGTAATGTTCATCCAGTTTTATGAACAGTACTTGACATATTCAGTGTGTACTGTTGACCCAATTATATGAACAGTACTCGCCT